>JAVXUO010002000.1:0-394835 GCA_033065855.1 Escallonia rubra | reverse complement strand
TCCAGTCCAGAGAGCTCATATACTGATAGTGAGTCAGCTTATCATTCGGTTGGGCTGCCTGCGAACTCGCGTACGAATCCCATACCATCGAAAAGGACGGCGCTCGTAGGCACACAACTAGCGATAAACCTGTTGTCGCATCACAGCCAACAAGGGTTGGTTCAACGGTCCCCAAGATCCAAATTCAGGTTTTTCACCTGGGTTCGAATCCTGTCCGCCGCACTTGTTGGTGACAAACTTACGTCTTCGCCCTGCATGTGCTCCACACACGGGTCCTTGTGCGCTTCGGCCCCGACATAGGTGCGGGAATCGGGGGCTCAGATGTATGTAGCGGCCTTGTAGGTCCTCGAGGCGCAATACTTCATGCCGGTTGGATTATAGCCTTACAGTCCAACCTTTTTTTTGCACCAAAAAATAAAAAATGTTGTCGCATCACTCTCAACCGGTGAGCCATAGGGATGGCAATGGGGCGGATCGGATGCGGATCTTATAAGATCCGCACCCGCCCCGCTACCCTTGAAATCCCACTCCGCCCCGCACCCGCCCCGCTCCGGGTTGTACCATCTCAAATCCATAATCGATCCTAAAATGCTTTAAAAAACCCATGACCGCCCCGCCCCGCCCCGCCCCCCAGCGATGCGAAATTGGCAGTAGATCACGGCAGTGAAATTGGCAGCAGATCACTTCTTCTAGATCGCGGCTTGCTGATGGCTGGCTGTTGAGTCAGTCGCCGACGGTGCCGTTAGGTCCGTCGCAGCCTCGTAGGTCAGTCATCGACGGTGCTGTTATGTCAGTCGCAACGGTGCAGGTCAATCGCCACGATGCAGTAACGTCAATCGCAACGGCGCAGGTCAGTCACCACGGTGCCGTTAGGTCAGTCGACAGTCGCATCGTCGCAGGTCAGTCGCCGTCTCACCGACGGTGCGAAGGAGGAGAGAGAGAAGATGAGGTGCGACGGCGGTGCGGCACGATGCAGTAACATCAATCGCGACGGCGCAGGTGTCGCATCCTCGCAGGTCAGTCGCCGTCTCACCGACGGTGCGAAGGAGAGGGAGAGAAGATGAGGCGCGACGGCGGTGCGGCACCATTGTTGTCGGCAGAGAGAGATTGATTGGAAAATAGGGTTTTGGGGAATGGGGGCTGATAAGGGCTAAAGGGCATGTTATATATGTGTGGGATGGACGACTATGATTAAAAGATGAATAGGGTTAATATAGCGGGGCGGGTCGCGGGGCGAGGCGGGTCGCGGGGCGTCTGGACTAAATACCATACCCGCCCCTAACCCATTGCGGATTTTTTTAAAAAAAACCATACCCGCCCCACGCCTCGGTCAAAGTCAAAATAACCCGCTCCTAGCGGGGCGGGGTGGAATTCTGCGGGTTCGGATTTTTTTGCCATCCCTATCCGCAGGTGGAAGAGTATCCTGACTGTCATCAAAAGAGTGCACCACCGTAGACGGCCCAGCCTCAACATTATTAGCTGCCGGAGGAACAGGCCCACAAAATAACCCAAAATTAGAGCCATACTGATTTCATGCTCTAGTCAGCCATTCCATTGCCCTCCAGCATTGAACTGCCAGCCCAATAAGTTCCCCCTTTGAGTATGGTGTAAGGTTCCTTGGGCTTGGCCTACAATAGAAGCTGGGTTTGGTAATGGTAAGGCTCCATCATAACGAGTTGGAAATCATAATAAAAGAATAATAACTTGTTGTGAATAATTCACAGGAATAAATGTTGACCCCCCCAAAACTGTCTCCTGCCAATCCAAAATAGAAATAAAATGGCCTACGGCTCGTTGCTCGCGGTCGTTTGAAAAGCGTCAAACCTCAAAACCAAATTTTGGAACTAAGAACATGATTATGTTGCGTGGCACGAACGCTTTGTTTGAAGGTTCTCTCAATTGTTTGCGCTATTTCGATTCATTTTTTTCTTGTAGTTCAAATATTTAGATATCGATCAAGTTTTGGATGTGGAAATGGCTAAATAAGGTATACAGATTTCCAGTCATTTTCATGGAAGAAGAGGTTGTGACTAGTAAAGTTACACTGGTCAGATGGTATATTAATTATTGGTTTGCTTGTTAAGCTATCATCATCAAAGACAAGCCAATAGCAAGAGAAATCTCACACACTATATATGTTTGGACAACTAGTACAATGTCATAACATTCTCTTCAACCAGAATGTTGCTATTTCTTATTTTGTGTAGCAATTAAGAAAACTGTATGCCAGCAGCCAGCCAATCAGGCATTGACTCTAATTGAATTTCACAAGCTTTAGTTCAACCATCTAATCATACTTCCCTCGTCCCTTTAAAGCAGATCTTAGTTCAAATCCTCATAAAATTGGGCAAATTAAATGTTTTGAATTCGCTTCCTAATATTATTTTTGGTACTTGAGTTTTTGATTTCCTCATTGTGATTAAAGTTAGAGATAGGATAACATAAAATCTTATTTGTTGGTTTTTAGAAAGTAATTTTCTTTGTTGGACGTAGCAAAATGGGATTTAAATGGAATATTGAAAAATGATTTGCACTCCACTTGATTGGGCTGTCTGGCTACGTCCAAACGAGATTCAATGGGAGAAAATTTAAGCAAAACATTGAAATTACTGACTGAGAATAAAATATGTACAGTTTCGAATCAGTGATTCTGGCTATCTAAAACCATTAGATGTAATATAGAATAGCCATCTGTCTCTTTTAGTGTGTCCTTCTGTTATCTTAGCTTTCTTATTTTAACGGTTCTCAGAGATCGGGACTAATAATTCAGAACCATGTAATATTTACTCCATCACGTATTTTATTAAGGTTCAGGGTCCAATTCTTCTAACTTGGGACGATAACTTTGTCACAACCTATTACTCGTAGGCTCGACTATCAAAAATGTTCTTGAAGATCCCTTAAAGACCCTTGTAAATGTTCAACATCAAACATAAGAACTGCAATCAAAGTCTTTTTTTTTTTTTTTTCTTCTTAAGGAACTCGTGATGATCTCTGTATTACCATGGAAAGCACAAGGCTGTCTGAAAATGACTAACACCATCTCCAAGTTCAGGTACCATAAAAGTTCAGCTGTGTTGCAAAACAAGCAACAACTTTATAAGACGTGGCTCCAACTTTTCTCTTTTCCTAATATTTACATAAGGATTAGGTTGGAGTTCCCAAAGGTACCACATGAAAGGTGGTGTGGTGTCACAGCAGATCAGGAAATTAAGGCACATATGTGTGGGTGGCTAAACATAGTTTATTACTAAGGAATGATTTTGAAATGAACACCATGGCATGATTTGGAAAGAATCTGACTTCAATTCTCCATTTGGTAGCAAATCTGAACAATAATTGATATGATTATTCTGTGGATAGCACGAATGAGCAAACAATGACTCTCGACAGTTGGGAGGGATGACACAGTTGTAATGTTCTTGGAGCTTATAAAGAAAAGAACATAAACATAATTCTTAGAAAATCATCAAATAAATAAATTATATAAGATGGGTTTTAAAGATATTTGAGTAGAAAAAGGTTTTGTCCATGTCTGACACTAATTTTTTTTTTAAAGATAAAAAGAGGTGAATGCTAGCGAGGGAGCACATTACGAAGGATCGAAGGCATAAAATAGGTTGACAACTCTTTCATTCAAATTTTCATCTCAACAACTGAAATCATGTTTAAGAACCGTGAATGGATGCCCTTTAACATCATCTATAATAACGATCCAAACTAAAAGCATTCGATCATATTTTTAGCATCCGCTTGCAATTAGTGTGAACTATTACACTCCACCAATTCGATTCCAGAATTTGAATTGCAAAATCGTAAACTTTAAAGGTGAAAAAACTTAATTAACCTTGAAAATTTTGTTGAATCTCTTAGATTATTGCTCCTTTTATTTTTAGGATGCGTGTGTGTGTGTTGTTTGGGTGGGGGGGGGGGGGGAGGGATGGAATAAACAAACAAGGGTAGGTGGATTAACAAAGACATAAAATCTATAATATTCTCTTTGGTCTGAATGTTGCCCGCATTTTAAGAGAGCTAAAGCAGTTATTTAGGAGCTTAATTCAGACAGACAGAAATAGAAAAGGACCAGATCAGACCCGCCATTTTCGTTCAACAAGAAAACACTGATGCACCAAACAAATTCCATTTTATTTGACCCCATTTACAGCCCCCCAATAAATAAAAATTCCAAAAAAAATAAAAAAAGATTTATGACAATGTCTTTACTTCATTATTTGTGTATTCATTGCTGTGTACTTTCTAGTTTCTGTCCATGTCCTTAGAAAACCATCCCCCATCCATCTTTTGGGTGGTTTTCGTGGTTCTCCACCTTTCCCTTCTCCCCACTCTGTGTTTCCCTTCCTTCTTCTTCCTTCTCTTCCCCTTTGCCTAATTTCTCTTCCCTCCCCTCGGGCCAACTCTCTTGCCATTTTCCATCAATCTAAGGTCCAACTCCATCCCAAACAAGAAAGCACCCATAGCTAGCTAGCAGCATTTCTCTTTGTTTTGCTTTCTACTTCTTTTCCTGAATTCTATCTTGGTTTCTTCCCGTTGGGTTTGTTTGTTTTGGCATGCATTTTGAATGTATGTGTCAAGAATGTTAGCTTACAGCTGAAGGGAGATGGGGAATGTGGCTGGAAGGGAAGGGGAAGCAGTTTCTCTTTTGAGCCTCCTTTCTCCTTGCATCATCTCATTCCTTGTCTGAAAAAGGTATTACTGCAAATCCTTGTGTTAGCATTGGTTATTGGTTAAGATCCCCAATTGCCCAGATGTCCTTTTGATTCCATATATGTATACCAATTCTCTTAGAGTGAGGGATAGATACCATTCCCATTTCCAAGGCAAACTGTTTCCAGCTTTTTGTTTTATTTTTGTTTCCCCCTTTTGTTTTCTTTGAAGAAAAAGGTGATTTGAGAAAATACCCACATGTTCACGCTTGCTTTTTTAACAGGCAAAGGAACCATCTCTCCCCATTTTTGTTTGGTGCTTCTTCTACTGTGACATTTGTCCTAGAAGAAGGATAATTTTATAAGGCTTGCAGAGTCTCCACCATGGGAACCAAGATGAAAGGGATTTACAAAGGATTCAAATACATCTCCCAAATCTTTGGTAATGATCTTTATCTTCAATTCATGTGTGTGTTTTCCGGATTCGAATCCCCTTATGATAACCATGTAGCCCAAAAAGGTTACAATCGTTATAAGTCGATCGTTAAAGTCGTACAACCATGCATAACTGTAACGTCTCCGCTAACACCCTTGCAGTTGTGAAGGAGCGCGAGATTGAAATTGGGTACCCAACCGATGTCAAACATGTTGCGCATATTGGTTGGGATAGCCCCTCTGGCACCGCGCCTAGTTGGGTACGCCACTGCTTTTATTCATTCGACGTGGTGGAACGTATATTGTTCTTCCGTATTAATTCGGTTCTTCTGTTGTCACGTTTGTTGTTAAAATAAATATGTACAGATGAATGAGTTCAAGACAGGACCCGACTTTGCAGCCACATCAATTGGTAATTCTGGTTCAGCTCTTTCCCCTTGGTCCTCTCAAGGTTTGTTTCTTTATATTTCTCCCTGTATTTAGTGATTCACATCATGTGCAAGGTTCCTAATCAAACAAGGGATAGGTGAAAATGTTAGGAAGACAACATATAGAATTGTCCAATGTTTCTTATAAATTAGAGAAGTTAACTTGTAAGATAGGAAAAAGCTTACAAAGATTCTTTGTCTCCAACGGGAGGAATTTGGCTCATCTGTCACGAGACATTGCTTTTATAACAAGGGAATCAATCAAGGGATGGTCCAAGAGAGGACCAGTCCAAATTTGTTGATTTTTTTGTAGGTTTAGCTTATATATAGCACCCCAGTATGACCTATGTAAAGACATTAGACACACTATTAGAGTAGTTGTAATATAATTAGGAAAATCATGGTTGGTCTTGATTGGAAACAGTATGACTCTTCAATAAGAGTTTGCTGGTCATCCTACTCTTTGAAGCCCAGTGACACATTAGCTACATGTGCAGTGTGGATTTTGAAATCTGCAGGATTGCATTGGGCGTCGTGTATTCGAAAATGTCATCGTGATTTGAGTTATTAATTTGATGTTATTTTGGGATTATGCTTGCACAAGGATCAGACATATCAATCCTGACCAATTTTTTTCTATAGATTTTGGAGAATCCATGGGACGACAAGCAACTTCCGAGATGTTCAAGGACATACAACCCTCGGACCTTCCAAATATTCCCAAAAAACAGAAGCGGAAGAAGAGCAAATCGACTTCTTCCCCCAAGTCTTCCTCTTCCTCGAGGTCATCACGAGCAGCAAAGTCGTCAAAGGCAAAATTCGTTGAAGGCAACACGAAGCCTTCAAATATAGAAGTGGCGTAGTAAGTTTCCCAAATTTGGCATGAGAAACCGAAGAGGGACAAATGTCTACAAGGCAGTCATTGTCCCCTTTTTGTACTTGGGGGATATTTGTCACAAGAGGAGCTGCGAGGAGAATGCAGGCTGTCAAAGAAGAGTGGTGTAAATTTAGAAGAGAACTGCATCTCTTGTGTGTTTGTGAATTATTAACTTAAAAGTAGATAACAAAGATGAGAAGTTAGGTGTGGGACTGGGGATGTGAGGCAAGATATGTTCTCCAATGTTGGAAGGTGACTGATTTGGGATGATGCAACATTCTTTTTTTTTCCCCCTTATCTTTTGATATTACGGCAAGGAATGAACATGTAAAGAGGTGAATTCTTTCAGTTGTACTGGTGAAAATTGTAGCTTCTGCAAATGACTGGGCTTGAACATATACCAGTTACAGACTAAAAACAATTGGCTATCATGCATATCACCAATCATACATCACAAGTTTTGGACGTCCATTGTGAACGAATCTCACTGTCAATTTTGGTCTAAGAATTTCATGGTTCATTGTCGAAATACCAGCTGAAGCGACGAACAATTCGGTTTTTGTGGGTGATTGGTTCTGTTATTGCTCGAAACAGCCTCAAGGCAGTACCTTGGGATTCTTACTCAAGCCAAGAGACTGCACAACTTCAGATGGAAATTAAAGGGAAACAATTGCACCAACTTATGGTAGAAGGGGTCAGCTTATTTTAAAGTTCTGAAGGAGTGTACTCCAAATCTGTTTGCGAAAGCCACACATGCAGAAAATTATTATGTTTCTAATTTCCTACTACTTATCATTCACCATAATCTTAGGCAAAACCCATCAACTAAATTGGACCTCTTTGACAAATGTCCTTGGACTTATTGCGATTCAACACCGCCCAAGTCCAAGGTCCAAGCCCAAGAAGCAACTTCTCACCATGTCTTACCAGTTATTATTACAACAAAAGCCCCTTTAAGTAACAGATGCCTCAAGCTCACAACCCCTCGGTATATGTCACTCCACTAGACTTCAGCCATGCCCCTCCTTGTATCAGCTCGGCTACTGTGAATTTCCTCGCCTCGGCAGCGCTAGTGATGACGTGATATCCGGGCCAGCTAACGCGCTTGGCAGTACCCGCGCCTGGCCCTCGGTTCGAGTACTCGCCATAGTACAATGTTTTCAAAGCAAAGTCCCCGGTCCATATTGACCAACCTGATGCGTCAATGTGGTCACCAATGTACGATTGCATGACAACAGTCCTCGAGTACTCTTTCCACGGGCGGCCCAAGTATGATTTTATGGACCCCTTTACGGGCTCAAGGTCCGAGCTCGCTATGATATTACAACTCTGGATCGAGGTCCCGGTGTTTTGGTTCGGGTCAGTTCGGCCTTGGGCCGTTACCATGTTCCCCTGTCCGCTCATGGGCTTTCGGGCCACGAGCTGGCAATTTTGAAGAACCACAGCTGCATTGCCAAAGATGAAGTCCACGGTTCCGGTAACGTAGCAATCTCTATAGAATTGGCGGAGGGTGTGAGTGTAGAGGGTGTCTTGGTAAGCATCGATCCGGCAACGATTTATGACGGACTGATCGGCTCCGACTCGTAGCGCCACGGCCTGGTGCTTCTGCGGCCCAGCTGTGTTTTGGAAACACAGATCCTGGGCTATGAATCCATCCCCAACAGCAGCTGCATTTTGGTAGATCATACAACAAAGCTTGTTATGCAAAATGTTTCATCCTTCTTTGCCAAAGTCTTAAATACACCAATCTTACAGCCCAATTTAGATCATTTAGCACTAGGAGTACTTAATGGGCCTCACCAGTCTTAGGCTCTTAGCTTGAACTTTTGTCAAAAATGATGTCAATGGTCCAAAAGTTGAGAAAATATGAAATTTCAGTGAGCCCATGGAAGAAAATTTTGTGTAATGAGGGTTTCTTGCACTAGGATGAAGTATTTATAGCAAGTTAAGCTTTAATTAAAAAGATGAGAAAATATTTTACCAACTGTTGCAGATTTGAACGTCGTCGACCCATCCACGACATTTAGGCTACCCGTGATGATGGTCGAGTCCATGCCGTCGCCCGTGATCATCACATTTTTCTTCGCCTTTCCGATTTCGATATTCTCTTTGTATGTTCCTTTCTTCACGTAAATAACGTAACGGCTCTTGCCCTTGTTTGGTGCTGATGCCACAGCTTCTTGGATAGTTTTGTAGTTACCACTGCCGTCCTTCGCCACAACTACATTGGCATTGATGTCATTAGGGAAAGCTTCCAAGAGCTTTCGGTCCCTAGGTGTGACCCACGACGGGAAATCTCCGTTCAGTGGTCGGAGAACTTCGGCATTGGGTGGTGATATTGCGACCACCATTGCCAAGGACGTTCTTGCCCTTGATATCAAGTTTTCAAGACTAGGCTCCAAGATGGACCGGGCTGGCCCATCTAGCCCATCCAAGCACGTAACATGGTTAGTGAGCACGCTACTGAGCCATGCATGCGCATCCGAACGGGAATGGGCCGTCCGATACCCCAGTGCCACAACAGAGTCCATCACCTATCCTTTGACATATCCATCAACTCCAGGCAATCCGCTAGAGCCGCTTGTTCCTTGGGGTTGTTGATCCGATTACTAACATCGTTCGCCATCTCAACTGCATCTCGTAGATGTGACATATATTTCTCCAGAAAGACCTGTAGCAAATCTATATCGTTCATTTGGATCGATCGAACATACGTTATTTCGGATACCATAGCCATGCACGATACCCGATCGTGCGCCTTATCGCAAATATGGGCTTTCAAAGGAGAAGGGGAAGTGGAGTATTTCAGCCTAGTAGCAACATAAGCAACTGGGCTTATGACAACAACTATGGAGAGGAAAACGTAAAGAAACTTGAAATGGGAGCTTTTCTTGGGTGTCTCTAGCAGAGGTTGATGGGGAATTGCCATGACTGATACTGTGTTTTGGGCTTAGCTATGGTCCTTCAGTTCTTCTAGTGTCTTTATATAGACAAGCTGAGAGTGAAGAGAAGATCGTGACAAAGATCAAGCAACTGATTGCAGGGAAAGGATAATGTACAAAATTGCATCTAGTAATAATCAAACTTTGGAAAAGAGAGAAAAAGATAAAATTGTTTTTTTTTTTTTCATTAAACAGTGTTCCACCCACTAGTCCCAGTGATGCTACTTGATGTCACAATTTGTAAATTATGAGGATGTTTCTGCTGTAAAGTAATTTCGTTTTGATAAAAAAAATTATTGCTAAATGATTTAATAATAAAATATCATCATTATAAATTTTAGTAACGATAATAAAATACTTGAATTAGTAACTCTTTGTCACTAAAACTGTTACGGCAATTATGTTGTACAACAGAGAATCCTTATCGCGTTCTTATTAATATTAGTGTTCGGGTAGTTGTTATCACTATTAATAATTAGGTTTTTGACTCCATGATTTCAGCTTTATATCTTTTATTATGGTGGTACCACATGTCTGTTTTATAAGATCGGGTTGAAATATGGCCAAGGTATCTTAAGAAATCGGCCACTTACGAGGTAATCCGAGGTTATGAGATCAGTGCAAAAGATAATAGTCAAGTTTGAGTGCGGATTTTAAGTTCTCAATCAATTAAAGTTGGCTCAATATGCAAATGTACATTTAAAAACTATGTAGACATGAAAGCAAGTCGCTTTATGCTTATCTGAGATTGGTTGAAGTTCTAATCAAAGTTTGATCACGCGTTCCCAACACTTTACAGTCCAACTTAATATCATTTTGTCGCACCATCTGCTTCGGCCGCAATTGAAAAAATAAAGGAGACTAGGAAGAAAGAAGAACCCAAGCAAGTCTTCTTTGAATGTATCGAAAGTAAACTAGGAAAGGGCAACTTGATGATGCAAAGGATGTTGTGATAACAGTGTATCCCACTCATCTGAGTGTGCTGTTTTCATTTGTAGATGTGAAAATGTCACCAAAGTTCACCGAGAAAGATCCTATTCTTGCTTTTCCCTTCTGATGCTATCATTGCCTGTGAGTGGTGAGATTGACAGGACAATTGAAAGCTTTGGTTGTGACAAATTTGGAGTAGTGGAAGGATGGCACTACCGGTCTCTACACGTTTTTTCGGATTTTAACTCTACAATGACTTAAAGTAAAATCATAGTAAGAAATATCTTGTGAGAGAGATAGATCGGAGAAAAGACGCTCTCACAGTCGAACGGCAATGACGATAACGATGACCTACTTTTACGTGGTGGCTCGTCAAGGAGAACACTGGAGAAAATTTTATGTTGCGGGACTTCTAACGTAACTATATATATGATTAAACGAGCACATATTTACGACATCACTTATAGCAGGCAGTTCTTAAATTTCAAAGTGACCTACTAATATTAAATTATCAAATGGATGGGTTTTAGTGAGTTTTAAGCGGTCAGATGTGGATGTGAACTATAAAGTAGTTTGGGCATTTATTGCCAGGCTTATATTTAGAACTTTATCGAAACTATATATAGAGCATGTGAATGTCGACGAAGATGCCTACAGATTTGTCCACCAGCTATAGTTTTTTTTCTTTTTTTGGATAAAGTTTATGTATAATAGAATAGAGGCTAAGAAAGACTTGACAAGATTGAGATTTGTGAATCAATGTGGAGCGTAGGTCTACTGCAACAATGTATATGAGGCCGACACCATTATGAGTTTATGACCATAGAACAGAACTTTGTATCACGTTTCTGTTTTGTCGACGTGAGACTGGGGATAAAGACCATATATCCTTCGTGTTGTTTCCTTTAGTAAAAAAAGAAGTGTGTAAAACCGTGTGATTTGTGCAAATTGAGGGCTAGGTGAGAGGTCCTCACTGACCGGACTCAACGAGTTCCTTCCAATGATGATTTGTTGGAGCCTCCGTCCCTGAAAAATTGACTGTGACAAACAGGTTTGAATGTTGTGAATACAAACTAAGGCTTGGTTGCCTTTGGAATCTAAGGAAAAATGTTACACAAAGGAGCATCTTACATTTTTTTTTTTCTTTCTCATCCTGGTTACATAGTATGAGAATTATACTTCACGTACAATCACAGAGAGTTGTCTATAAACTCTTCATCGTATAACATACATATATGGTCTTTTTAACTTCTCTGTGCTCCTCCTTTTTTGAACTCTTCAAGCCATGAAGAAATTGGTCAGGCTGATCATGAGAAAAGGTGTATTCTTCTTCTCACACGTTCGAATCTAGTGAATTAAGGCATCAAATTCCACAATGTAGAAAAATGAGAAAAACTTCTTTTTATTAGTTGTAATTCATTTTACACGCTTTTGCTTTTATTTGAAAGAGAGAGAAAAAAGAAAATGGCAACCCCCCCCCCCCCCCCCCAACCCCAATCAGACATCCGAGATTGGTTAGATCTCAACCATAGTTAAGGTGGAATGCATCCCTCTGGAATGGGAATCAAGTGAAACATCTGCAAAAGTGACAACATCGAATCGTTAAACTAAATTGCATGAAAGATGTTATCGGCCACTAGTAAGGAATTACGCATAACCTCCTTAACACTTAACAGTAAAAATGGTCAAAACGTAAAATTTGGACCAACTGAGTTCCAAAAAAATTGATACATCTCCTTACTCAAATGTCAGAATCCAGTTTTCCTTATGTTTATACTGAAGTATCCTTATTCAAAGCAACTGAACCATCTGCATCTCCTAGGAAAATCGAGGGGTGATTGCCGATAATAAGTGCATTCGTACAAAAGAATACGACTTCTAGTAAGTAACAAATCTTTTGTCCGGTGACTAACTTTCACTCATAAACTTCTCAAGAAAAATGCGCGCCAATGTCGTTGCCACGTTATTATGGGCATGCGAGAGAGAGAGAGCCAGCCCACTGGTTATGTTACCGAATAAAAAATGATTTTTTTTCTCACATTAGCCCTCTGGTTTTATGTATTTTCAATAGCTACTTTCGAAGCAGTGCAATTCGTTTGCGGTACGGGCTTTTGAGAGATGCAGCGAGTAGGGGATGTGTCCATCGTTCCAGCTACACTCCTTGAGGCTACAATTTTGTGGATCTGCACTAGTGCGGAGAACATGTAATATTGTGGTACCCGAGATGGTTAGGAACGCCAGATTTGTTTGTAACTTCGATGGAGGAAGTGCCCCTAGTTTAATCTTAGGCAAAACCCATCAACTAAACGATACCTCTTTCACAAATGTCCTTGGTTTTATTGCCATACGACAGGGCCCAATTCAAGAAGCAACTTCTCACAATGTCTTACCGGTAGTTAATACAACAAAAGCCCCTGAAAGTAACAGATGCCCCAACCTCACAACCCCTCGGTATATGTCACTCCACTAGACTTTATCCATGCCCCTCCTTGTATCAGCTCGGCTACCGTGAATTTCCTCGCCTCGGCCGCGCTAGTGATGACGCGGTATCCGGGCCAGCTAACGCGCTTGGCAGTACCCGCGCCCGGTCCTCGGTTCGAGTACTCGCCATAGTACAATGTTTTCAAAGCAAAGTCCCCAGTCCATACTGACCAACCTGTTGCGTCAATGTGGTCTCCAATGTACGATTGCATGACAACAGTCCTCGAGTACTCTTTCCACGGGCGGCCCAAGTAAGATTTTATGGACCCCTTTACGGGCTCAAGGTCTGCGCTCGCTATGATATTACAACTCTGGATCGAGGTCCCGGTGTTTTGGTTCGGGTCAGTTCGGCCTTGGGCCGTTACCATGTTACCCTGTCCGCTCATGGGCTTTCGGGCCACGAGTTGGCAATTTTGGAACACCACAGCTGCGTCGCCAAATATGAAGTCCACGGTTCCGGTAATGTAGCAATCTCTATAGAATTGGCGGAGGGTGTGAGTGTAGAGGGTGTCTTGGTAAGCGTCGATCCGGCAACGGTTTATAACGGACTGATCGGCGCCGACGCGTAGCGCCACGGCCTGGTGCTTCTCCGGCCCAGCTGTGTTTTGGAAACACAGATCCTGGGCTATGAATCCATCCCCAACAGCAGCTGCATTTTTGTAGATCATACAACAAAGTTTGTTATGGAAAAGGTTTCATTCTTCTTTACCGAAGTCTTAAATATAATACTCTAGTCTCTACTGCCCAATTTAGATCATTTCTCACTAGGACCTGTCATGTCCAAGTACTTAATGGGCCTCACCAGTCATAGCTTGGGCCTTGTAGAAATGGCCCACAAGCTTAAACTTTTTGTCAAAAATGATGTCAATGGTCCAAAAGTTGGAGACAAAAATAAAATTTCAGTGAACTCATGGAAGAAAATTTTGTGCAATGAGGGTTTCATGCACTAGCATGAAGTATTTATGGCAAGTTAAGTTTTAATTAAAAAGATGAGAAGATATTTTACCAACTGTTGCAGATTTGAACGTCGTTGACCCATCGACGACGTTTAGGCTACCCGTGATGATGGTCGAATCCATGCCATCACCCGTGATCATCACATTTGTCTTCGTCTTTCCGATTTCAATATTCTCTTTATAAGTTCCTTTCTTAATGTAGATAACGTACCGGCTCTTGCCATTATTTGGTGCAGATGCTACGGCTTCTTGGATAGTTTTGTAGTTACCACTGCCATCCTTTGCCACCACCACGTTGGCATTGATGACATTAGGGAAAGCTTCTAAGAGCTTTCGATCCCTAGATGTGACCCACGACGGGAAGTCCCCGTTCAGCGGTCGAAGAACTTCGGCATTCAGTGGTGATATTGCAACCACCATTGCCAAGGATGTTCTTGCCCTTGATATCAAGTTTTCGAGACTAGGCTCCATGATGGACCGGGCTGGCCCATCGAGCCCATCCAAGCACGTAACATGGTTAGTGAGTACACTACTAAGCCATGCATGAGCATCTGAACGGGAATGGGCCGTCCGATACCCAAGTGCCACAACCGAGTCCATCAGCCTATCCTTTGACATATCCATCAACTCCAGGCAATCAGCTAAAGCCGCTTGTTCCTTGGGGTTGTTGATCCGAATGCTAACATCCTTCGTCATTTCAACTGCATCTCGTAAATGCGACATATATTTCTCCAAAAAGACCTGTAGCAGGTCTATATCGTTTGTTTGGATCGATCGAGCAGATGTTATTTCGGATACCATAGCCATGCATGATACCCGATCGTGGGCCTTATCGCAAATATGAGCTCTCAAAGGAGAAGGGGAAGTGGAGTATTTCAGCCTGGTAGCAACATAAGCAACTGGGCTTATGACAACAACTATGGAGAGGAAAACATACAGGAACTTGAAATGGGAGCTTTTCTTGGGTGTCTCTAGTAGAGATGTCAAAGGGCCGGGCTTGGGCCGGCCCAGCCCAAGCCCATCGGGCCTGCTGTGGGGCCGGGCCGGGGCCGGGCCTGTGGGGCTGCCAACCGGGCCGGGCCGGGCCGGGCCGACTGGGAGAAATGCTAGGCCCAGTCCAAGCCCTGGCCCTAGGCCCAATATTTAGGGCCGGGCTTGGGCCGGGCCCGGGCCCAATTTTTTTTTTTTTTTTTTTGTTAATTTTTTTCTTTAATTGGCTATAATTATCCCTCTTTACTCATAATGTTGTTTTATTAGAGATACAACTTCCTCATGAATTTATCTTGAATTGGGAAAAAAGAATTGGTTACTACATGAGTATTTCCTTTTAAATATGTCTAGTAACTTTTATTTTATAACGCTAAAACAATTCTTAAAATAACGTATGCAAAACGATTGTAATGCTAAAACAATTGTTAAAAGAATGCATGCAAAATGACACTAATAACATTTAGCGACAATGATGGTTATATAGAGCAAACTGTTGTAGGCTACTTTTACTTTTAATAATGGGTTGAGGCTCGAAAAACTTTATTGTTGATGCGCTCTTATATTTTACCATTATCATTCCTCAATACTAAAAAAGAACTAGAGCAAAAGCGAGAAGCAAAAAAATGTTTTCTTTTTGTGTGCCAATTCTTGTTGTTTTCGTAAGAGACGTGAATATGAGATTTGTCAAAATCGTGCAATCAAAGAAAATCTTGTAAGTATAATTCGAATAGTACACAAATCTCGATCTCAAAATATGTCCCAAGATTACGTTTCTTTGTCCGAAAGTCTACTGAAAAATGATTGCTAATTATCCTAAGTGCGGAGCAACAATATTCTTATAGAGACGTTTCTCAATAATATCACCATGACTCTCAAAGTTTGGGGTGCTTTTATAAATACGTAAAGTTTAGGGACATTTGTGTAATTTTATAAAAAATAATTAAAAAAAACCATGTTTTATAGTCTTGCCACCTCCTCCTTGTTACAACTTACAATTACTATGTTAGTTAAATGTTAAAATATGAGATATGTGGATAATGGATGCATTGGGTGGAAGATAATGAAAGAAAAAAAAAAGGGAAAACCTTTCCCTTATGGGAAAGAAAGAAGAACCAACAGAAAACAAAAAAACAAGAAAACAAGAAACATAGAAGAGAAATGAAACAGAAAATGCCAAACAGGCCTACAGGGCCAGAACCGGGCCGCAGAACCGGGCCAAGCCCGGGCCAAAACCGGGCTGGATTCGGGCCGGGCCAAAACCGGGCCGTTTCCGGGCCGGGCCGGGCCGGGCTTTTTCGCAGAATCTGAAGGCCTGGTCCAGGCCCAGGTCCCAGCCCCCCTTGTGCAGGGCCGCTACTGTTCATGGACGGGGCCGGGCCAGCCCGGGCCAGAACCGGGCCGGGTCGGGCCAGCCCGCGGGCCGCCCGGCCCTTTTGACAACTCTAGGCTCTAGCAGAGGTTGGTGGGTAATTGCCATAACTGGTACTGTGTTTGGCTTAGCTATGGTGTTTGAGTTCTTCTAATGTCTTTTTATAGCCAAGCTGAGAGTGAAGAAAATTACGTGACAAAGATCTAGCAACTGATTGAAGGAACAAGATAATGTGCAAAATTGCATTTAGTAATAATTAAAGTTTGGAAAAGATAGCAAAAAATTTAAAATAATTTCTGGGTTTCACGTGGTTTTTATTAAATAGTCTACCACCCACTAGTCACAGTGATGCCACTTGATGTCAATATATATAAATTACTAGGGCATTCTTATTTTATTAAGTGCATTCATTACAGATTTGGAACTAGTGCTGTACAACACTTTAGATGTGATTAAGAAAAGAACATATTTTGGCCGCTACTCTGGTCGTAGGAATATTCCTTCAACCCCGTATATAATAACAATTAATAGTCAGTAAACATTTTTAATGGCTTTTTTGCTAACACTTGAACGACAATTCTTAGCAACATTTTTTTTTTTGTCACTAAATAAAATTTATTAGAAACATTTAACGACCATTAATTGTCGCTATATGAGGGTAGGAGAAGATTCCTTCAACGCGTTTAACAGCTAAATTTTTTCCTTAAGAAAAGTGTCGTTAAAGGGACATTTTAACACTAAAAGATTATCACTGTAATTTTAATAATAGTATCAAAATACTTGCGCTGACGATCTTTTATCACTATAGCTGTTAGTGCAAATATGTTGTAGAATAGAAGATCGTTATCCTGGTTTTATTAGTATTAATATTAATATTCGGGTGGTTATTATCACTGAAATGGTTAGGTTTTGATTCCATAATTTCAGTTTTGTGTTAGTATTTATTCCGGTGGCAACATGGTCACTTTGACTCCATGATTTCAGCTTTTGTATTAGTATATTTATTATGGTGACAAGGTATCCTAAGCAATCGAGTCGACCATTTACAAGTTAATCCGAGATTATCAGATCAAGTTTGGACAAGCTTTTTAAGTTCTCAATTAATTCAAGTTGGATCGATATGCAAATGTCTATTTAAAAATTACTTCAATATTATGAATGTAATTCACCTTATGCTCGTTTAAGATTAACTGAAGCGCTAAAACTCGATAATCTAATATGGCTCGTTACTTAAATAAACACTTAGAAACCACGAGAATATGAGAGTAATTCCGCTTATGCTCATCTGAGATTGGTTGAAGTGCTAGTCAAAGTTTGATCACGGATTTGTAACTTTGTAATCCAACTTAATATTATATAGTGGCACCCCCTTGCCCACCCGCAAAAAAGAAAGGGGAAAAGAAGAAGAAAAAAGAGCGCAATAATTCAATTCCCCGTTATATATGGAAAGTAAAGGGCAACTTGAACATACAGCGCATCACACTCATGGGTGTGTGCTGCTTTCATTTGTGTATATGTGACAATTTCACCAAAGTTCACCCAGAAAGACCATATTCTTGCTTTTGCCCTCCGACGCTATCATTACCTGTGAGAGGTGAGACTGACAAGAGAATACCGATAAGGAATTGGTTCAGCGGTTCTCAAGATCTCAATTCAGGCATACTACCTGGTTAGGGTCTCATGCATGCGCTTCGGCTCCGACATAGGTGCGGGAATCGGGAGCTCAAATATATGTGGTGGCCTTGTAGGTTTTCGAGGCACAATACTCTCTACCGGTTGAATCAAAGCCTTACGGTTCTGCCAATTTTTGTACCATATATATATATATATATATATATATATATATATATAACTCACCTTTTCGGACCAAAGCTCAGTAAATAACTTTAAGTCATCGTAGAGTTGACTTGTGACAGAGAAAACCGGAGAAATGACGGTCACCCCCGAACGCGAAGCAAAAGTGGCGGCGGCGGCATACTTTTTACGTGGTGACATTGTGAGAGAGAAGATAAGAAAAAATTTAGGTTACGGAAACTTTTCATTTAAAAAAGGTAGACTATCTATATGGTTAAATGAACACCCATCTATTATCTACTTAAACTCACTGGTTCTTAAATTTTAAAATAAACAACACATTAAGATCATGCCGGATGGTAAATGGGTTTGAGCATTAATCGTCACCCCACCCCACCCCAATGGCTTTTGCGAAACTTTGTCCAAACTTTAGAGCATGTGATTGTTGATGAAGATGTCGGCGGATTTGTCCACCAGCTATAGTTTTTTATTGAATAACTTCTTGTATAATAGGGGGCAAAGAAAGATTATTGTGATATGCGAATCAATGTGGACCATAGGTTTACCACAATAGTGTATATAAGGCCAACATTATTATGACTATAGAACAAAACTTTGTACCACTTTCATGTTTTGCCAACGTGAGACTATAGGTTTGGACAATATGGATTTGTGTTATTTCCTTTTGTCTTAGAAGAAGTTTGTAAAATCACGTGTTTTGTGGAAATTGACGGGTATTTTAGGTGGGAATGACTCTCCACGTCATCTTTAAAACTGATTAATAAGATCTTGTCATCTAAACAAAGTGTGCAATTACGGTGCAAACAAAGTCTGCACGCGGTCTCACGTACAGGGACGGAACTGTAGCATGGCCCGGGGGGGCCACGGCACCCCCCAATTTTTTGGATTTGTTTTTAGTTATTGATAATAATACTCACATTTCACATATTTACGAAAATGCCATTATATCGTAACTTATTAATTAGGGTTTTATTTGTTGTATTATTTATTCTTTGTGTCATCGGCCGTCATAATCTTCTTCATTCTCATTCTTCATTCTTCCAAATCTCAAATTTCAAATTTCCAGATTACCAAAAAAACACGAATTGATCAAGATGAGTTCTTTTGTTTATAGTTTAATTCTTGGAGTATTAACAAATTCAATAGTTACGCTAATTATAGTATTAACGTATTCAATTGTTACGCTATTTCAATAGTTACGCTATTCATTAGTTTAATTCTTATATTATTAATGTATTCAATAGTTACGAAAAACACGAACTAATTAATTTACTATGCATTTAACGTATTCAATAGTTGCGTTAATTATAATATGCTTATTTTTGTAGATGGGGAAGTCAAAGTCACACACAATTGGTTAGTTCTTTCAAACAAAAAATGTTAGCAGTAGTAATGTTGATGAACTTAAACCTTCTTTATTCTTTTATGTTAGTCATCAATTTTTTTATGTCTTTTTGGCGCCCCCGATTAAACTTTCTGGATCCGTCCCTCCTCACGTAACAAGTCTTCTTTGACCGGACCCGATGAGTGCCTCCCAAGAATGATTTGTTGGAGCCTCCACACCTGAGAAATTAACCTTGACAATCAAGTTTGAGTATTGTGAACATAACCTAAGGCTTGGTTGGAATCCGAGAAAAAATGTTACACAAAGGAGCATGTTAATTCTTTTTGTTTTTTCCTCTCTCATGCTCGTTATATTCTATGAGAATCTTGCTTTTTCCACGACCACCACAGAAAGTTGTTTATAAATGTTTTACAGTATAACATGCGATTATCTTATGTTTAACTTCTCCCTCCTGGCTCTATTCTCCTCCTCCTTCGAGGGATGAAGAAAGTGGTCGGATTGATCACGAGAAAGGGTGTCTTCTTATTCTCACACATTAAAAAATCTAGTGAAACAAAGGCATTGAATTCCACAATGTAGAAAAATGAGGAAAACTTGCACAATAATTTCCTCTTCATTAGTCCTAGTCCATTTTACACGGTTTTGCTTTTATTTGGAAGATAGAGAAAATAGGAAATAGCATTCTTATTATATTTTTAGAAGAATTCACGGATCACCGCCCAATCAAACATCCGAGAATGGTTAGATTTCAACCATAGTTAAGGCGGAATACATCATTCTGCACAAAAAAGCTTCCCTCTGGCATGGGAATCAATTGAAACATCTGCAAAAGTGACAACATCGAATTGTTAAACCAAGTTCATGAAAGATGTCGGTAAGAAACTACACATAACCTTCTTAGCAGCAGAAATGGTCAAAACTTAAAAATTGGATCAACTGAGTTCGACAAAAATTGATGTATCTCCTTGCTTGAATGCCAGAATCCGGTTTACATTACGATTATACTAAAATACCCTTATCAAAAGCAATTGAACAATTTGCGTCTCTTAGAAAAAACCGAGGGGTGATTGGCGATAATAAGTGCATTTCGTATGATAGAATACCACTTTTAGTAACAAATCTTTTTACCGGTTACCAAACTTCCACTCGTGAATTTCTCAAGAAAAATGCGCGCCAATGTCGTTGCCATGTTATTATGCGCGCGTGAGAGAGATTGAGAGAGAGAGAGAGAGAGAGAGAGAACCTGGCTGAACCGAAGAGGATGGTCCTCTCCAGGCAAATGGAGGCTGCCACTAACAAGAACCATGATGCCTCCAGGGAACGACGAAGGCTGAGTGTCGACGGTGCTAATGACATGATGACATTGACCAAACGGCAAATTCTTAAGCTTACTGCAAATCTCATCGACCCCATGCACCTTCTGGCCCTCAAAGCTGAGCATGGACGTCGGATGGTAGAGAGACGAGAGAGAAGCCCTATCACTGTCAAAGAGGTTGTAGTAGTGATCCACAAATGCCCTTCCCACCATCTCAACTTGATGTTCCATCTCCCTTTCTCCTCCCCCAGTCCTATATCCTATGTCACCGGCTTGTTGAGCAGAGCGCAAGCACAAGGGAAAGTGAGAGCGCAAAAGCGAACAACGTGGACAAACAAACGGGAGCGAGAGCGGTGATTAACAAGAGTGTTGCTCACTTCAGAAGAACTGTACATGAGAATAGGAGGAAAGGGATATATAATGAGGGCATCAAAACTCAGCTGCATTGGCACGCAACATTGTGAAAAAGCACAATGTGCTCTAGAGCATCTCCTTGAAGCAATCAACCGAAAGTACTTCTTTTGCATAAAGGACTCTGAAAAGTTTCACAAATTACAAGCACACAAAAGTATTACAGGGGTAACAGATTGCTAGAATACCCCAGGCATGAGGGTAAAGGGTTATAGCAATCCGATGCAGAAGTAACGGATTGCTAAGATATGTGGCCCATTTCATGCGTGTTTTCTTCTTCTCCCCTGTTTTGAACTGAAAGTGTGGAATATCATCTTTTCCGGAAGACTTTTCCTTCCCAAAAGATAAAGGAAGAGGAAGATCGAAGCTACGACCACTTTAAACTCTACAGCGCATTACAAAAACGCTCTTTGGAAGAGAATTTTGTCGAGACCAAACGCGCTTTGAGCTCGGCAATGGGGTCAACTTCGGTGCACATCGACGCTTTTAGAATCTAGTAGTGCATTATTAGAGTTATACATAATCCACTGATGGGCGTCATGGTAGTTCTCTTAATAATCGAACATACTGAAAGTGAAAAACACCCTTACGGAGAGATCAGAAAAGACTGTCGACACCTCATGAGAAGACGCCACAACCAAACTGCTCACCTATGCCTCTCCCTCGGTCACACTATCTCAACACGGAGGCGTCGGTGATTCATACTTCTCCTTGTCAGTGCACGCAACCGAAGATGATTACCTTGATCATATATACGTCCTTCGATTCTAACATGTCCTTCGATTCTAACATGTTTTGTGTAGGGATTGGGGTCGCATGCTATCATATTAATACACGATGTGTCTCGGCCTCGTTATCTACCCCAGCGACTGACTCCTTTTCTGCTTTATCTCGTAGTTTATTATTGGTTTCAAACCCCCGTGTGTTTTACTTTCAAAGAAGAATCTGTTAGCACGTTTATATGAAAGTAAAGCACACGCAGGTTTGAAAGTAAAATGTAACATGCGTCAAATGTAACCTGAGTAACTGGGTCTGCAAGTTGCTTGGATGCCCCGTGGGAAAGGAGGAGGAGGAGAAGAGGTCGGTGTGCTCGAGGGCACATCTTTGTCCGATCCGCAGCATGAGATTACCCATGACGATAAATTTTCAGTTGCTGAACAAAATTCATTTCTGAAATTTCATAATAAACAAGCACTAGACTATCATGTTCAAACTCAGATAGAACCCGTTGGATTGTGTCACCGAGTTCATAGAGAGGTGAGAGATGTTATCATTCGAAAGCCTCACGACATCTCCGAACTTCAATAAGTTGATAGCTCCTTTTGGAAATCGACGGAATACGTGAACTCAGAAAATAATCAGGCGAGTCCCAGAAGTTGACAGTTCCATTCGAGAAGCTCAATGCCCTTCAACAGATTGGAGAATCCTCCTCTAAGATTCGTTTCAGATGTTGATGGATCCTTGTCCTCGAAGGCATAAAGGTCATATTCCCAATAAATTCTGTAGCAACGTAAAAGAAAAACTTAAAGAGTTTTGCAGATCGAGTATGTTATATGCTGTAATACCTTCTTGTGTTCTACACTATCCCACCGTCTTCAAAGAGTCCGTATTCTATATAGACCCAAATTCAAGCGGGTTTTGATTTGTAAAGAACCTTGTGATTCCATTACTTGGCTCCTTAGTGCGAACATTGCATAAGAGGTAATTTCTGCATGTATTGAATACAAGAACGTTGTCTACCATACAACACCTACACAAGTTTGAAATTTCTACGTTCTAAAACCAAACGACAAGGTGATATATCTGTTACATTGACTCTCCAGAATACGTGTCGAACACCGACACTTGAAAATAGGTATGAGATATGTGTCCAACATATCTCGTAGAATATGCCACAATTATCACTGGAACCATGTGCTTCACATAATACGAAATAAATAACAAGTACCCATAAACAGAAATATTCTGCCGTGTTCCAGTGCCTTGTGTTCTAAAAATTAGACGAATCCAACACTTAGACACATACCCGACTTGGACACTTATACCTAGTCTATGTAACATAGGCTTACATGCCGGACAAGAAATGGAATTTTTCCTGGGCTATATATTCTTCAAGGGTTTAGCATCATGAGTACATGCAAAAAAAGCGCCAAAGAGGAAAAGGCAATATGGCCAGATCAGAATGACTTCCAATCCAGTGCTTCGACAAAGAGTGTCATCTGGTCAATCCTGTCCGAAGCTAACGAAATAAGAAGAGCGTTGGATGTCTCTAATTGGAACTGGTATTCAATAGAGCTACCAAAGTGCAAGAGGTGCAGTCCAAAGACTCAATATGGCTTATACACAATCCAACAAATTAAAAGGCCCCAGACCTCAATACCGCGCCAATCCCTCGGTGATTGAGAAACATGAGTGTCGGTTTTAATCGGTTTTAAAAACCTTAGCGTTACCTAGGCTGAAGTTGAGCTAGAGTGCGGCCTCTTGAGCTTCTCTGTACAAAGGCACAAGAAACTTGGTATCCCATGTATCATACCATGCAATCCTAAGAAAATGGGCAGAACACAATGAAATTGCACGCAAAACCCTTCTGCGGGAGAAAACCACCACTCACTACACCTGCCATGTGACAATACACAGGAACATGCCAAAAGAACCCGTCACGAGATCTGAAGGATCGCCTCAAAACACCACTGAAATGACAAGAGTTGACAGCAAAACCTATGTCTCAAGTGATTCCTGATACCTTCCTCGCAAAAGTTTACATAAGCATATGTGATGCCTCAATTAATGACACTATTACCAGTTGTCTCTCAAAGGTAACAAAGAGCCAATAGTTAATTTAAGTAGCAGAACATATTTTCAAAAAGCACCTCTAGTATGTCATACCAACTACATAGAAGCACCACCAAGCACGTGACCATGAGCACGCACACAATCGCAGCATCTGTAACTTGAACTCTCTACTGATAATTACAATGGTTAAATGTCAACTATTTTTTTTTCAAAGATACCAGCTAATAACATGATTCAAGTAAAAATAAAAAGTACTCTTTCTTACTTCCCTCATCAGTCTTCTTTAAAGCAATTAAACTAGATCCACACTAGGAGATGAAGTTAAAGAGGCAAAACTGTATATTCAAGCAGGTTTGCATAAGCTTGGAGCCAGCTATTCAATGTTGCAACTGCATCATTACTTACATAACTTGCACCTGTATTCAGAACACGATGATCACTAATGGAAAACTAACACACAAATTGCAGGTTCCATAAGACAAAATATGGCACAAGCTATTTCTAGCACAGCACAAAAATGTACATCTAAGACTCTGCTTGACAAAGAAATTAACTTCAAAAGACATGGAGAAGAGGTTGCGTACACCTAAGCCTCTTCAGATCTCAGAACGGTGAGAGCCTCACTCACATTAAGTGTTTGTCGGGGAAAGGGAGGGGAGGAAAGAGAGAGAGAAGGGGGGGTTGTTCCAGAAAATTGATGAAAGGACACCTTCTGTGCTCATGCTAAATTCATATTTTACTATTTCAACAAGCCAAGCAATCCACTAAGACAGAACTTTTGCATATGCCTAACAACTCACCAATGCAGGGTTAAATAACACACTGCTGATTCTCTCAGAAAATTGATGGCAGGACACCTTCTGTGCTCAAGCTAAATTCATATTTTACTATTTCAACAAGCCAAGCAATCCACTAAGACAGAAATTTTGCATATGCCTAACAACTCACCAATGCAGGGTTAAATAACACACTGCTGATTCTCTCACCCATTTAAAAGAGGCAATCACTAAAAGCTTAAATCTAATTTAGCATTGCTGGGGAAATGCAACTATAGAACCAAAAATACATCTGCAGAATAGCCACTATCTCACTTTCCTGAATAATTCTAATAGCAACACTTAAGAAAGGTATTAAAACATCATACTGGATGATCAAATCTCGAGGCATATCATTACCACCCAAAATTTTACTAGCAGTGTAGCAGTTAAAAATCAACAATACATCCAGTTAAGAAGCTGAATTTATTCTGTGTGACCAATTCTTTTCGACTATGACGTACACATTCAAACTAGTAAATAAAACTTTTACCTAACTGAAAATAAACTCCAATCCCTCGTCCGCTATCAAGTCCACCTCGAAGGCCAGTATGCATGGATCCCGTACCCAGTCTTCCAATTATCCAGAAACACCACCTTCTTGACCGCCCAGAACGAGACCAACAGCACCACAACCATCACAAACCTCTGCACCGTCACGTTCCTCACCCTAACCAGCACATGTGTCACAAACGCCAGCATTATCCCCACAATGGAATACAAGAACCCCACCGCGAACCCCTCCGCCCCCAGCTGCATTCCGGACCCCTGGTAAAAGAAAACCAGCTTCGATGGGTCCTCCCTGTCCGCCAAAAACATCGGCATTTTCCTAATAATGTTGTGCATCGCACCCGAAACGCTAAAAAAGTACACCGAAACTGCCCCAGATAGCCAAATCCTCCAATCGTGCAACAAAGTCTCACCTGACAAAACCCTTTTCACCAAAAATGGCAACGAGATCAAAAATGCCAAGACAAGTAGACCGTTTTGGGTCTTCGACAACATGGGTGGGCGATGGATTGGCCCGACGGTGAGTCCGGTCTTTGACTCGACAAACTGGGCCATGGACTCGGCGAGGTTCGAGAAATCGTTCGAGTCCATCTGTATGGAGTCGGATTTGGGGTCTTTGGCCTCTGGGCCGACGAGGCGGATGTGAGGGAGGGCCTGGACGCCGAAGAGGCCGAAGGATGATTGGGATTCTTTGAATTCAATATCGGCGAAGAAGATGTTAGGGTTCGATGGGTTGTTTTGGATGAAGGAGGTGGCGAGGAGGGAGAATTCGGACTTTAGGTGCTTGAGGCGGAGCTCAGTTTTGTCGTGGAGCTGCTGGGCGTCGAAGAAGATGAGGAGGGAGAAGGGACGGGGGGGGGGGGGGGGGTGGGGGACGCGGCGGAGGAGGTGGTCCGAGAGATGGATGAGACCGGATTTTGACTGGGATTGGAGGTGGAGGAGTTCGCTTACGGCGGAGGAATCGGGATCGGATGAGAGGATGGCGGAGGGTAGGATGAGGAGGAAGAGGAGGAGGAGGAGGGTGGGGGTGGAGGAGATCGCCATTTTGCGGTGGTCGAAGAGTGAGCAACGGGGGTTTTGTTGACTGTCCGCTTACATACGTTGTGTAAGTTACGTATAGTCAATACGCATCGTACAAGCAAGTATGCTTAAGGTACAATTGCTAATTTGCGACAAAAGGTTGAAAGATGTTTTAACAGCGCGAATAGAGTGTTCTCACACGTGGACCAAACGCCATCGTTTTTTTTTTTAAAACACAATCGTTGATTCATGCTAGATCATTTTTGTAGCGAAATAGGCTCAAAGTTAAATTCTTTAGTGACAGGAACGAATCCTCAATTACCTTGCTAATTACTTTGCCAAAGGTTGGAATGAGGCTCTTTAGCACCGTTAACCGATTCAAACAACTCGCGGTCTTGAGATGCCTCAGTCGATTGATTTTCTCTTGCAGTAATTTAAAGTTAGCCCTAGCGTTGATTATATTTGTTAGGAAAGGAACAAACTTTTACTGCTACCGAGTTAATAGTCGATAAATATTTCTTGTGATTTTTCTGCTAATACTTTCAATCACAATTATTAATAGTCTTTATTAGCGTCATTAGATAAAAGCTATTGAAACCATAAAGTTTTAATTAATTGTCGCTATATGAGAGGTAGGAGAAAGATTCTTTCAACTCGAACAACAGCCAAATTTTTTCGGGAAAAAACTGCCAATAATCTATCATGATTTAGTATCACGATAGAATGAACAATTGTTCTGGATGACTGAGTTCAAGACACTCTTCGAGTAAAATTAAGCGTTAGTTTAGGAGAACTGTTATAGAGGAGCTTCACAGGGACTAAGAATAAGTAGAGCTCAAATTAATCTTCAAATTTAAAGCAGAAGAAGTGGATACAATATAAAGTGTGCCATCATTTTGCCATATGGCCGCGTAATATTACTATTAACCCTTTTTAGCTTGGGTTCAAATCACCTTCATGTCTTACTATGTATGGCAATGTCTGAGTTTCATGGCATGTTAATGGCTTTTTTGGAATGGAACCAACCTATATTGTCGTAAAGATTTTGACCGCAACCCTATTAGGAAGACTAGTCTACAACACTCTCATACAGTGACCATAAATTGTCGATAAATTTTGCTGCCGTCAATAGCAATGTCCGCTGCAGGAATGGGTATGCAAATCACGTGGCACCGTCCGCCAGAGCAATTTCTTTAAAGAACGCGAGAAACCCAACTCCTCCAGAAAAAACGATTTTGCTATCGTATTTTGAATTCAAGGTGAAAAATGCTGAACAGTTTATGTCAAGAACTGATGTAGTGTACGAGGTTGTGGTGACTTTCGAAACGGTAACGAAAGAAACCACGTCTTGCTCTTAAATTTGTTTCCAATCAGTGACAGACTGAAGTAGGACAGTTCCAGAACGTACTAACTTTGGTTGTTGCCACCAGAAGCAAAAAATACATTTGCTTAGAGTCGGCCAAAACATAAGCCAAGGCCATCCTAGAATAAAGTTTCTGTCCAAACAGAAGAAAAGCAGTATGGAACATAGAAATCATATCAAGGCACAGATGAACACTGTACAGAAAAAAGGTCAATGAACTTGGTAAAGTATCAACATACAAACCAGTCAGTGATTCCAAGTCTGTGTACTACCAAGTATAATTTGGTCACAATTACAAACAAGTTGATCCACATCGAAGAGAGAGAGGTATTGGCATGTTTATCATATCGAATTCTAACCGATCTCACATTCACGATGTGCTTAAATCAACCACTGCTTCTACTAACATTCTAACTATGCGAACTAAAGAGAACAAATCAACAAGATTTCTTAGCTATACGAGTCTGCCACATATGTGATCACCACACTACTGAGGAAAAATTACAGGATTTGAAAATGGCATAGACTACCAGAGAAGAACTGCAATGATAGTGTGAATAGTATCGAGCCAGCAGCTTGATGGTTCTGATTGTATAGGTCTACTAGTGCACATATGAACAGCAATGGGAAGCCTGCTAGCAGCTACCTAAAACTAGCAATCAAGCGTTTATACGTTTTCCCATCAGGTTTAAGACCCATCTTCAACATTTCATCATGTAACCTCATGGCTTTCCTCAATTCATTTTCACGACAAAGTCCAGAGATCATAATTGAAAAACTTGCACTGCATAGCAGATTTCTTCTCCTCACGTAGTCAAACACTTCAAGTGCCTCCTCAGCTCTTCTTTCTTTAAGCAGCCCATTGAGAAGTATATTATATGTCTCGGCATCCAAAGCACCCTCCAATTCTTTCATCTTTGTATGCAATGCAACAGCTGAATCAACCCGTCTGCTAGAGCAGTAATGTGACACCAAAGAAGAACAGCAAAAAGAATCTGGCAAGACCCCTTTATCTATAATGACATTCAAAAGCTCTTCTGCTTCTCTCCATCTACGTTTATCACATAGAGATGTCATATAGTTGCAGAGTTCAGAGGAACAAGGAGTAAAACGTCTTATAATCATATCTGCCAACAATTCGCTTATTTCCTCCGAGGGATATTCCTTGCAGATCGCATTCACAAATGTGTAATAACAGCGATCGCTCACTACAGTTCCCTTCCCTAACATAACGCGATACATTTTAATTACTTTCATTACTTTACCTTCCTTAGCAAATGCCCTTAGCATGCACCCATAAGAAGCATCCTGCAACTCAATCTTCTCAACGGACGCTCTCTTAAAGACCATTTCCGCTGCATACGTCTTCCCCATGTCAGAAAGCTTCTGAATCACTAAATCACATTCCAATAACAAATCTTTCGGAATGTACCCCATTTCTACCAGATAATCATCCATTATCAATTTAATCACTTCAACATCCTCAAATTTACAAGCCCCGTCAAGAATTGAACAGTAAGTTCCACAACACGGGTCGAGTTTCCTATTGCACACCTCATTTAAATTGTCAAATGCAGCTTTGAAGTTCCCTCCTTCACTATAACCATGAATTAAAAGATTGTACACTAAAGAATTACATATGCCCATGTCTTTAATCTTAACAATCCTCTCAAACTTTCCATCTTTGCATAGAACTCTAGCAATTATAGACCAAGTAGACTGACTCATCAAAGCCCCATTACGAAACATCCAAGCACAACAACAATAAACTAGTTGAATCACATTTCTGTCCTGTAAACAACCAACAAGCGGATTACAACCTTGAACCAAAATCACATGCCTAAGATCTTTAGATTTCTGAGAAACCTCTAAAGCTTGAAAGTACAACCCCTTCGTGCAGTAACATTCAACAACAGAACTAAACACAAGGGACTGAGAATCGGTACCTCTACATGAACAAATCAATGATTCCACAATCTGCGTTGGTGGGTGGGCTTGGATCAAAGAATCCAAGATGGGTCTTGCGGGTTGGGATAACCCGACTCGGATTAGGATGTGGGCCAGCTTGCATTGGGCTTTGAGGTCCGGTTGAAACCCTAGGTTTTTCTTAGCCCAGTTGAAGAAACTGAGGGAGATTTGCGGGTTTGTTTGGGTTCTGTGGAGGATTTGGAGGAAGAGAGATGGGGTTATTTTGGATGAGAGGTTTAGGGTTTTGAGAAGGGGACCCCAGTTGAGTCTCTGCAATAGAATGGAGGAGATTTGAGAAACGAGTTGGGATTGTTTGACTTGGGTTCTCCAGTTGGGAGCTGCTTTCGGTGCTGCTGTTGCTGAAGTGGAGAGTGACCTGATGAAGTGATGAAGCATCTGGGATTCTGCGTATTCACCATTGTTAACGCCCTGGAGTAATCCAAGTAGGTGACATGAACGAAGTTCATTCTGTGCACATTTTTCCTTCAAGAAAAATCGTCGCTATAGCTCACACTTGAGCTCATTAAAGGATACCTATGGTCCAATTTTTTTTTAAAATTGTCATTACTAATTTGGTTCCCATGTTTTCTTTTCTATTTGTTAGTTATCTACTACTTACTCGATCATTTTCTAACTAAAATTTAACGTTGTGCTTATTGGGAGCATATCCGTTTGCGAAAAAATTTAAGCGTTAAATCAGCACTTAATCATAGTTGAAAGGGTGTCTTTATTAATTTGCCCAAGAAGATATAGTGAAAGGTTAGAGAAATACGGAATAGTTTCTAAAAGGAAAACAAGGTTAAATACTGTCGATCCTTTAATAATTGATAATGATGGAAAGTTGCAAATTTATTTATTATTAAAAGTATTAAACTTCTTGTATTTACTTGCATCTTTTTTCTTTTTTTCTTTCTTTCTCTCTCTCTCTCTCTCAGCTTCCTAAGATGAACGGAAAAAAAATCATAATTCATAGAAGCATTTTGAAAATGAAAAAAAAAAACAAGCAGCAACATAACTTCATGCACATATATGAGTAATTTTTGGTCTTGTACTCCGGAGTGGTTCATAAGTGATTTCAAAATGGAAATTATGAAATACGATGAAATACGATTCACTAAAGGTTACTAATTATGCACCTCCAAAACGAAGTTGGTTCCACCAAAAACTAGGAAATACTAGAGAGTATAAATAAACCTATTAATTAAGAAAATTTGAATTTCTCACGTGTATTTTAATTAAAATGTAGTCTTTTTTCTTCTCAAAAAGGCTTAAAAGTAAATTAAGGAGGAAAAGAGTACAGTTCGGTTTTTCTTTGAACCAAACGATTCTCCTTAATGGCATAAATGTACCAACCGGTAAGGGTATTATTTATTTTTTTAGTCTTTTTCATCTTATCTCTTTGTGGCAATAAGGATTGTCACTTTAGTCTCCTTGTGTGACTCTTCAACTCTCAAGACCTTTATATAAATAGCCTTAAGTAGCCCTAAATAGGATAGGAAAAGTCAAAGATAAAAGAAAGGGCAAATTACACTTATATCCCTGAGGTTTGGGTATAATTACAGTCAAGGACAACGAGTTTCAAAATGTAACATTTCGTGACCAAACACTTTTAAAATGTATCAGCCGTGTCCATCCGTTAGGGTTCCATCCAAAAATTGTACTTTTTGTATGATGTCATCAATATATATTTTTAAAATGACGATACTACCCCTTGTACTGTATATATTGAAAAATATCTGTTTATTATTATATATGATTTATTTATCAGTTTTAGTTTTAGGATATTCTTGAAACTCTAATTTGCAAATTAGGATATTCTTGAAACCCTAATTTTCAAATTAGGGTTTTCTAATTAGGGTATCCCTGACTGTCCCCGCCGGCCGTCGCCTCCCTCCCCCGCCCCTGCCGTCGGCAGTCCCTCCTTCCCCGGCCCCTCGCCGCCGGCAGCCCCTGTACAAAAGTATTTTTTTGCTGAATCGGTCGTCGAAAACACAGGCCATTTCGGCCCCTCGCCACCGACCAGATCTAACCCGCGGCAAACCAGGCCACGGTTAAGACCAACCTCCGACGCTGTGGCGTTGCGCGGGGTTGGTTGAGGCCACGATTAAGATCTAACCCGTCGACCAGATCCACCGGTCGCCGGAGGACGACCATCGTCGCCGACTTCGGGTTTCATCCTTTTTGACCACCACGGTTAAGACCAACCTCCGACGCTGCGGCATTGCGACGGGGTTGGTTAAGGGAGGGGGTTGCAACGGGGTTGGGCGAGGAAGGGGGCTGCTGGCGGCGTGGTCTAACAGAGGTGGCTGCCGAATGGGTGGGCGAAGGGAAGTCTTGGTGGCCGTGCGGCGCCGGGGAAGGGGAGGAAGAATGGGTGGGTGGGTGACGGGGAAGGGGGATACAGGTGAGGGGGGGGGGGGGGGTTAAGAGTAATGGCATTAAAAAACAGCCTTGATTTAAGAAAATTAGGGTTGGTTAAAGTCTTTTTTTTTAAATGAAGTAATGGCATTAAAAAAAATAAGGTTCTAACTCAGGGGCAATACAGTCTTTTCATTAAAACCGTTAAGATTTTTAGGGCTCCGTTTGTCGATGGACATAAGTGTTACATTTTGAAACTTTGTGTCCTTGAGTGTAATTATCCCCAAATCTCAGGGACATAGGTTTAATTAGCCCTAAAAGAAACCCAGAGGCTTGTATGTTTCTATGAGAAGAAAGATGCTTTAGAGAAGAGTCATTAGAATAAAAATCTCTATTTTCCACCATTCAGCAACAAGCCTGAACTTCAAATAGCTCTAAATTGCTCATATGATATCCAATGTAGGTGAATTAAAAGCCTAAATCATGTATTTTTGTAAGAGTCACAACTTTGTAGAAGAAGCCAAATCCATGAAAGATAATCTTCAGGGCCAAAAACGATGATTTTGTAATCAGCAAAGACCATTTTTTTAGTTTTCAACACCAAATCGACCTTTAGATCATGCAACCTATCCTAATTAAAGGTATATCTTTCTACCCTGGTCTTTTATTTTTGTAAATTAGTTTAGAATAGAAACCCCTCCCCGCAATTAAATTTTGGTATGTAAAAAGAATATAAACAATTTTCTACTATTTAGTTAAAAGAGTTGATTGGAATCAAATTTTCAAAACCACGAACCAAGATTTAGGTCGCTCCTAGGGTCGGAACTACAATATATTGAGTTCAAATTAAAACTAGATTTAACTTAGGATTTGTTCTTACTTTATTTGTGCTTAGATAAAATTAATTAAAGACTATTTAAAAACAAGTAAATTCCATTTTAGGGTATAATAAAGTGCCTAATATATTCTCATCATATAAATTACTCTTCTATACAGAATCTCAGGTACTATAGATTAAACGGCTTTATCGAATATTCAGAGTCAATTTAGGGTTTCTTGTTTTCTCGCTAGTTATATTTAATCAACCCTAATAAGATGCTCACTCGAAAAAACAGTCTTTTTTTCGGATGCGCATCGTCACAGCTATTATCCATGAACTTCCGCACATGACTATGATCAAATTTTCAGTGATGCTATCACAAGGGTGAAGACTACGAAGGGAAATAGATGGCAAGTTTCTCAGCATAAACTTTTTTTGTTTGTGTGCAAAAATTGATAATGATGAGAATGAAGAAGACTATGTAAGAGTAGTAACCCCACGATCTAGCCGGTAACAATGCTTTACCCAAATGACAAAGCAGAGTGTTAGCCGCTATGGTTGGATAACCTAGACTTACATCTAGTTTTAATGATAGCTACACATTGATTATGTTCTAATGTGTGCTTTGAGTGTATTCTTAGTAGGTATATACATGCACACTCATGAAGACACATTTGAGAAGTTGGATAGATGGATTAAAGCCAAAGAAGCTTAAAGTTATAGTGGACATGCTATAGAAGCTTCATCAAGTTCAATGTCGAAGAGCAACAAAGAATGCATCGGCTAAGTTACTATCGATTATAATTTATCTTTCCTATTATGTAACTAGTCTTGGTTTGATGCTTGGATTGATGACTATGACCTAAAAAAACCTTAGGACACCTTGTGCATTGCATGTGAGTTCATAAACATTCACACAAGTGCGGTTCTTGAAAATGAGTGAACTTTGGAACTTACTCAGATATTCTCAAAAATATTTTTGGTGCTAATCTTTTCATATCTTGATAAAAATTTTCATTAGCTTTCCAACGCAAAAAACGGCCCATCAATCCGATTTTTCTAGAGAAAGTTATACCCAAAATAGGAAAGGGGGTTCCGTGAGGCAGCCGATAGGCAGTAGGGTATTACAATCAACTGTAATTGAATACAGTCGACTTCATTGGAATGCAGTCGACTTCATTGGTCAAAATTCAGTTCCAACGGCTATTTTCAAGGACAAAACTTCAACGGCTATTTTAGAGGGATTACAGTCGACTGCATTGGGAATACAGTCGACTGCATTGGCAGTTTTGCTCACTTTATGCCTATAACGACTATATTTCTTTTGCTCTCTATATAAATGATTTGGGGCTTCATTATACACCATGAAAACCACATTCTAAGCCTTCATTCATTAGAGAAACATCAAGGCTCATAGATTAAACTTTTCTCTCTTCATCTTCATGATTTTACATCATTAAAGAGAGCATCTTTGTGAGCAATTCTTTGATTGAAAGTGAGCATCCTTCAAGTCATCAATTCTCTCATCTCTCTATTGCACTAGAGCTTCATTTGTACTAATTTCCTTTCAAGAGGGTTTCTTTGTACACATTTGATCTTTGTAAAAGGATTGTGATCAAGGCTTGGGTTTGTCAAGTCTTGGGTGAGCTTTGTGGATTCAAGGCTTGTGCTTGGTGTGGGGATATCACCAAGTGTTGTAAGGGTTTTGATATTGACCCGGAAGAAGATTGTTGCTAGTGGATTCTAGTGCTCTTGCAAGGGACTTCCTTGAAGAGGTGGATGTAGGCTTGAGGGTATATCAAGCCGAACCATTTAAATCTCCTTGTCAAGTATCTCTAACTCAATCTCTTTACTTATTGCTCTTTAATTGTTTGAGATTGTTTAGTTAGCATCTTCATTGAAGTATTACTTGGTTTGTTTGAGATTTATGATTGTGCTTAGTTTAAATTCCCCATTATATTTTAAAAACCCTATTCACCCCCCTCTAGGGTTGTTTTATTGGTTTCACAGAGGTTGTAACTCCTGACTTGAAATGAGTTGAACGTGGGTTTCCAAATGTAATAATCCGAGGTTTAGATGTACATGCGGGGTTGAATTAAACTTAAGTACCCCAAGAGTACACGAAAATCTCTCTTGAGGACCTATGTTTTTTTATTTTTTTCATGTCAGCGTTTGGAGTTTCAATTTTGTCATCAATAACTATTTCTGTCAAAATCCCCAACTTTGCTCCTAAACCGTTAAGGGCAAAAGCATCAATTTACATGTAATTGTGACCCAAAAAAAAAAATTTGCCCCCTTTCGTTATCGACCATCGCCCCTTCCCTGGCCACCGGGCACCAACCTAACACCGCCACATACTGCCGTCTGTCACCCACCAAACCAAAACTGCTACATGCACCACCCCCTTCCCCAGCTACCGTGACACACACACACCCTAACTTGCCAAACTCAACCCAAAACTCGTCACTAACCCACCACATGCACTGCCCCCTTCCTTAGCCACCGCGACATACACAGAGTCACACACCAACCCGTTCCCCTCTTGCCCGTCACCCACCCCTCCACAGACATGCACATATACACATACCCCCACAAGTTTGCCCTACCCCGCCTAATTTTTTACTACCCACTCCCGTACACACACACACCCATTTTCCCCATACCCCCACCCCATCCCACATCACCCACCACCGCACACACTAGCATACTGACCCACTCGTTCGCTCCACCCCCAACCCAACCCAACCCATCCCACCATACCCACCAGAAGACAGTCACACAACAACTCACGCATACCCCCCTGTTTAACACCCCCCCCCCCTAAGCAACACCACGTGTGCGCGCGCGCACACACACACAGGCACTGAACTTGAGGTGAGAGGGTCGCGGCGGAGTGGTGGCGTTAATGTTGGGAGAGAATGCGGCACAGTGGTGGCCGAAAAAGAGAGTGGGTGGATGCTAGAGATGGGCGAGGTGTTGGTCTTGGCGGCAGCGTCTTCTCATACTGGTGGTGGGTGGTGGTGTGGCAACGGTAAGATTAGGGTGGGTTGCTGAAGAAATGAATAGGAAAAGAGAAAAAAAGAGGAGAAAAAAACTAAACATGGGTTGACACTTATGTCCCTGACAATTTGTCTTCAATGTTATGGATTTTGACAGAAATACTTACTAATGGTAAATTTGAAACTCCAGACCACAACATATAAAAATTGAAAAAAAAAAAAGGTCCTCTGGTGAAATTTTCGTATACTCTTGAGACACTTAAGTGTATTTAATCGTAATTAAAGATGCATATTAAGATATTCCAACCTTTTGTACCAAAAAAATCCGAAAAGCATTCCTACCATTGCCTTTCCCACGTCAATGATGTGTGTATGCACGTTACTACATGACTTGAGCCTAAAATTTTCACACAATAGGAAGAAATAATAAAACTGCTGAGTTTTGTATCTATTTATAATATTATTAAGAAGAACATCCTTATGGTAAAGTCTTTTTCGATCTTTTAATTGTATCATTTATTTCACTTTTTGAAATCATGATATATCTCTTCCGAAAAATTAATCATGATCGTAAGGTCATTAAAAATTTAAACCTAGCTCCTTGATGTTCACTTTCTTACCCCACTTCCACCTCTCTCCATCTATTAGCAACTACATATAACCCCTTTTTTTTCGATTTTATCTCACCATCTGGAGTCCGCCTTTCAATTTAACGTATTATTTATTCTAATTTTTGAACTTTCTGTATTTATCTACTAAGCAAAGTTATATTTGTGTTTGTACAGGCATTGCTTGTGCCCCAAAAGAGAGTTTCCGTTACTAGTAATGTTCTTTTTGTGTAGAATTACGTTACAAATGAACTCAAGTTTTTTTTTTCCTTTCTTTCAATATTTAGTATGAACCTCCAAGACTCGACCGTAAGCCAGACCCTGGTGGCATAATTATCTAAAAATGAATCGCACGTCAAATAGGCCAAAGAGCTGGTTCACCGGTTAATTGGTCCAATTAATGGTCCAAGCAATTCAACTACAAATTAGTTTGAAAAGAAAGGTAATAGGAATATAGAATTAATGTTTCCTATCTAAACAAAAGTGTATTAGCTATCAACAGTGCGCCCACTGCATTTCCACATCAAGGACCAATGTTTAAATCAAATCCTTGGACAAGCAACTCGAGTACTTTGCTTTTATTAAAGAGATTATGTAATCGCTTAGTTTGGCCGGTTCAAGTGGTTCTCGCTGGTTTGTCGATCCAGTTGTTGAATCTAACTGGACGGCCGATGACTTCACGATATAATCGATTCAATCGGCTTGTCCGGTTCGCATGTCTGGGGGCTAATGTTTGACCCATGGTAAGGCTACAAGATTTTGGCAACGCTTGAACACCTGACCAGTCCTATCAAAGGTGGAGAGAATACAAAAAGACATTGAGCTTGTTGTTTAAAGTTTTTAATTCGATTGGTGGTCATGAAGTCAAGTTTCTCCCCCGAAAGATTACATATTGGAAAATCTTTGGGTCATGATCGTGATCCGAAACAAAATCGTCTTGTGATCAATTTGCAATTTTCAAGTTATCAGTTACAAATGAAGGGTACATATATAATTTAGTGAAGTCGAAAGATTTGACTATATGTATTCCCTCCGTCCTGAATTATTAAAAAGATGGTCAAATTCTCTCGTCGTATCCAGAATTTGAATTCCCAACCTATAAAACCCACATTGCCTAAGAACAAGCAGATTATGTTTACATCCGTGGTGGGTTTACTTTATACATCAGAAAAAGTCCAAATCAATCATCATCATCGGCAAATTGTCATCACCAGATTTATGGGCCTCGTTTCACGGCACCATCACTTCCAAGTGACAGAGAAATGAGAGGAGAGCAAGAAGATGAGAGAGAAAGGAGAGCAGAAAGACGGTGAGTGGAGATGGAATAAGAAGAGAGAGGACAGAGAAATGAGAGGAGAAGGGGAAGATGAGAGAGAAAGAGAAACGGGTGAAGAAGAGATAAGAAAGAAAATCAGTTTTGTGGAGTAAGCGAGGGAGAGAGATATAATAAAGGAGAAGTAGATAAAGGGTAAAAACAAAAAAAGTGAAGTTATCTCTTCACTTTTTTATATATATATATATATATATAGACACACACACACACACATATGAGCGATTTTTTTGGGGCGAAAGGGGTATAAATTTTAAGTTAGCTGAGAAGGCTTTCGTTGTCCTTGCATAAACTTTGTTGGTTAATGTGGATGGCATGTTGGTCATGTATACTATCAAGAAGCACTTTTCCCCAGCAGAATTTCACCCTTTTGTAGCCGAAGTGTTTGGGCAAACATGCTTTCATTAAAGAAAACAGATGGAAGAGTCAAGAATGGACCAATAATCAACACCCTTAAGGCACTGTTCATCCTTGGTTCATGCTAATCAACTTCCTTTTAGTCACCATTTAACTCCAAAGTAGACAGCAAAGCCAAGAATTCTGCCCTTTCTCGACCCCCCAAGATCTAGTTGTCAAATCCAAGAACTTTCCATTATTATTATTATTATTATTATTATTATTATATATTATATATTATACTCTAAAAATCAATTCATTGGCAGCCTGGATTTTCTCCTCTTCTTCTGACCCCTCTCTCTCTCTCTCTTTCCTCCTCACCTCATTTTATGTCGGTGCCCAAGTATTTTTTATGTTGTGCTTTTAAACACCCTAAAGTGCTTCTCAAAAACATTTTTACACTCCATTCTTTTCATAATTTCCTCCTTCTTCTTTTTTTTAGTTTAAGAAAATAATTTAAACATGTAAACGCTGCGTTTACCGGTTGTTTTGTGTTTATCGGTTGTTTTACTTGTCAAATAGTATCTATGTGGTCTTAATTAGTATTTGAGTTCTATTTCAATGTTTAAATATATTAAAATTTTAGTTCGAAAATTTAGAAAAATCAGAAGGGTAATTAATAATAGGGCGTATGGAAAATGTGGAACAATCCAAGCGAAAACTTTTACAGGAAAGTTTTGACAAATATTTAAATGATTTTCATTCCTTTTTTTTTTTTTTGGAAATCTTTGGTGTTCTTTCTGATTGCTTGGTTTCTCTAATAAATTGTCGTGCGCTGCTCTCCCCCAAATTGCTTTTAAAATCTTACAGATGTTAAAGAGGGGGTTCTGCATTATATATTTCAAAGGCTGTCTCCTACTTTAGTATAAAAAATTAAAGTTGCAAAAACGTATAAAAATCATTTGAAAAGACCATAGCTTCGTTTTGACACTTCTACCCTTGGATGACCAGTAGAGCCTTTGGAAAAAATATATATATACCGCTAGCATTTATGGTTCATCTTCGAGGCCTCAGAGAGATCCAGCTGAGAATTGCCTCACGCCCCTCTCAAGCTTCCATTCCCACCACCCCAAAAGATGGAGAGAAGGGCTTCTTCAATGGAAATTCTTCTCTTCACTGCAACTCTCGTTGCTGCAGCTTCTTGCTCTTCATCCCAGGCAGCCGGGTCCAAGAGTTCATTTGATGATAATTTCAGTATAATGTGGTCTGAAGACCATTTCAAGACTTCTGAAGATGGGCAGATCTGGTATCTCTCCCTGGATAATGATACAGGTAAATAACCAACATAAGAATCCATGCTTCAAGAGCTTTGATCAACTTTGAAAACAATCTGTACACTTGCATAATGTGAATCTAACAGAAGCTTTTGAATCAGGCTGTGGTTTTCAAACGAAACAGAGGTACAGATTTGGGTGGTTTAGCATGAAGCTCAAGTTGGTCGGAGGTGACTCTGCCGGAGTTGTGACAGCTTACTATGTAAGTCATAGTAATTCTTTGGTTAGTAGCCTTGTATTGTATACTTTCGCAGGGCATAATGCATGTAATTGGTAAGGCTAACAGCTCGTCTGGCCAACCATTCTCTCTTTTCTGGCGATTTAACATCTAAACTTTGTTAATCAACTAACGCATATTGATCACGTTAGTTCTTACGACTATGATTAGTCCTAAAGTAGTTGTCTTTAAGAAAACGAAACTGAAAAGCGCAGGGCTAGCAGTGACACTTAACATTATAAAAGTAATGGCAAGTGACATTCTTGCTGTATATACGATGTGAATATTAAGTTTGAGGATGCAATTAGAGAAAACCTAAGGTTGAAGGACTATATAATTTGGTGCCCCTTGATGTTTTGAGAGTCTAAAACTGAACCTTGTTCCAGATGTGTACAGAAAATGGAGCAGGGCCAGAGAGGGATGAGCTAGATTTCGAGTTCTTGGGGAACAGATCAGGGCAGCCCTATCTCATACAGACCAATGTGTACAAGAATGGGACTGGTGGCCGTGAGATGAGGCATATGCTCTGGTTTGACCCCACCGAGGACTTCCACACCTATTCTATCCTCTGGAACACCCATCAGATTGTGTAAGTTCTTTTTGCTAATTTACCGTCAGAAACTCTAAGTTACTAATTACTTTAAAAGCTTAAGCCGTTAGAAAATTAGTTCAATAATATTATCACATGTTAACACTCTCCCTCACGTACGAGTCTCCGGTTGCACATAACGAGATAAATCAAGATGCATCACCGCCAGATATACAAATAAACAGTGCAAAGTACACTATGACAAAAGGGGGCTTAAATCTACATGACTTTGTCAAAATAGAACTCTGAGTCACTTGCTCTAAAATTTTAAGCGGTCAGAAAATGAGTTCAACAATTTTATCATACTTTGCACGAAACAATACTTTGAAACAAGCGACGTTCACAATACTACAAATAGTAAAATGTACCCGTCACGGCACGTTATGCCGTGAATGAGACCTGCGTACGAGAAATTGGTTGGCGCAAGTCAGCTTAGTACAAACCACGTTAAGCAAGTTGATAGCATATCGCTTGCAAGGACCAGTGAACATGGCTTTGTTCTTATGCCCTCATATTTGGGCTACATGTTCATCGACATGAATGGCATTATTATTAAACTTCACTATGTCCACCACACATCCAGCTCATCAGATCCACTAATGACAGGGGAAATTGGGAGTCCAATAATTGAAGAAATTAATTACCTTAGCAAAAAAATTCCATTAATTCAATCTTTTAATGAATCGAGCTACCGGTCAAACTTAAATTAATGAGAGTACTGTTCGAACTTGACTCGGTGTGTTTACAAACTTATGTTGACACTTAAACTTGATTGACTTTGTTCATAAACAAGCCAACTTACTTAAAATAAGTCAAACAAATCTATAGTTGAGCTCACGGACAACTCGGTTCGCATGCAGTGCGGCTTTGTTGTGGATCTACTATAGCTTGCCCGCTTAATTTAACTAGAGGTCTTGCTGATATATTTGTTTTCTTGCAACCAGTTTTTTTGTCGATAAAGTTCCGGTGAGGGTGTACAAGAACGCAGACTACGCGAACAACTTTTTCCCCAATGAGAAACCAATGTACTTGTTTTCGAGCATTTGGAATGCCGATGACTGGGCGACCCGAGGCGGCCTCGAGAAGACGAACTGGAAGAATGCACCGTTTGTATCGTCTTACAAGGAATTTAATGTTGAAGGTTGCCAATGGGAGGACCCTTATCCTGCTTGTGTATCCACCACCACCAAGAACTGGTGGGATCAATATGAAGCTTGGCACCTCTCGGATGACCAGAAGATGGATTTTGCTTGGATTCAGAGAAACCTTGTTATCTATGACTACTGCAAAGACACTGAAAGATACGCAAAATTGCCTGAAGAGTGTTCATTGAGTCCATGGGAGTGATGAACAAATGGCAATAATTTATTAATTTTTGTTTCAATTCATCGTGTTGTATTACTAAATGGAATACATCGTATTACTTTTTCATACCATCTTGTATTGGAAAACGTGTTTATTAATTCATTTATAAAATTATTCAATTTTTTGGCCCTCGTTGTTCTTCCTCTATTTTTTTTTTTGTGCCATAGAATTGATGAACAATGGCTAATAAGTTTTTTGTTTTCAATTCAGGTGTATTACCAATTAAAATCTATTGTACTATTTTTTTCATACCATCTTGTATTGGATAACATGATAATTAGTCGATTCATTCAATTTGTTCAACCTTTGTTTTTTTGCGATTTTTTTTTTTTTTTGGTGATACGGAAATTGCAAGGCGATCTCTTTTATACTCCTCAATTTCATAATTGTGGTAACGAATTAAAAAGATTATAAGGATGACTAAAACGAAATGAGGACTCATTTTGACATCATAATGTACTTCTACACACTTTATTCTATGACCAAAGGTCATTATTAGCTGTCAATGAACTTCTTACGATGAGATGCAATGTTACAAGTACAATCAGTGTTTAAATAGACTCTGATCAAGTGTTTTAAAATACTCGATACATGTTTTGAAAGTTAAATTTTGGTTTACATATTCAAAACTTATAACAGTATTCGTAGTACATTGTGTATACTTGTAGCCTAACCTTGGAAATGGTGCAAAAAATATCTCATCAAGAAAATTGGAACTAGAACATTGAGAAAGTGTGACGAATCATTAGTCTACTGTGTGCAACTACAAATATAACTTATTTGAAGAAGAGAAGAACTTTACATGCTTGTACAACATTCATCACATGCTAATAGTTCAAGATCCTTTTTTTGTACAGTAGAAATATAACCTAACACAACTTAGGGCCGTACATTTACAGAATTTTGTTTTCGTTTTTGTAATAATGGAATATATATCTTTTTTTGTACGTACTTTTATCTTTTTCCGTATTAGTAAACATGAAAACTCTCTGCTCCCTGTGTCAGATAATATCAAAGCAAGCGTCCCCTGTTCACAATTTTCGGCCATGTTCTCTGACAGCTAGTTGCAACGTCATAGAGCCCTAACTCTCTCTTCTATCTCTCGTTTATCTCCATTTTCCTCCACGAACAGGGAAGGGATCTCCTCCATTTTCGAACACCTCCATTTTCCACGAACAGGGAAGGGGAATTACACAAATAGGGAAATAGAAGATGGAATTACTGGAAAGAAAAGAGGGAGTTACAGGAATTCGTGGAGGGGAAGGGGATGTCACACCAATGGGGGCCCAGGGGCGAAATGAAGGGGAAAGGGGAGGGAAACCAACGTAATTTTGTTCTGGGGTGGGCCTATTGAGTGATGATTTATTAAGAAAAAAGTAAAAAAGTGGGTACGGAAAAGTGGGTACGGAGGCTCGTTGGGAAGATAAATGAAGGGTATATAAATAATTTATTAGGTTAAGAGTAGGATTAAAATGAGAAAAAATATGTACAAATAGTGTAGAAAATAGTAAACATACAAGAATTGATACAAAAAAGTTTGTGAAAATAAAAATAAAAATGATAAACGTACAGATAAAATTGAAAAAATGGATATAGAAAAAACTAATATAATCAACTTTTGCAGCATCCCCAGCTAACCGGAGGCACACCATCTTCGATGGTTGCATAAATCATACAAAAAAATAGACTTGCGTAGCATTCATGTCTGCAAGTTAATCTGAGGGCTAGTATTTCAAATTTTAGTCGCATTATGTTCATGGGAATTATCAATTTTATTTAGTCGTATAATTGTCCATGTCACCGTTGTCATTCTCATTCGTCACTAAAAAAAATTAGTCTTTTGACATTAAAGAATGTCATTGTCCACGGACCTAATTTACCCGCCTTACCCGACTCAAACCCGTTTAGTTTTGGATTTGATCTACAAACACAAAATTAGGGCTCTCGCTTTCTCTCTGATACATCCGCTCTGCGAATCCGGAAATTCTGCGTAACAATGGTGTGCGAAAAGTGTAAGTTGCTCTTTCTTAATCTCGTTCTTGCACATAATTTTTACAGTTGACTAAATAGAGGTATCTGCGATACGTATGAATTGAATACCTAGGGTTTCAATTTGAAGGAATTGAACTGAATTGAATCGAATTGGAATGCAGGTGAGAAGAAGCTGTCGAAGGTGATAGTGCCGGACAAGTGGAAAGACGGCGCCAGCAACACCACCGAAGGCGGCGGCCGCAAAATTAACGAGAACAAACTCCTCTCCAAGAAAAGCAGGTTTCTTTTTCTTTTTTCTTTTATGCCTATTTCTCTACCTGTATATATCTTATTTCTCTTATGTAACATTGGATTTAGTTAAGAATTACGCATTGCAAGCAAAGGTGATTCGTTCTCTTATGTAACATTGGATTTAGTTAAGAATTACAGATTTTAAGCAAAGGTGATTCGTCGTACTAAACGGTTATGCTTGTTGGTAACTTTGAGCCTCGAACTCGAGTAAATTTTCAATTATTTTGTTATTTATCTAACCTAAATTATTCATTAATACTCTCTCCATTTAGATGGATTTTTCCTTTAAGTGAAACCCGAGGTACATTCCGATACATGTAAACATTGTAGTGAACTCAAATAGCAATTAAATGAGACAAGTGTCGTTTGGCAGGTAAGCTATGGTAACCACATAAGAGTAAAGGCAACGTGTACATATGTACTAAATTATTGTAGGAAGTCAGAAAAAGTCAAAAGGAGAAAATCGGAGGGAGAATATATTGATATGGTTAAGAAGTTACTATTGGAAAGTTCTTCTTTTTTTTGGTTGCTATTTGGGTTTAATTCAAGGTGTACATGTACCAAAATCAGTCCTATGATTTTGCACACTGTCAAAGAGGAAAATCAAATGAAATAGAGGGAATAGGTGTTTATATGTACAGAATCTATCACAGTAATTTTAAACTGTCAAAATTCAATGAATGGGAGGGAGTAGATTTTGCATTAGGAAAAAAGTAAGTGTTTTCATGTTCTAAATCTATCCTAGGAATTCACAAATAGTCAATGGAGAAAATCTGATAAAACGGTGGGAATATATACTTTAGGCAGTTCGCTCTTTAAACCTTAAGTTTTTTATTGATTTCAGACTGTTTTACTAGATGAGGTTGTATCGGTTGATGAGAAAGCCATGAATAATGGTACAAGAGTATGGACTATGGAGAGAAGCTTTGGTAAGAAGAGGGTTTTAAATTGGTAGGCTCAGAACTAACTAGAAGATGTAGACCTCTAATATATGTAATCATTCGAATGGCAAGATATGTAAATCAAAGGTCAACAGTTTCAAAGAGAGAAGAATTTTTTCATTTGGGTTTGACTCTCCTAGGCTCATGTAATGCACGCAGTTTCTGAAGTCGATCGAGTGCATCTGGTGTATGGTTTAGGTGACCTAGATCTGTTAAATTGAAGTGTATATCGTGTAGTCGTCAGTCAACTGTGAGGAAGAGGGAGAGGAAGAGGGATAGAGTGAGAGGGATTGAGGGAGAGGGAGACGGAGGGAAGGAGGGGCGGGGGAGAGGGAGGAAGAGGGAGGGTTCACGGCCATTTGACACTTCGATTCATGTTTATGTCGTATTTTCTTATTTCTTCGAGAGCCTAAAGGCCGAAACATCCAATGGTTTCAGTCCATTGTATGCCGTGCCCCCGGTTATGCTACCAAATATGGGTTTTGCCCCTTTTATAATGGTTTCAAGTGATTGTACTACATTTGAATCTGTCATTTTTAACTATCTGCAAATTTATAAGCCGTTTCTTTCACTCGGCTCTAGAAAGGTGCTGTGTTGGACCCGACACCAACATGCACTGACCCTTTCCGAACATCCCCTACACATTCGGAGTTGACGACTATAAGTTAGGTTTTTTATGCTTCTGAGCTTGAAGGATTTGAGCTCTATTTTTTCTCTCTTCCCCACCTCTATCCTAGTGCTTTGTTGTTCGCCAAAATGATCACAAGTATGATTAATAGGATCAGCTGTTTGAGGTGGATTTGATGTGGTGTTGACTGATTTGTTTGGGTTTTTTGGTGCGGCTAGGGCACCTTTATGGTGCTTTGGTCTTCTTTTTGTGATTGGGTTGTCTGCGCCTCGGGGGTCATTCTTTCTGACAAACTTGTATTTATCAAAAAAAATATTGGGTACCTCCAAAACGTCCACAGTAAAACTCCATAGGGAACGGCCTAGACTCCAAAAGCAATTTACATAGGAGCAATGGGCAATTTTTCATTTTGAAAGAGCCCACCGTTGCACGTCCAGCAGATGCACCAAACCGAATAAGAGTGAAAGACATAGTCATGTCCAAGCAACTAACTAACTTGAATTTTCACCGCAGTATGAGCCATCAAAACTTTAAAGTCCCATAATTATGTTACCAGCGGACATTGGAGATGAAAGTGATCAACACTCTCCTCATTTGCCTTGCACATGAGACACCATCCTACAAAACCTTCCCCCCTCACAATAGCTGACCAAGCTGCATGGCAACTATAAGACGTCTTCCTTTGGGGCCTTAAACTACCAAACCACTTGCCACTCGAAACTTACTCTTCCAACAGTCTTTGGGATATGCTTTTGGGATACCCTTTGGAAGCACTTTATCCTCCTCTGAACCAAGTTTACGAGAGTTATGAAGTATAAATTCCATCTAAACACTGGATTCCACACAATGCCATAACCAGTTATCATCTCAGCAAAGCCATAGCAAAAAGGAGGTACCCCTAGCTAGACTAAATAGAGTTTGGAATCCCACCTAAAGGTCTCTTTCCCCACTCCACATTCTAACCTAGAACAGAGCTGCTCACCCTAAAAGCAAACCGTAAACCAGCCCGAAATGATCCCCTTAGGTGCCAACCACCCCGAGTGTCGCTGATCTTTATTGCTTTAATGTTGTTGATGGTCAAGAATCCATATTGCACTCACAAAAATGTAGAATCTCTGTTCTGCATGGCCCAACATAGCTACCCTATACAAAGATTTTATTTCGGACTTTATGTATTTTATCGTTCAATTTACTTAAATCCAGAGATTGACCTATTTCCAGATGGACACCGTATGGAACAACCAAGTGCATCATATGCAAGCAGCAAGTTCACCAGAATGCCCAGTACTGTCATACTTGTGCTTACACTAAAGGCAAGTGTTGACTGTTTTCGTGTTGCCCGTGTCTGTTTATCTGTTGCTTTACAACGTGACCTAATTTGCTTTTGCTCTATTTTCCAGGAGCGTGTGCAATGTGCGGTAAGCAAGTACTTGACACCAAGAACTATAAACAAAGCAATGTATGATATCAGAAGCAAGGGATGGGGGTGGGGGTGGGAGGGGATTGGAAAAACTGTGTTCTAAAAGGGAAAATTCTTGTATTTTCCATATGAATACGGGACTTTGCGCATCTTGCTCTTTTATATATCTGTATTAAAGTCCTTGTTCTTGTACATTTGTTGATGGAGAATGATAAATCTACTTCAAAGCTGAACCAATTGATCTACTATAAACTTACACTTTTTGCATGAGAGAGGAAGGAGGGGACTGGCTCTTCTTGGACTGGGAAGATCTCCTTTGCTTGTTCCAGACTTGGCCTGGAATTTGAGTACATTTTTAAAGGTGCTAGTAATGATGGTGGCATCCGGGGCACAGATTTGTCCAATCCACACAACCTTTACTGGGTTATGGTCAATTGAGATAGTGAATACAAGAGGAATTCTGAGATAACCTATCAAAGAAGCCCTTATAATTGAGTGGTTCTGCTAGGGTATAGAGCAATTTTTTTTGGTCAGAATTAGCGTTAACAGTGCAAATCAAAGAGAGCAGGCCGATTAATCTGCACCATGCAACTCCAGTTTGCACCACCCACAACCATCACAACAGGCCAATAGACACCACCACTTTACAGCCCTACCGTCAACATCGACTATAGGTCGCTCCCTCCGATCGAATCCCCAACCTCCACGTTCAACAAAATCTGAACTGCCCACCTATGAAATCTCAGTCAGCTACCAACATAGATATCCACAATCAAAATCTAACCTGACCATGTAATTTCTATGGACAAATTGATACGATCGCCACCCCAGCAACCATTGCCGATCACCGGAGACAGCCTAGCAGCCACCACGTCCAACTCCAGGTGTCAGAATAAAGCAATAACATCTCTGCCCCTGATTTCTCTTCTAATGACCATACGATCATCCATTAAACTTCCAGCTCTGTGAGGGAGGCAGGAGCTTCCAGGTCTGTAAGGAGGTGTTGCAAGTGGTGGTAGCAGAGGTTCCTGAGGGTCTGCCGTGGTTGTTGCATACGGCGCCCGCGACCAGATCTGTGAGGCCACCGTGCGTGGTGGTGGTAGGGCTTCGTGAGTGGATAGACGAAAATAGGATTTGGCCGGCCGTGAGGGTGAGGGGGATTGTGGAAGGGAGGGAAAATGACATGTTTGCCCTTTAGTTCTACTGAAATCTTTTCTATATTAGGGGTATTTTTGTCCCAACACGATCATCTTTGCGGAGTGTTAATGCTATTTTACAGATTTTCCCTTAGTCGTAAAAATGACACATGACACACGGCAACTCTGAGCGTGACAGTATTGTTTTGGAACTGTTCCAAGCGTGTATATTTGTTTTTACTTTGAAATAGTGAGACATAATAAATTCGTGACACTTTGTCATTAATTCCCATAATGTTACTTTGCGAAGTGAGTAATAATTCGTACACTTTGCCCGTTAATTCCCATAATGTTACGTGTTAGAATACTACCAGAGTCCAACCATATATCAGACGCCCCATATCTGATATAACAACTGTAGGATAAAAAATCATCATTCAAAGTGTTTTATCGCTATTGTTAAAATCTAATATGACAATGTTTTATCACCTACAAAAATATTTAGCGATATTTTTTTATTACAGAGACGTTATACAGAAGATCCCAGTCCTTGACAAGGGTATGCATGAAAATGAACTGCTGAAAGGTGATATTAATTGCACTATTTCACTCTCATTAAAGTGTCCGAAGTCAATGACGGCAGTTTCTTTTGGATGGACAATATGTTATGAGTTTGAGGTTAACTAGTTGACCCTTTGGATGAATTTTTATGTCCTGCAGGCGCATTCATACTCTAGTTTAATTACAACTACTTGCCCAATTAATTAGGGTTGTTTTTTGTTTCACCTTTCTTGGGTAGAAATCTAATCAGAGTACATGCTCGAATTTGCTTAACCTTCATAAGGTTTTTCAAGCTACATTGTAACGCAAATCCAAGTTTCACATCCTGTCAATCTTCAAACAAGATATCTCCTTGAGGCACTCACTATAAGTTATAAATCTAAATAGTTGATGTACACCTTGATTCTTGAGTTCATAGGGGACACGAAAACTCAGAGAACTTCAGTGCTCTCATTTGTGTTTGTTCTTCTCTTCTCATCTTCATGGGCAGCCTCAGCTCGAAATCATGAAGATTTCCTTCAGTGCCTGTCCATTGAGTCTCAAAATTCCACCTCCATCTCTCAAATCATTTACACCCCAAACAACTCTTCTTTCCTTCCTATCTTGCAGTTCTCCATAGAAAACCTCCGATTCATCTCATCCGACACCCCGAAGCCTGCTGTAATTGTTACCCCAGTGGATGAATCCCAAATCCCTACCATCATAAAATGTGCCAAGAAACATGACATGCAGATTAGGATTCGAAGCGGTGGCCATGATTACGAAGGTCTTTCCTATGTTTCTCAAGTACCATTTATCATACTTGACATGATCAACTTGAGATCGATCTCTGTGGACACTGAAACTAGTACTGCATGGGTTCAAACCGGTGCAACTATTGGTGAACTTTATTACAGGATTGCCGAGAAAAGTAAAGTTCTCGGCTTTCCAGCCGGTGTTTGTCCCACGGTTGGTGTTGGTGGACACGTCAGTGGGGGAGGGTACGGCTATATGCTACGAAAGTATGGCCTTGCTGCCGATAATGTCATTGATGCCCGCTTGGTTAACGTAGATGGTGAAATTCTGGACAGAAAATCCATGGGAGAAGACCTTTTTTGGGCAATCAGAGGAGGTGGAGGTGCTAGTTTTGGAGTCATTCTCGATTGGAAAATAAAGTTGGTTCCAGTTCCAGAAACTGTGACCGTATTCACAGTGAGAAAGACCATAGAACAAAATGCCACCAATCTTTTTCACCAATGGCAATCTGTTGCCAGCAAACTTCATGAAGATTTGTTCATCAGGATCAATGTAAGAAGAAACACAACGCGAGATGGTAAGGTAACAATACAAGCTTTCTTCATCTCCTTGTTTCTTGGTAGACGCGACAGGCTTCTTTCATTGATGCAAGAAAGCTTCCCTCAACTAGGGTTAGCAGAAGAAGACTGTAAGGAAATGAGTTGGATCGAATCTGTACTCTATCATGACGGTATCCCAAGTGGTGAACCACTTGAGGTTTTGTTGAACAGGACTCAAGCTGATAAGCCGTATTTCAAAGCCAAATCGGATTTCATTACGAAACCTATATCGAAGGAAGGAATCAAAGGGATATGGAAACTCTTTTACGAAGACGAGGCGAAGGCCGCTCAGTTGGTTCTGAATCCATATGGCGGAAAGATGGAAGAGATTTCTGAGTCTGCAATTCCTTTTCCACACAGAGCTGGAAATTTGTACAAAATCCAGCACTTGGTGTATTGGACTGAAGAAGACAAAGTGTCAGCCGAGAGGCATATAAAATGGATAAGAAGGCTCTACCGTTACATGGCTCCCTATGCTTCCAAGTCTCCAAGAGCTTCGTATATCAATTACAGAGATCTTGATATTGGAGTGAACGAAAAGGGCAACACAAGTGACGCACAAGCAAGCATATGGGGCACCAAGTATTTCAAGAACAATTTCAAAAGGTTGGTTAAAGTGAAAACCAGGGTGGATCCTGGTAATTTCTTCAGGAATGAGCAAAGCATTCCTCCTCTTTCGTCACGGCGGAAGAAGAGTGGTGATTGATGTATTGCACCAACTAAGACTATGAATTTCCAATAATTTTTTGGCATTATTGCGTACGATTATATACATGAAATTTAGTGTCCCATGTTATATATGCTGGTTTACTTTGTTGCTTAATTTAGTTGCTTGCTACGTTGGAATGAAAGAAAGATGCTGATGCCCCCATGTTGTGCTCTCTGGTTCCTTTTCTAAAGAAAACCAAGCAGTCTTATGTTCAGCTTGGGACAGCCTACTGCAGCACAAGCAGAACCCGAGGAACGAACTGTGGACTTTTCCTTCAAATAAATTTTCTTGTGCACATTCACAAAACAAGCAAGGTGGATTGTGGAACACATATTGAGCCCCAAAAATTAACCCTACAACCCGACAGTAACATGTTTTTATTTTGTTTCCTTTGAATGGCAAATGGCAACATGTTACTCCTCCCAGTCTGCATGCCTGTGAATCTTCATTCACTTGAAAGTGTGTCGACAATTCCAGTACTTTTTGATCTGCTCTGCGCTTCGTCCGGGAATCCTTCCAGCGATTAGAGACCATCTGATGATCAATATGACAATCAAAAGTCTTAACAAGAAAAGAAAGAAAGGCCAAAAAAAAAAAAATACAACAAACCTCTCTCCAATCAAATTGTACATCCTAATTATAAGTGCTGCTTCATCTTCAGAGAATTCGAGTCCCGGCTCCTCGCTATTTTGCACTGAAACAAGCAGTGCGAATTCACCAAGGGAGATTCAAAGGAGTTGCTTTCTTTGCAGCAAAAGGAAATAAAGGAAAAAGTGTTCATTTTTTCCGAAAAAGAGGCATCATGTTGGCTCAAGCCGGGCTAAGCTTTGTTTGACAACATTTTTTTTTTTATTTTCAGTTTAAAAAAAAAAAAAATTAAAGAGCAGTTTAATTTTTTTTTTTTTTTCTTTTATATGTGGGTGTTTGATAACCCAGTTTTCATTTTGGGTGTTTGATAACCCATTTTTTATTTTGAGTTTTTTTTTGTGGTGGGGCGTGACGGTGGCTGGTGGCTGTCGCCGGCGGTGGGAGGGTGGTGGTCTAAAAAAAAAACTCATTTTTGAAATTTTTTTCTTCTTCTTCAGTTTTAAAACTGATAAAGAAAAAAAAAATGGTTATCAAACGCAACTTTTTTTCCAATTTTCAAAACTGAAAAAAAAAATTGTGTCAAACAGGGCCATCTGGCTTCCTGTCATAGAAGTGAGAGGTTGCAGCTGTCAAGGTCCAGGATTACGATTCAAAGCTAAAACAAAAGGTTTGACATCTTAGATATACTAAGCAGGTAACATTCCATTGCAAGGAAAAATGTACCTTGAGAATGCACAGAATAGCCATGGGAAGAAGACTGTTCAGAGGCAGCCATCCGAAGCGCACGCACACACACACACACACACACACACACAGAGAGAGAGAGAGAGAGAGAGAGAGAGAGAGCAGTGATCTTCTCTTGGCTGAATGGAATGATAGCATAGCAACCTATATATAGGGTTTTATAGGGGAAGTGGGCACTGCTGATCGAGACAATTCCATGTGAATCTAAGGAAGAAAAAAACGTGGAAAAGACGAAATAGGCTGAGGCATCAACCTTCAGAAGCATTTAAAATAGAAATTTTTTTCACTGTTACTGTCGTTTAAAGAATCTTCCTTCTATTCCGTAATTCGTGATCGTGGACTAGAGATCAGAAATTGTTAAAAAAACCGAGTCAAATCAAATCGAAAGAAAGAAGATAGGCCGTGAAAGATGCAACTATCGGTTCACCACCTTCTATCCTCTTTTTCACCGGCCCATTTTGTCTTGCTTGCCAAGGTGTTCTCCTGTCGTCAATCTTATTAGTCATTGTCTCCACTCTCATATAACGACAATTAATAGTTGTTAAATATTTTTAATAACTTTTAATTAATGACGCTAAAAAATTGTCGGTAAAAGCGCTAACATTAAAAGTCCCTAAAAATTTTACCGAATATAAATATTATCACCGTATACGGAATCAGATAAAGATTTATACGACCCGGGTGGTAGCCTTTAAGCCACACATCTTTCACTGCCTCCATCGTCAGAATCCTGTTTTGCCACGTGCACATAAAAGTGTCACTAGAAACCTAAGAATTGTCGCTAAAGCGAGATACCGGTGGTTTTTTCTAAAAACAAGATGCTACTGATGGATCACCATATGTGTCGGCAAACATTTTGTAATCAGAAGAAACTTGCAGCAGTGTCACGTGAAAAAGCAAAGCTGATCATGACGGCTCATTCGTCGTTTATTATCTGTTCACCTTCAAAATATTCGTACGTTCTCACTATTAATCACTTTTGGCTTGTTGCTCGTCCTGTTGAATGGATCTGCTCTTGAACAAAATCAAAGCATTCTTAACTCTCCTTTTGATTCTAGATAATATCTATTTATGTTTCCCATTGCCTATGTTTGCTCTCCATCTCTTGAACGAGTGCCAGTATTTAGCCTGGGAAAATTTAGCGTCGAATGGAGGCCGGTTTTCCAAACAATCCCACACCCGTGGAGCGATGGGGGCCGAGCACATCAGACCCCGATGCAACTGCTGATTTAACGAAGAATAGACGCATTAATACTAACTTGAAAGAGTCACTTTTTAGTTACGGTAAATTGTACGAGAAATTAAGGTGCTTCACTTAATTTTCGAAATTTTTGGGGTCGCCATGACCTGCACTTGCCACCCCTTGTATCTGCCCATGCCTATGCCACCACCGGAGAACGGCCCTGCAGCACCAGCCACGAAATCTAGAAAGAGCACACTCGAATCCTGGCAGGCCTGTCAAACAATGTCTGGACATGTAGATATATGTTTGAAAATCCATCTGGGAAACTTTCCTGTAGATTACACCAAGTGCCTTGCAGCTACACTATTTCCAACTCTGGCTCTTGTTAGGTGAGAACAGAACTTTCATGACTCGAGACATTTCAGATAATGTTAAAGTGGCAGCTGCAGCAAGAGGACTTTGATTTCTCGTAAGGTGAGAACAAAACCGCCATGACTTCGAACATTTCAAAAATCTGTTTACTATCGTACATGTTTAACAGGCGTAAGGATTTACTTACCTGGTAGATCCTTGCATATAACGGATTCTGCGTAGCAGCCCGTCCCTGTAATGTATTCCTCCGTTGGTAACTTGCAGGGGGAGAGGGAGGGAGGGAGGGTAGGGGGGGAGTTTAAGACGGTACCATAAACGCATTTCTCTATTTGCCTAAATGTGTGTGGCTGTGTATGCATATGTCATCTTGGCAGAGATGTAGGATTTTTCCACTACAAAGCCGAAAAACTAAAGAGATAAGAGAGAAAAAGATTGAACCAACAAAAGTAGACCACCAAATTGAACACTGGAAATTTAAGTAGTCATACATCAAACCAAACATCAAGAAAGATTGCGAGTACCAGTTTGAAAAAGACCGAAATTACATGCAACGGGGCTATATTTAGGTGTCCATACAAGATTTATCACTTGAATACAGCAGTAGTTGCAACCACAGAGGTGATCAATACGCTGCCACAGCTACTGACTAAAAACCATGTATCTTGATGTGATCCTTCTTCACAATGCCCGCCTGTTTCACACCAACATCAAGAAAACTTCTAGAAAAACACAAACCGGAAAATTATGGTAATAAGCAGCGTGGATAAGAGAATTACCTGAACAAGGAAAGTCGAAACGTTCTTGCGCTGATCGCCTTGAAGTTGGATAACCTGCACCAAATAAACAATATAGAGATCAAAATAATGGCAAGAGAAAAGGATGACGTTCTGGCATTCAGTATCTAGTATCACAAACTTACCTGGCCAAGCTCTGGGTCTTGGACAACAGTACCATTGCAGCAAAACTCCTTCTTAAGGTCCTTGAGTATCTTATTGTAGCTGAACTCTTTCTTCAATCCCTGGACAGTGGTTAGGCTTTTCCTCCCATTGCGCTGCTGTATACGGATATGCACATATTCCTTTGACCCAGCACCCGAGTCCTCAGCATTTGCCTCAGCGAATGGATCTGTTCAGACCCCAGTAAGATCACACTATACGTATTGCCAATCAAAAGTAAAATGCACATTCGTAAAACAAAAGGCAGCAAATGCTTGTTTCATTTGCATCTTGGCATTCCAAAGGATCCACAAACATAAGAAAGTTCTGTCTTTTTTCACAAAAATCTTAAAGTACAGCTACGTGTGTGCTCAAATTACTATCTTCAGTACCATGCTGGAGACAAGAAAGTCTTTACTCTCCCTGTTTTTTTCTCGCATTTTTCCATTTTTTGCTTTTAGGGGGATGGGTAAGTGCTACATATGGAACTGGAATGCAAGGCCCAGGGCCCACAATCTAAACAAGCTACCTCGCAGATGAGATGGAAGCAAGCAACTTATCCCTTAAACACCGCCCACATGCCCAGAACATGAATGCTATTGGAAATTTAAAAATGGAAGAAAATAACGTACCGAAGGTAGTGGGGATCTGGACGTCAATCTCAGACATGAACCTTGGCTGCAAAAGTTGGAGGGGAACGAACTAACAAGATGTTTGTCTTGCTTTTCAAATGCCCACAGCTGAAATGGAAGTCAACTAAAGTTAGGTAATGACATCGGCTATTCACCGCTAACAAGTGATCTCAGACACAAACTAGCCCCAAAAACACTGCACAAAAATGTCCATTTAAACCCAAGAGTTTAAGCTTACAAAATGACTCTTCAGTTACTTTTAATCTATTAGCCGCCCATTTTGCAATTAAGGATCACGGGTACATACTCTTTGTGAGCCTTTGCATATTTCTAAAATATAAAGCTTATGAACAATGCAACCCAAATGGACATCTAAGCACACCAAATTTAGGATCAAATGGCAAGTATAACCTATTTTATGATGGCCAAGATGGATGTCCCTAGTCACAGTCCATTAACTATCTCCTCCAATAATATCAAGTCTCTCCAAAGTGAAGTAGATACGAAAAACTCATCAAAACCTTCTCGAAACTTTCTATTTAAACCACGAATGAAAAATAGTCAGATGACAACAGCTAGCAAAGGTCTTGTCAGCATAACAAGCACCCCCTATAAGTCTAGTTTGGAGTATCAAAATTATTAGAACTGTAGCAAAACTCCAATGTTCTTCAAGTCGGCTCCCCATTTAAAAGTAGGAGAATCCACTCTTGCTTGCTCCTGCATAAAACAATAGAGTGATGTTGCCAAGCAGAGATCCAAAATCCTCAATAGCCGTACCTTCACCTGAACTTTATGACAAACCTCTTTATGCTCTTGTATAAACACTTTCCATCTCAGTTTCTACTATTTTATCCTCATCATCAACATTAAGCTTGTAACCCAAACTAGTTGGGGTCAAATGATCATCTATGTTTCAAGTCTAAGATTCCCAATTCAAAGGAGTTGGCTCTCAAATTAAAGTAGGAGAGTCCAGTCTTGCTTGCTCCTGTATAAAACAGTAGAGCGACATTGCCACGCCGAAATCCAAAATACTCAACAGCCGAACCTTCACCTTTAAACCTATTTGTGCGCTCGTATAAACCCACTTTCCATCTCTGCTTCTACTTTTTTATCCTCATCATCAACATTAAACCTGTCACCCAAACTAGTTGAGGTGATCTAAGTTTCTAGTCTTAGACACCCAATTCAAAGGAAGATCCTATAAGATTACTACACAGACAGATTAATACGCACAACACAAGTATTATATTCTGAAGCAACTAAGGTTGATCTTTGCTACACGATATGCTTTGAAAAAGATCCTAACATGATATCGAACCAGCGCTTCTTCTATCTGATAAACCCCAGCCCTAACTATCTTGTTCCTCGCCATTTCAGGTATCCAATACCATGCTTGTTAAACATGATACCTATCGTGTATGAAAATTCTGTTTCCTATATCGTGTCATATTGACTATCATAAGATATCACCTAGGAAGCACGGACACCTCTCCTAGGTGGAGGTATGGTGTCCTAAACGGACGGACACCCCAACACCGGCCGACACGTGTCGGACACCGCTGATCGGTGTCGGCATTTTTTTTTATATTTTTTTAATTTCCGACACCGTGTCGAACACTTCGTCGAGGAGTGTCGGACACGACGTTGTGCAGTGTACCGTTTGGGTCTAATTTGGAATTTCTGGAACTAATTTCGGGGATCAATATGTAATAAATAGAATATGTGGGGTTTTTTTAACAAAGCCATTACCATCTGCTTCACTCACCTCACGGGTGCCCTTCTAAGCCATTACCGACTCGAAGCTATCGCCGCAGCTCAGTCGCCAACATTCCGAAGCCGACAGATCCAGTCGCCATCGCCATCGCCCGAGCTCACTTGATCGTCGTCACCGGAGGTCCTCCGCCGCCGTCAAGACCCAAAGGTTCTTCTTCCTCCTCGTCTCACTTCCCTCTCGGTCAAGTCGTTTCTTTCTTTTCTTTTGTTTTTTCTCCCTGTCAAGAGTCGTTGACTCGTTTCTCTCTTTCTTTCTTTTTTTTGACTTAGCATTTGTACTGATTACTAGTGAAAAAGTTCCTCTCTTTTTTTTTTTGACTTAGTCATTTTGGCCGGTACTTAATTTCAGAAATGTTGTTGTATTAGTGATTTAGTGTATATTTATTATTGTTTGTTATTTTAGATTATAAAATGTATTTGAGTGTCCTGCGGTGTCCAAAATCTGATTTTTTGGAAATTGCGGTGTCCAGTGTTGGTGTCAGACACCGACACAATGTCCGTGTCCGTGCTACCTAGGATATCACCTACCACAACAATATGTATTGAATCACATCTAGACGACATCAATCATCTTGCAAATTAAAACCTCATCTAATGACACAACTATATGGTTTATTTATATCTGTAAATAGGTATATGATGTAAAGGTTAAACGCCCAAAGCTAAAAATATAGATAAAACCTTGATTATGATACCTATCAAGTATCATGTAGGTACTTATTAAAAAGTACCTTTTTCTTTTGCCGTCATACATAATTTTTATGCTAGAAATGACCTGCAGTTCTTTAACAAGAACATCAAATAAAAAGACATGCAGGAATAACAAAATTCAAACCAAATGACACCAATACCAAGATGAGCAACAAAAAGATCTCATTTTCAACCACTAACAAATTAAAATAGCAACAAAGAATTGGGATAAGGAAAAATCATGAGATACCCTACTATACTCTCACTAACTTCGTCCCAAAATATAAGTAAGAATATCTTTCAAAAAACATAAACATGTTCGGTTCAAAAGCATTAGACAAATGTGCCGAATTAAGTAAATCAAGATTCTAAAACATGCAAGAATAACAAAACTCAAACCAACTAAATACCATGAATCAAGATCAGAAACAGTAAACCAAGATCCAATCATTTTATCCCTAATGACTCGCAAAAACCCAAACATTATAGACGCTGTAAATACAAAAAATTGGGCCAAAGAAAATGGAAGAAATATGCCCAGTTATACAAATTTTCAAGAGATTGCTCCAAAACAGCATACAGAATATGATGAACGATCACAGGAAATGAAAAAGACGATAAGATCTGGAGATAATTATGCCCCAGCACATGTTCTACTAAAAAAACTTTAGATTCTAAGACATGCAGGCATAATGAAAATCGTACCCAAATGAAAACCATGAAGCAAGATTGGAAACAGTGGATCAAAATCTCATCTTTTCACCTCAAACAAAATACCGAATCCCACAAATTAGACACGCTGTAAATATAAGAATCGGGCCAAAAAAAACTCAGAAACAGTGGATCAAAATCTCATCTTTTCACCTCAAACAAAATACAGAACCCCAGAAATTAGACACGCTGTATACCCAGTTGAATATATATTCAAGAAATTGCTTTATAACAGAACCAAGACTATGATAAACGATCAACGGGAAATAGAAAGACCAGATCTTAATAGACTTGCCCTCATGTCCCATACTCGCTATAAACACATGCAAACATAAACAGGTGTGTTGAAGACAGATTTACCTGATCGGATGAAGGAATTGAAAGCTTCGAGAAGGTGGAGATGGGTGCTCTTTGGATAACGATAATAAGAGGTGAGAGATGGAACGATAAAAAAAAGAGAGGCAACAAACAAACTCAGAAGGCAGGCCTTTGGAAAAGCTGTGTTCGATGTTGACCACACACTTGGGCTGGTTGCTCCGTAACGCATGTGTACACCTACCTTAAGCGGGTTTGACCCTTTTTCGCACCCGTTTCGGAGTTTTTTCCCTAAATAATACATATTTAATACTTAATTACCAAAATACACCATTTTCAAACTTATTTACCCGCATACCACATTTTGGGAAATCGTGGTTTGAAACCACGTTTTCAAGGTAAAAATCGCTGTTTCAAACAGCGATTTCTACCTTGAAAACGTGGTTTCAAACCACAATTTCTACTTTAAGGTAAAAATCAAGTAGATTTCTACTTTCAGGTAAAAATCGTGGTTTCAAACCACGATTTCTACCTTGAAAACGTGGTTTCAAACCACGATTTCCCAAAATGTGGTATGCGGGTAAATAAGTTTGAAAATAGTGTATTTTGGTAATTAAGTATTAAATATGTATTATTTAGGGAAAAAACTCCCCGTTTCTGCTCTGGTTTTTTAGGACCAGATCTTAATAGACTTACACTCATGTCCCATATTCGACATTTAATAACGTATATAAGCGACAAATAAGTTATTTTTCGGACCGGCTTCATCACACTTTAGTGTGATAATTCTATATCGGGAGGGAGTGGTATAACTTTTGTCTAGACATTTAGGAATAAGAAAACGGGCCATGACTATCGCGTGGCAGCACAGTTCAACCTATATTGCCGACACATCACCACCTCCACGTCAACTTGTCACCCATTTCTGTCGTTGAGCTTCTTGTCCTCCCTCTTCCTACCACCATCAACTGTCGCTTGTCAAAATCGCAGAAACCAATTTCTAGTTCCCATACTGTCACACTTTACACATCATTTTACCCTAGATTAAAGCAAATTTTCGATGGCATTGGTGCGATCTGATTTGAGGTGTGATGTGTTCATATGGGTGTTGTGGTGGTGGTTGTGGGTTGTGATGGGTGGTGGTTGTGGGTTGCGATGAGTGATGGTGTGATAGTTTTGGGTGATTGAAGTGGTGAGTTGGTTGAATAATAGTGCTATTCGACTTATAATCATGTCCGTCCCAAAAAGCATTATAATGACCTCTTGACCTGCCCTATCTGGTGAACCAACCCTAACAGTTTTGATTTCATATAATGTATTACATCTTCATTTATTGCTTAAAGCTGAACAATTATTATTCAAGTTTATTTTTACGACAAAAATTGGTAGAAAAACTGGTATAAAAAGGTGAAAATAAATTCTAATTAATTTTTTCGTCACTGTCAATTTTATTAGGCATACAAGTATAAAATCTCTCAATAAACACTTTGATCGTTGTTACTCCCGTGTAAAACGCAAGGGATCAATCTCAATAAATACTTTGATTGTTGTTGCTCCCGTGAGTCCCGTCTAAAACGGATCAAATCTAGTATTAGTAAAAGACTAAGCTAGGTAAGAATTTTTTGGTAATAAAGGAGACAGTAAAGAAAATTTTGGTGATTATCGTGCTGATTTTCACAAAAATAACGTCGATTGAATTAGTGGCTACAAAGATAAATACCTAAAGATTTTTCCAATCTTACTTGACATTTTTATCCTTCTTAAACTAGGGCAAAATGAGCAACAGTAAATCAAGAAAATAAACAAGCATTCAATAATCATATGAAACTTCTACAAGTTGCCTCTTGGTTGTGAGTTCATCAAAACAAAAACACATTATTTTTAGTTCTCTTAAAATTTTGGAGAAACCAGGATTGGAACTACTACTACTAATCGCAAATATGTGAGAACCCAGGAATGAAGACGTGGTATTTACTAGAGAACAGAAATTTTATTGCGACGAAGCAACCGAACCAAACCACACTTGAGGCCTCATGGAGGCCACACAGAGATCACAGTTTTTGCAATCAACACAGAAACAGAACCACATTTTGTTCACAACTGACACCAACGGACGCAACATAAAGACCAACACGGCCACAAGCACCGCCACATGACCCAGCTTAGCAGCCACCGCGGAGACGCAACACGAGGTGAAGGGTGGACTCCTTCTGAATGTTGTAGTCAGCAAGGGTCCTGCCATCTTCCAACTGCTTCCCTGCAAAGATCAGCCTCTGCTGGTCCGGAGGGATGCCCTCCTTGTCCTGAATCTTGGCCTTGACGTTGTCAATGGTGTCTGAGCTCTCCACCTCCAAGGTAATCGTCTTCCCGGTCAAAGTCTTCACGAAAATCTGCATCCCACCACGGAGACGGAGCACCAAATGGAGTGTAGACTCCTTCTGGATGTTGTAGTCCGCAAGAGTGCGTCCATCCTCGAGCTGCTTACCGGCAAAGATAAGCCTCTGCTGGTCTGGTGGGATACCTTCCTTGTCCTGGATCTTGGCCTTGACATTGTCAATGGTGTCGGAGCTCTCCACCTCCAACGTGATGGTCTTACCGGTTAAGGTCTTGACAAAAATCTGCATACCACCGCGGAGACGGAGGACCAAATGGAGGGTGGATTCCTTCTGAATGTTATAGTCCGCCAAGGTGCGTCCGTCCTCTAGCTGCTTACCGGCAAAGATAAGCCTCTGCTGGTCTGGTGGGATTCCCTCCTTGTCCTGGATTTTAGCCTTAACATTATCAATGGTGTCTGAGCTTTCAACCTCCAAGGTGATAGTCTTGCCGGTTAGAGTCTTAACGAAGATCTGCATGCCACCACGGAGACGAAGCACAAGGTGAAGGGTGGATTCCTTTTGGATGTTGTAATCAGCCAGGGTGCGGCCATCTTCCAACTGCTTGCCGGCAAAGATCAATCGCTGCTGATCCGGTGGGATACCTTCCTTGTCCTGGATTTTCGCCTTGACATTATCAATGGTGTCAGAACTCTCAACCTCCAAGGTGATGGTTTTTCCGGTGAGAGTCTTAACGAAGATCTGCATGCCACCACGGAGACGGAGTACCAAATGGAGGGTGGACTCCTTCTGGATGTTGTAATCAGCTAGGGTACGACCATCCTCTAGCTGTTTACCGGCAAAGATCAAACGTTGCTGGTCCGGGGGAATCCCTTCCTTGTCCTGGATCTTGGCCTTAACGTTGTCGATGGTATCGGAACTCTCCACCTCGAGAGTTATGGTCTTGCCGGTCAAGGTCTTAACGAAGATCTGCATCTGTATTAACCCAGAACAATAAATTACTCCAAATCGAACTTAAAACAAATATAAAACGCACGCTCCAGAAGATATATCAGCTCTAAATTTTTTCCAATAGATACATGCACATAACATATTATGCTCCAGCAAATACATCAGTACTCCAGCATATATTAACGCTGGATGCAATAGAATTTCTTACTAATCAATAAATGTTTTCAAATCCAATATGAGCGATAAAATTGTTGAAATTACCTAATAAAGCTCTAAAAAGAGCATAATAAACGTGACAAGTCAATAAAAATTCTTAAAAACACGATAATAACCGACCTAAGCGGACAAAATCTTAATATTGCGATAAAAATTAGTAACAAGAACCAGATGCAGGATGCGATAAATTAAATCAGTACCCCAGCTGGATGTAATAAAAATTCTTAATAATGCAATAAATGTTGGTTATGAATCCAATATAAGCGATAAACCAAACTCTTAAAAAGACTGAATGCGATAAAATTAATTTCCTAAAAACGCTCTCAAAATTCATAATAAACGCGACGAATCGACATATATTCTTATCAAACACGATTTCAACAGTCTAAACGAATAAATTCTGAATAATGCGATCTACAATCGACATAATCATAGCAAGATCTGCATCGGCATACGTATAACAACACTCACTCACCTAACAAACCTAAACAAACAACGGAACACTCAGCAGCGCTGGATCTCGATCGGAGATACAGCGGTGGATCTTGATCGGAACGCAGCGGAAACGTAAAGAATGTTCTAACACCAGTAATAATACGCGGATAACACAATCAGATTCACGCAAGAGATAAGAAACACGATCAAATCACGCAAAAACAAAAGAATTCAGGACAAGGTTTCGGTACCTTGAGCGAGATTTGGAAGAAAGAAAGCTGTGAAGAAATTGGGGTAAGGCTCGGCTTCGGAATTGCAATGTGAAGGAATTGGGAAGGGGGATTGGGGGAGTATTTGTAAGGCTGGGCCGCTGGGGAGGGGGAGTCCGTTACGGCAACGGAAACTCTGGGGACGGAGATTGCTAAGCTGGAGGTCCAATGAGGTTGCGACGCGTGTGGGGGCGTGAGCTGTAAAGCATTAGACCGGCCCGTCAAGTTTTTGGACTTTTCTACGTCGGACTAATTATTGGTCTGAGTGGGAGGGTGGGTTGGGTTGGGTTAAGGAATCTCTAGGCGGCGTGCGTGTGTATGGTGGCTTCTAGGTGGGACTGGGAGCAGGTGACCGTTTGGTGAGGAATTGTTTAATGCTGTTGGGCTCGGCCTTTATGGCTGGGTGCTTTGGTCAAGTGTAGGCCCGTGGATCATAATATATCTTTATTTGTAATCTGGGCCATTCTGCTTTACTGTGGGCCATTTTAGCCTTCGTGTTGCTCAATAACTCGGGATTCGTGAATCGGAAATAATTTGTTAGAGATAATAAATCCGCTCTGTTTTCGATTTTTTCTCAGTTTTGTAAATTGGAAAAAATAAACGTATTTGACACACAGTTTTCGTTTTTTTTTTTTATTTTTGAAAACCAATTTCTAAAATATGACTGTTTTTGAAAACTTTCATTTAGGAGTCTTGAATTTTATTTTGAAACCACCAGTTCCCACCACCACCCACGCCGCTGGCACCGCTACTGGCCACCACCACGCCCCCACCACCGCTACTGCAAACCACCACCAAAGAAAAAATTCAAAATAAAAACTGGGTAATCAAACACTCATTTGTTTTTGTAAAAAAAAAAAACTAAATTGATTTTTATTTTTGTTTTTTTTTTTATACTTAAAGTGATTTCAAACACTACTAAAGTTTGTACCGTAAATATACCATATTTTGGTAATGGCTTTAAGTGTGAAATTCTTACACCACGTGCTTGCTATGGAAAAAGGTAGTAATTCTTTTATTCTTTAAGTGGTCATAAATTTGTACCTAAACTATGATCACGTCCGCATCAACTAATTGTGAAGTTAGTCTTGCATAAACTCAGCAAAATGCAAATTATAGTATGACGGTACTCACTCAGTCAGTCAGTTGTGGGTGTCCCTGCATCTCGCTAACGTTTACATCCCGTTCGTAAAGCTTTCTTTTCCCGCATTTTTTAGAAAAACAAAAGACATTTTCACTCGCGATAAAAATTTCGATATATTGTGATAAAAATATCTCGATCCGAAAAATTCTGTTGACTTACAAGCGATTCCTTCCCTTAAGCGCGATAAATTCTCGTTTAAGACCTTTCATCAATTTATCACGATTGTGGATTTTTTTCAATAATTCACAGTTCATATCACTATCTTTTACGTTTCAAGGGCAACGACCAAAAGCTAAATTTGTAAATCTAAAATTTTCCCTCTTTTATGTCTTGTGCCATTTTTGGGGCTAAAATAGGTTGTAGTGAAAATTGCTCCATAAATGGGTAATGGGGTATTTGGGGCATTTTCACAAAAAACGAAAGCTATTTTTTCAGTTAAGTAAATGGAAACTGGGCCTGACAATTCCAGCTCGTTAACTCATGTCCTTAACATATGGGTCGACAAAGCAGTTTCTTAACTGTTTGACTATAAATAAAAAACAACGTTCATTTTCATGCATTTCAAACATAAATTTGTAGTTTCTATATCATTGCTCAACGCTATGTAATCTCCATCACTTTTCAAAAAAGAGAATCAAGCTAGCTCAAGAGATTGCGTGTGCAAATCCAGGGCATTTTCCGGTCTTTTAGGTTGCTTGTGCCATTTTTGCAGCTAAAATAGACCCCGTGCTGGACAGTGCCTACATGCTTCTTATAATTCGGCCGCTTTTGCGAACATTTCAACATGGACTTCAGACTTGTCTCCCGTTAAGTAAATGGAATGCCTCCAAGTCCCTTCTAGTTAAGCAAACCGTCTGATGTATGATATCCCGCTCGTTATCATGTCCTTTAGATAAGATTTTTCAAGCCAGGATTTGTTTGGTTGAAGAAATTCTTCAACAAAAGCAGTTTGTTTGATTATAAATAAATAAAAAACAACGTTCATTTTCATGCATTTCAAACATAAATTTAGGAAGAGTTTAAAATCACTTTCAGTTTTAGTTTTCTGTTTTAAAAAAAAACAAAACAAAAGCAGTTTAGTTTTTTTATTTTTTACAATGCCATTAATTCATCTTTTGATTAATTCCAATTTTTATTTTGAGTTTTTTCTTTGGTGGTAGTTTGTGGTAACTGTAGCGGTGGTGGGGCAACCCCAGTGGCTCGGCTTCCTGCAGCACCCGGTGCCGGTGGTCTCAAAATAAAACCCAAAACTCTAAATGCCGTTGGATCTGCTTCGCACCGCCTGAACGACCGCCGTTGAGATCTTGAAAACTGCTGTGTCGGCCGTGATCGATGGTGGCGTCGAGGTTACAGGGGTCCGGTGGTTTTCAAACAGAGCCTAGTTTCTATACTCGGCTTTTGCTCAACGCTATGTAATCTCCATCACTTTTCAAAAAAGAGAATCAAGCTAGCTCAAGAGATTGCGTGTGCACGAAGTCCAGGGCATTTCGCGGTAACTTTGTAGGTTGCATGAGGGTGCCCTTTGGAGCCACAAATAGACCCCGTGCTGGACAGTGCCTACATGCTTCTTATAATTCGGCCGCTTTTGCGAACATTTCAACATGGACTTCCTTCTCTCGTCTCGCCGTAAAAAAATATCTTGAATGCCTGTAATATTTATAAGTTATTGCAAACCGTCTGATGATGATATAAGCCAAAAAGTAGATTTGTTTAGATTGAAGATTTGCAGTGAGGATTTGACTTTGGCTGAGCATTTGGAAATTACTTCAACAAAAACCGTTGTTTGGATTGTGCAAAAGGAACTTTGCAATATTAAGAAGAATTTGGGGGTTCCAAATCTCCTCTCCAAATAACGAGTCTAAACTAGCTTTTTGTCAAATCCCTGCGATATAACCTTAGCCATTAATATTCTTTCTAGGCCCCGTCTCTCTCCCTTTTCAGTTCTTCTTTTTTGTTTCGGGCCTCGTGCCATACCACTGTTTTCATTAGGCTCATAATAATACTTTTCTTACATTTTATTCTTAGTTTCAACTTAACAAACTAGGTGAAACTAAAAATAATTGGATAGAAGGTGCTAAGATGCTCAATTTTCTAATTTTGTGCTTCGTCGCTTTATACTTCCATATAAAATCTATTTTCCGCATAACATAATTATTGTCAAATTAGTGTGTTATGGAAAGAAGAAGAATGCAAAGGCGAAACACTCAGTGACACAAAATCATCCAAAGCGATAAGTTTTACAAAATTTTTGGATTTCAAAATAAAGAGATTTTAAGATGAACAGATGTGAAATACTCATCCAAACACACTAGCTCTTACGATTATCTTTCGGCCCATCGTATGCCAACTTAGGCATGAGCGATAAAAATATGGACAAAATAAGAGCGCGTACTCCTTGCACGTATGACTAAACAACACTACCTATATTATGCTAAACATGTAACAATATTTTTCACGTTAAACATGCGAATGCCATGCAAATCAATAGAAAAACCTTAGACTAGTTGATTAGTATACTGTTCATCATGGGCACAATTTTCTCTTAACAACAAAATTGAAACATCACAGTCAAGAATGTTTCACATTTTCCTTATTAACCGATGCTACCAAAGAAGCAACATCAATGAACAACTGGCCTATCACATGTCGAACGATCAAGTAACCCTAGGACGTTAATCCGCCGGTGACACTTCCGTTGAAAATCTCGATCGTGTCGCCGTTACCGACGTGGTGCCAGCGAAAACTCCGGTCATCGTCCATCACATTTTGCTTGTAGATGAAGAAATACCCTTCTTGTGGGAGATGGAAATTAAGGAGCTTCTGCAGCTTCTCAAGCTCCTTCCTCATCTCCCTAACGTTGTCCGAGGGGTTCACTTCCATGGCTATCTTCTTCGTTCCGCATTGCGTCAGCACCTTGATCTTCAACTTCTTCGGGCTGGGAGTACTGCCTCCGGATGATGGTGACATTGGTATACTGTTTGCCGGTCTGACTGAGACATGAATCTCAGAATTTTCAAAGAGTTCACAATCTCGCAAGAACAGATGATCTTGCAACTCACTCCCAGAAGAATGCAGGACTAATTGGGCGGCCGACACGCCTTCTGCTTCACTGATCTTCTCTTTCAACTGCAGAACCGTGTGGTTCTGGTCCGCTTCGATTGCCTTTGGTGTTCTTGGCGCTGGCATTATCAGTTGGAGTTGAACTTTGGAAGATGACGGCGATGATGACCCTTCTTCTGATTTGGGTGTGATGAGGAGGTGAATGCGTGAGTTTTGAATGATTTCGGAGCCCTCAACTTTTTGCTCGTCGCGAAGGACTTGATCTTTGAAAACTAGGGTTTGTTTCGATATGGGTATTCCCTGGTACTTTTGTATCTTTTCTTTGATCTCAAGAACGCTGTCGAAGAACCCTATTTCAATGGAGAATTTCCTCCCTCTTGGGGTTTCGAAGATCACATCCATCCCAAAATGTGATGGCAAACAGTAGCACTGTCGATGGTCTTAACGTGAAAAGAAAGCAACAAAACTCGATCAATAGTTCTGGTACTGTGAAATCACAAGGCAGATATGCATATACAGGAAGTGAGTAAGAGACTGTGTGCGTATGTGTGTGTGTGTGTGTGAGAGAGAGAGAGAGAGAGGTGGTCGTTGAACAGTAATCTTATAAGGTTTAAACGGTAACCTGATTTGGAGGGTGAAGCCGTTTACAATTTATTTGCAGTTCAAAGTGAGAGAACCGGATAAGGATAAGTTTTTGCTGCTGCTACTTGTGCCTATCGTTAAACATTTCTGAAATCACGCGGCTAAAAATTATCTCGAAAAAAGTTACCAGAGGTCACGAAAAATTTATTAACGATCATTAATTGTCACTATACATGAGATTATAATTATCTTCTTGTCGCCTTATAATATAGTCTAAGCAAGAAAGCTTGGGAGTTTCTCGTACCCGAATGAATAATCATCGTAATCTGCATCCGATATCTTGATAAACATGCAGACATTCCACAGCCTTGCATCTTTGTCAATTGAGTGGTTGAGCCCGAGCAAAAATAATTGTATATCACACCGAAAGTTCAGCCAATTTTTCGCTCTTGATACCGCACTTGCTCTCAGAGACTCGGTGCACTTCCATTAACTTAATTGCAATTCTCGATCCGCACTTCCTCTCAGAGTCTCAATGCACTTCCACTTCAAGATTCGGTCAAGAATTATCGTTGCAGCAAAGGACATAAAAACCTTTAATATATGTAACTCTGTGTGTGTGTGTGTTGTGTTCGATCTCGTCTAGAGCATATTGCAAACCATACGATACCATCCTCTGACATACTGTCACAGAGGAGCTAGGGCTACGAACAAGCTTCTTCAATGAATTGACCATAATTCAGCATGAAGTTGGTCATTGCTTGGTATGAAATTACATACATATGAAACAGTAGATACCCAGCTGAAAAATTGGAAGAGTGGAATTAAAGCAATCATAGAACCGAGTCGAGAATCATAACTGAAGACTGGTGCAGTCGGACTATAGGGAAAGCCGACCAGAACTATTTTAACAACTAACAATTCGCCTAACTATACATTGCCGACATCACGAACCTTGGCTCATATATAGCTGAACTTGCCTCGGCCATACTTGACCATAAACATCCTTCTTGTGATATCGTCGGTCCCAAGACCATGGGATGTCTGTATACAGTAAATTGATATCAGCTAAAAGCAAATACTAGAAAGGCTTGAGATGAACAGAAAAAGCAAAGAAAATCACCTTCAGAGGTGTATCTTGGTGGAGGGAGCTCATATGGCACAGGTAGTGCAATTACTTCGGATGATTCCAAATTCCTGTTTCCTTGCCAGCCCAGAGTTACTAGTTTCGTATTCTTGACTTCAGAACTTTTGGACGATCCACATTTATCCTGAAACTCAAGAGGTGAATGAGAACCAAGGACCAATGGCAAGGGGACACAACCTTCCCACACTGAGAGCACAAAACAGTTAATACGTGACAGAACGTAGTTGTTACCTCTGATGGTTTCCTGTTCTCTGTACAAGAGAAGTCACTGCCATCATGTTTTGAAGGTAAAAACAGAACTCCAAGCTGAAAGGATTTACATGAGATGCATTAGAACGATTATAAATTCAATATGTGATGCAACCTTCTACATGTGCCTCATATACTACTGAATTTATCATAAACTACCGGATACAATATGCGATACAACTTTATAGTAAGTTTATTAAAAATTAAGTACGTGAAGCAAGCTTCTATAAATGATTGTCAACTTCAACCTTCTATAAGTGATACTCATAGTTGGTTTATGAAATGAATACAATATTGTTTACTCAAAATGACTAGGCTCTCATGTATTGGACCATGCAGGAACTTTTTACTAGAGTGTAGCACATCAAGATTATTGTAAACTTTGTAGGAAAACTCTGACTGAAATACCTCATAAGAACGTATCATTAACTGAGTATTGTTTTTCTGGAGAGCTCCCCAGGCAGCTTTGCTTAGGTTTGATGAAGTTAGCAAGAACCACCTGTATAATAGCAGGGAACAATATCCGTTAACGAACAAAACGAGCACGACTTGGCACAATAATCTTAGGAAAGTTGAAATATTGATTTTCAAACAGCATAGGCTTTTTAGACGGATGCTTACGCAAGGTTTTGACCGTTGTAGCGCGTGAACGTCTTTATATGTGGCATTGCACGGCTGACACAGTGAAAGGAACATGATAAGTTCAGCTTCTCAAGCTTTCCATGCCGAGTAGGCAGAAAGATCGCATGGCGATAACCAACACTTAAAATCACAATACTACTTACTTAAGAAAATGAATTAAACTCCACTCCCCCCTCTCCCCCCCCCCCCCCCCCCCACCAACAATCCCCCCACCTGGCAACAGCCTGGTTTGATATTGTTTGTCAAGAACATGCACAATCCAGAACCAAAGAAACTTGTACACATTTTCCGTCAGTTGTCAAAAAGTTTAAAGTGTCAAAAGAGCCATAAACTAAGATGATGGATAAACGAAGTTTAGCTGTTTTCCTATTCACAATTTACTAATTCGCTTACAATTGAGAAATATATTACCAGCGACCGGTGTGGCTTGCTTTCCATTTTGCCCAATATTTCTTCAAAAATTCTTTCTCCACATTCTTCTGTGGGCTTGGAATGGCATTTCCAGCCGCATAACCCTGGATGATAAAGCAAGAAAAAGATGTAAAAGAACCTCACTTAGAGGCACTAACCATGTGCTCGGAGCATGACTCAAAAAAGCTTGACAAATCTCGAATACTGCAACAAAAGGCCAACAATACAAAAAAAACCATCACCTCTAAATTAACATGCATGAGGCATTGTATTGCAGATAATGACATACTTATCACCGGAAATCATGTACATTTGTCTTGCACTAATTCCCATACGTATTGACAGTAAGAAGTCCCAAATCAATGAAATGGGACCTCAAGAAATAGGATGTATGGGACATCAAGGAAGTAAGAGTTCAACTAAATTCACGTAACCATGAATTCTAACAGGTAATGCAACACAAATATGCAACACAAATATGTTAATAGTATATACAATTTTAAACTCTAAGATGAGTTAGACATTAAAACATATAAAAGCACTGTAACCAGAAAATGTGCATGTGGCAAACGCACTATGAAGGTAAGTCTGGCTGCAAACAAGGACATGCATAGCTATATAATATGTTTGCCATACCCACCTTACAGCTTATTTATGATGACTTAGTTGTTAAGAGAAGTACCTCCAAAGAACATCTGACATCTTCGACAGTGGGCCATATGATTAATGGCTCCCCCAGTCCCAGAGGCCTTTTATCGTCTGTAACTCCTGATGACATCGAGGATGCGAGCTCAGTCATCCACTTCTCGTCCAAAGATCCTAGGGAGGAGAACTGCGATGTTAAGTATATAGAAGCATTAGCATAAAAGCTTTTAAGTTAGCAAGGCCTCATTAACTAGAAAATATTCATCTCAATGACGCATTAGATAGATTCAATAACTGCTGCAGTCACCCATTGACACCCTAATCCATATCTGACATCAGCTACATAACACAACAATCCTACAGAGGTTCAGAACCACTGGTAATGGGACATAAAACTAAGTAGGATCAGAAGGGCGCATTTCTTCCAGCTGGGATGAACTGGAAACATGCGAGTCCCAAGTCCGATATGTAGAGGCTTTTAGTATCATAGTGCAAGCCTCAAAAATTGCAGCAGTAATTGTTGGGGAGAATGACATGCATAACAAACTTTACAAGTACAACGCATGAACTTTGTAGGGCTTCAATAAATTTTAAAAGAACTTTGTCCTCCCAACCCCAAACATAAGTCTGCCCCTGACATTGAGTAATAGCACATGAACGATGGTCTACCCATTTTTTATATGTTTTTAAGAAAGCATAACAGAAGAATATGACAAAATGAAAAGGCCATGTCCAAGTTCGTACTAAGATGCAAAAATCCCAGAAATCCATCAACCAACTCAGGCAGGAAATGACATATCGTGTCCAATTCTCCATCGAGATGCAAAGACAAAGATGCATCTACTTTTTCTCCTCCTTCAAACCAAACGAGGGAAGCCCACTACGTGATGTCTCGTTAATCATATCAGCCCTCACTTCCTGTTCCTCATATCTAGAATTTGGTTTTCCAATGTACGTAATCAAATTGTTGTACAACTGTCAAAGAAGAGAAGGTACAGCTTGTAACCAAGCATATGCATATTACTAATAAGAACATATGCAGTTCCTTAACAGTCAAGACGGGTAGAAATACCTGATAAATTAGCGGGGACTTCTGAAATTGTTTATCAAAAATACACTCCTGCAGAATAGTGCGCAACTTCATATGCCCCCATTTCTTCAGATTCGGTCCTGAATGATACCCAGGGACAGAGGCGATTAACCTGACCTGGAAATTATGCAAGTAACAGGTTTCATATTACGCAAATACTAACCTCAGTGTCATGTTCTCCCAAGAGGCTGAAATTTCACTAAGGGGGGAATATAATAAAAAAAGCAAGCAAATAAAACAAGTACCGCTGCACTGCTGTAATCAAACTTCTTGAAAAATGATGGATTGATCTTGAACGTCCCAAGCTCTGGTAAATTGACGCTAAACTCAGGCCACTGCAAACATATGAATAAAATGAAAAGGATCTGATTGAAACCTTTTATTATATCTTCCCACAAATATATTGAAGCTGTAAACTGTCAAATCCTAATGGGAGAAGTGAGTATAATGGTCAAAAGGTAAAGTTCGTGATGCCCAGTCGCAAGCAACAATCCCCAAGTGACTGATTAGGTACCCCATCTCCTCAAAGAAAAAAAATTTACATGATTCAGCGATGCAATTTCCTCCAGACAAAAAAGGGGCTTGAGAGGAGAAAGAGTCTATAAAGGCCATTTCCCCAGTATGTTTCTGCTAATTCAGGAAGGTAAGTATACAGAAGACACAAATAAAGCAGAAAGTCAAGGTTCCATGAAACATAATTTTGCTATCAAATTCCACAACCTTGTTGTACAGATCAATGGTATTTCCAATAACGTGGGCTTCACCTTACAGTCTTCCACTGCTTATTGTCTACTTCACCATTTAAAGCGTTCAGTTAAAACTCCATTAGAACCACAGAAATGAAAGAAGTTTGCGATATCAACTACAGTTCCTTAACACTCGCTTCTTTTTATCTTATTACTAGCAGGGACAAGACTGTGATTTATGGGAGCAGTACTTTTAGAAAAAGCGTTGAGGGAAGAGAGTGGTGTCTGCCGCAAATGGTTCATGTTGGATGCAATAGTTCTATATGGTTAAGGTTTGAACTCATTTAGTTTAGGGCTGATTACACCTATGTCCCTGAGGTTAGGGGGTAATTACAGGCAAGGACAATAGTTTGGACAAATTACACTTGTATCCATTGACCAAACAGAACCCTAAAAATCCTAACGGTTTTAATGAAAAGACTGTATTGCCCCTAAGTTGGAACCTTATTCTTTTTCCAATGCCATTACTTCATTAAAAAAAAAAAAGAAAGACTCTACTTTACTCTTAACCCCCTCATCCCCCCGACCCCACCGCCCCCCCCCAACCCCCGCCACCCCATTTGCATCCCCCTTCCCCGTCACCCACCCACCCCGTCTTCCTCCCCTTCCCCGGCGCCGCACCCCGCCTGCCCCCCCTCGTCACCCGTCACCGCCCACCCCGTCTACCTCCCCCTTCCCCGTCACCTGCCAACCCCGTCTTCCTCCCCTTCCCCGGCGTCACACCCCGCCTGCCTCCCCCTTCCCCGTCACCGCCCACCCCGTCTACCTCCCCCTTCCCTGTCACCCGCCAACACCGTCTTCCTCCCCTTCCTTAGCGCCGCACCCTGCCTGCCTCCACCATCCCTGGCGCTGCACCCCGACCTTCCTCCCCCGTCCCCGACGCATGTGAGCAATAGCAAGTGGCGATGGCGATGAGAAGTGGAGGGCTTTGAAACCCTAAATTGAAAATTAGGGCAAGGATTTCAAATTAGGGTTTTGAAACCCTAATTTGCAAATTAGGGTTTTGATCAGATTGGGAAATTGTAGATTGAGCCCTAATTCACAGATTGAGACCCTTAGGGTTTTGATGCCGATTGAGAAATTCTATTGAGAAATTTTGATGAAATACCTTTTAAGATAGAGAACAAATTAGGGTTTTAAAACCCTAATCCTTAAATTAAAGCTTAAAATCTTAATTTAAAATATTTAAAAATATTCTGTATATACAAGGGGTAGTATTGTCATTTTAAAAGTCCGTATTGATGACATCATAAAAAATTACAGTTTTTGGACGGAACCCTAACGGATGGATACGGGTAATACATTTGAAACACGTTTGGTCACGGAATGTTACATTTTGAAACTCTGTGTTCTTGACTGTAATTACCCCCTAACCTCAGGGACATAGGTGTAATTGGCCATTTATTTTGCATAAGACATACTGTAAGGGATTAAATTTTTCTGTAAACACAAGACTTTCCATTCTCACAATGCAAAGGGAAACATTAAAACTTGTAGCTTCTACTGGTTTACATGTATTCACCCGTAATTACCTGTGCACTTTTAATTAAGCCACAATCCTGAAATATGGCAAGGAAATTTATATATCCCCACTTCTGTTGGTTATATTTGAGCTCACGCCAATGATCGTAGATCAGGCATTTTAAGCGGAATATGTGCAGGCGATGAATATTAGTAGGTGGCACAGGAAATGGATGAGTAACTTCAGCAAATCTAATAGAAGTTATTATAGACTATTAGCTGGAGTATATACTGCAAGCAGTAAGAAGATGACAATTGCAAAGCTAAAATCAGAAAAAAGCAAGGAACTAACTACATAGTTTTTCCTAAATCATATTAACTAATCAAGTCTACAAGTCCCATGAAGAACGGATCACGAATACTAAGAAGAGGTACGCTGAAATAGCAATGTACATAAGACGAAGTAGTACCTTCAGTACACTCAGATAATCAACCAGATCACTTTCAAATCCACACCCTTTGGTCATACCGTTCACATCCTTCCATGGGAAATCTTGCATCCACAATCCTTGGGTTTTGTTATTCCAGTCAACATGTATCAAATTAGCTGTATGTACAATTACTCTCACTCCTTGAGGATAGACAAGAAGCATGGCTTTTGAATGATGCGTCCCATATGATATGGGCAGTGGAGGTTTGTGCAGAATCCAATTTGCATGCTTGTGTTTCTAGGGAAAAAAAAAAAGTCAGCAAAGATTTCCCTTAGTTTGTGGTCTCTTAAGAAGCTTCAAATGCACAAGATTAATAAAGCGTGAAGCTACAGCAGACCTTCATATGCTCCAACGTACCATCACCCTCTCCATGAATGACCAAAACATGAGGGACTCTTCTAAGTGTTGGACATGCTACACGAGAAAGGAAAACATATGGCTGTCATCATTAAGTTGAAAGAAATAACAGGCAGATGTATTGCAGGTTGTAAACTTCAGAGATACATAATGGATGGATACCCAACTGTTGTTACACCTATTAACTTGCCCAGATACTTCCAACAATTATGTGCTCACCAAAAAATTGTGAATGTGGAGGACACAATTTGTTTATACATTAAGGATTTATGAAATAGCGGCAACACTCTGCAATTATTGGGGAGGACAACTATAGTCCAAAAGAATTGAAAGGCCCCAATCTGGTGAAGTCTGAAGGCAAGTAAATCACCAAATACACATTGAAGAGACAGAGCCAGTCAATAGAACTCACCAGACACCAACCAATCAATGTCTACCATGTAATTTGAAAGGACCGCAATGAGAACATTCCCCTACAAAAAATATTCATCAACATTTTAGCGGAACTTGAGACTACAGATTTACAAGCCATGCATAGAACACCAAAGGAAATAAAATGAAAGAAAGAAAATTTAACCATTAACAAACTAGAGAATAGAAGAAGTTTACTTCAAACAAGCTAAAGGTTGTAAATTATTTTAAACATGCTTGCATATCATTTTTAAAGGTCTCTAGTAGAAATTTTCCATGCCACTTTAATTTCTGCAATTTAAGAAACAGTGAATCCCATTTAGTGTTTGCTACATTGTCACTGCTTAAAGAGGTCAGATAGCCATCTTCGGACCTGCACTCTTTTCTATTTTCTTACGTCATTAGAAGTAAACACAAAGAACATAATGTGTATTGGGCATATTACATCAAACATTAATCATTAGTAGTAGAGAGCAAAATAACAAGAAGAAACTGTTCAATCACCTTGCGGTGGACAGAACAAAATATGTAAGGAGTTCTACTTTGATTTTACCATTGGGTATTAGTACCTGAATCACATCTCCTATAGAGACAGTATCGGTATTAGCCCAAGCTGGCAGGCCTTGCACTTGCAATAGTCGAAAGCTTAATGGTAACTTATCATTTGGAAGGGTAACCTGGCCATTACCTTCAGAAGAGCTTTTTTTACGCACCGGGGTATCTCCGTTGAGCTTTGCCTGTGCAAGGGCGTATTGTGCAGATAATTGTTAAAGAAACAGAAAAATTTACAAGCCAACTCTTCTTTTTTCCTTCTAATTGCCTTCCAATGTTGAACTCCAGGGAAAAAGAATATACCTGCAAATTTCTAGCAAAGGCTTCATCTTCGGACATTTGTCGTGCCTTCTTCTGACCAAGGGATTCACCTTCCCTAACCTTACTTCCTTCAGGGCAAGGCCTCTTTTGTTCACTTGGTGAAGGCGCGCTTTCTTTACTAACCATAGCTACATACTTGAAGAAGTGATGCCCAGGAATTAACTCTATAACATCCCCATATTTTATAGTCGACTTCTCTTGAGACAGAACCTTTTTTCTTTGATCCGGACATCTGACAATAACTGGATTCGTTCCTTCCTGTACAGCGTCAAGCAAGTACATCAAACAACAACAACACTGCTAAATTCATTTTCCACACAAAAGAACAAAAGCACCCACAGAGTGACACACACGTATGGTACTAAAATCATTTTCCCCTCATGCACGTGTGCGCGCACACACACACAAGCATGCTCATCATAGATACTAGAATCATTTTCCACTGAAAACACATACATACATGCACGCATAGAGGGCGGCCCCATTGCACAAGGCTCCCGCCATTGCGGGTCTGGGGAAGGTTGATGTACGCTGCATAGTCTTGACCTCTAGGTCACATCAGAGCAATCCTCACCCTCAGTCACTGACTTACTCACAGAAACATGTAAACTAAAACCAATTACATTCCCAAACGCGCACAGACTCCTCGCTTACTCAAACATATATACTAAAACCAAGCCACACACACTCGTCACTCACTCTCAAACATAAAGAGTTAATTCACTTTCCTCCGCAAGGGGCAAACACCCCCCCACCAACCCCAACCAAAACCCCCCGGGCACTCATTAGCTCCCTGCTTCACTTGCTCACGCTTTGATACTAAATTCATTTTCCACTAAACAGCACACAAGCACCCCTGTGCAGGCACGCACACGCTCACTAACTCATATGCTAAAACCATTTCCCACTAAACAGCACAGACGCACGCACTCCCCCATGCATACATGCTAAACTAATTTACCACTAAACAGCAAAGACGCGCACACACAAAACAGTCAATAAGGGCAAGGAAATGCAAATACCACAAGGACTTCGGCAGTGCCATCCGACGAAGCATTGACGGTAAGATGCTTGCGGCTAAGTCTCTTATCAGTGATCGGAATACAATCGCGGCCGATAACGTTAGGTCCTTCGTGAATTCGTACTTCAGGTAACGAAGGATCCTCGTCTAGTTTCTTATTTAGCGGAACCAAAACTCCAACCTTCGGAAAAATTCAAAAATTAAAATCCAATTTCCAAATGGCAAGTATCTTTCGAATGTCTTACGGAATTGAAAGTACCTGCGGAGGCTCGGCCATTGATGAGGGTGTGTTAATTGCATGAGAGAGAAGTGAAGAGGAAGAGCTGGTGGCGAGGAAGCGGTGCCGTTCCTGTGGTTTTCGTTTTGTATCAATAGTAGGGAGAGAGATGCGGTGGCGGTGTAACGGCAGCTCGGCGGCGACAAGTCGGAGGCTTAGCTGTGCTGCTGTCAGCTTCGCTCCGCGCAGTTAACTAACTTTACTAAGGAAAAATAAATACAACAAATACAAAATTAGGTAACTCGGTTTTTTGAATATTGTTAAGCGATTCTCTGGAAAAAAAGAAGAAGTTTAGTTCACCTTCATTGATCTTAATATATATATATATATATATATATATATTAAGTACAAAATTAGGTCTCCCGCTTTCTGAATTACTGTTAAGCGTTTCGTGAAGAAAAAGTTTTGCGTATCATACCCTCAAAGAGCACTCAAGCCAGAGATTAACCGGTGCTCGATGAGAGGTGGTTTTCAATTTCAACTTTTTACTAGGCTCATCTTTTTGTTAGACTTTATTGTCAAGGTAGGTCTAATTGAAAAACTTATGCAATCTAGGTTTTAAGAAAAAACAACGATTCTACCATAAAACGTCAACTAAGGCCACTAAAAACAGTAATGACACTAAATTAGTGACGTCAAAAGGGTGATACGGGTTGTTGCTCAAAGTTTTTGTGTAAATGCCGCTACAACATATAACAACCATTTATTGACGTTATACGGATGGTTGTAACTAGAGGGCTATCTACATCCGCTACAAATCGAGTATAAATTTAGTAAAAGCAATACATGCTTTTGGATGATTGTAGCACCTGACCGATGCTGGACTTGTGCATCGGCCAATCTTTCAAAAGAAACTCCGGCAGGGACTCAAGAACAACACAGACCAGAACCTGAAGCTCTGCACAGACATTGACTTCTGTACACCCTGAAATATAGAGCATATTTAGCTGCCTCCATCTGGTCCGGGTCAAATTATATTGATCAGAACATGCTGCTTAGCAAGGTTTGAATTATATGATATCATATGAAATGAGACCAATCAATTGACCTCACAAAACCTTCTAGACGACGATCCCTCGAAGTTTGATGTTCTACGTTTTACAACATTGTTATCAACCCAACTAATTGGGGGTTGGAGTAAGAATTTTTTATTGCGTTTCCTGGTAAAACCCGTACCTATAACCTATGATTAATCTGTAGCTTTTGCGTATTTAGATGACTTCTATAGAGACTTCTTGTCAGATTTTAGCTGTAAACAGAGGAGCGCGGGAACAAAATCTGCTGTCCTTGTTTCTCTAAATCTCTACCAGGCAGCTCTTAGACTTGGAATCAGCTATCTTCTGCGTTTTGATTCTTTCCGCATGTCCGCCATGTAGCTATCGAAGTTAGATTTCTCCCACAAACGTTTCTGAATAAGATCTTCCTTCGTTGGTTCATCTGATAAAAGCACAACAAAAGAAGTTACAAAAGGAAACAACTCTCTAGCTTATACCACTAGTTGAACAGCAATCTGCATTATTAGCAAAGCATACCGTTGTCCCGTTAGAAGATAGTGAACAGCAATAAAAATTCCCAATCACAATCAAAATGTTTGACGCGAGGACTTAATATCGTACTTACCAATGTATCTCCACGAATCAAGAGCCACCCCCAGAGATCTTCTTGTCAAGTAAGAGGCATCTTCCCAAGAATATGGAGCTCGTTTAACACGGTATCTCCAAGACCAACAGCCATACCACAAAAATAGCTGGAGGGACATAAACAATTTGCTATGTTGAATAAAGATCAGCTTCTAAACTTCGCATACTTAAAGTCACAGACAACAAGAACAGCAAAGGATCCAACAAAACAATTAGCTATGAGGCTTTTATTTGACAAGAAGCAAACTCAAACCTTTCCAATAGTGTAAGGTAGGAGTATGAAACGGATACCAAGAAGATCCCACATGGATGGCTTTTCAGCACCCTTTATCTGCAATTCAAGTTCCTTGCTAAGCTCATCCTCCATATTCCTGTCAAAAAAGCATGTTCACCTTCGTCTTACAGTAATGTCAAAGAAAGGGGAAACGAGTACGTAGGTATAACGAAGAGATATTTTAGAGGAACTGCACAGTAAGCTAGACATGCAATAACGTATAAGCAACATTTACTCAGGTCTCACTTGTCCATCTGCTTGTGACTTTTCTTTTTGTTTGTCACTCCTCCAGTGCGTTCAAGTTGCAAAGCCCGCAGTTTATTTTTGTAAGCTGGTGTCTTTTTCACCATGTCAAGCGCCTGCAACAACATTCGTGCAGAGTAGGTACCATTGAGGAGAAGGAAAAGACCCAGGGAAGCTAAACCAATACACATAGTATCACACAAGAATTCTACTTGTGTATTATTTTTTGCCTTCAAGAAGCACTTTTAAAGAGTCACTAACAGTCATCTGGCCTCGTCTAATATGACAGTGAGTCGAAATTATCATTTTTCATAAACAAACAATGAATATGAGCATACATATTACAAGCGACCTGGATATGAACCTGGTTAGAAGACAGATCAATGGATTACTAGGTCAAACACTGGGTCAGTTGGTTTAACTGTATAACAGTTAAAATTGGCTGCATAAAGCTTTAAAAGTTTGGAAACTAAAGGTTTGTGCGAGCATAAGTATCCTAAACTCTAACTCCATGCTTGCACATCCAAAATCAGGTTCTCAGTTGAACTTCTAGCAATCAAGTCATCCACCACAACTTCTACCCCAAGCTAATTTCAGTCAACCCTACTATTCTTTCCATGTCAACTCCATACAAATCACTCTTCAATGAGACTCTGCATTGAACAAGTTCAGACTATCTGAAGCAAATCTCAATTACTCTCTCCACAACTGGTACCGCCCTTAACTTCTTGCAAGTACTCCCAATCCTCGTGGAAGACATAGGTATGCAACTTTGCATGCATCAGAATATAAGGAATCTTCAAAATGACCCATATTTTGTTAAACTAAACATTCACTTCCAATCAGGGTCTCTCCTTCACACGAAGAATATTTTGTGACACCATACGCGCAGGAGTACAAGCCTACGTCGTACACAATTGATTAGACTGACAAAACTCAACATAGATAGCTCTTTCATATCCGTTCTTATGCTTTTCAAAAGAATTCAGTGACCCGCTATGTTGGCCTTACCTCGTCAACAACAGGTTAAAGGTCATTTTAAAGGTCAAGAACTCGGCTGGGTCGACTGCTTCAAAGATTTTTCAAAAAAATTGAGTGACCCGCTCATGTTGGCCTTGCCTCGTCAACTACAGGTTAAAGGTCACTGAACTCTGGAAACAAATTACCTGGAAAACAGGTCAAGGCTCTGATTCAGCCGGGCTGGGCTTTCATAGGTTTTGTGAGGCTGCATATGACTGTGCAAGAGATTTGTCAATCTCGTCATTTAGCAATTAATCATTATTGTTAACATGTGAAGAAGGTTTTCATACACAAATAGAGGCTGAAACCTGGATCTGTCATTGATCCATCATATGCAGTTAATAATATAAATAGTTCTTCTCTAACCAATTCAAGGTAAGAACACGGCCTATGTCCTTATTTCCAAGTTGAAAATGGTAGTTGATGCGTAAAAGGGGACGCTCACATGAGCAAATGAGATAACTGATCTCCCCAATTTTAACAAATAAGTAACGTCCAGTTCAGGAGCGTGGAACAATGTTTATATTTCTCCACATGTAAAATGTTTAAAAGTGCCATTAGTCGATGCCAAAGCTTTACTTTATTCATGAAACATAAGTTGAAGAAAAATTAACAATATAATGTTCAAGATATGTTTGACAGATTCTGTACCTGATTATACCTTGTCCACTGATTCAGGTACTGAAATGCTGACAGTATGATTAGAAGACCCACAAGAACAGCTCGAGGATCCTAGCAAGTGAAAGCAGAATGTGGAGTTAAGAAGCAAAGAAATGAGAGCTTTATATGTTACCACTAGATTTTTTTAAGCTAACAAGAAAGATAACAAATATTACTAGAGAGGAGAAAACATCTCACCGTTTTATAACCATAGTATGCATGATAGTATCGAGCTGCATTGTAGAAAACCTAAATCAAGGAAAACCATTGTTAGTAACGATACGATTTAAACTCTAGTGCATCTGAAAATTTGATCGTGGAAAACAAACGATCAAAGCATGTCTGCTTAAAAGTGAGCAAGACATTAAACAAAAGCTATAATGATAAATGGTGCTTAGGAGAGCATTGAATGAGTTTGCCCGAAGAAGAAATGATTCAACATTTATAGATTCAGAAGCACACCACATGATATCAAGGAGGCAATTACCTTGTTCGCTAGGAAATAAAACGCTACTATGGACAGTCTATTTTTGCAAGTTTCGCCTTTTTAATGCTCTGTAGTGTACCCAATCTTCTCTGATTTACATTGTGCTGTTGGCCGCTTCGGGCTAAGAGGATGAAAATAACTCTTCGGCGTAAGAGTGTGACATTTTTGTAGGTTTAGTGGCATCTTCGTAATTTTGTGTACCTCTACGAGCATTTCAGTAATTTTGCACAAAACCAAGATATGGTATTTTTGTCACCTGATCGTGTCTAACATTACCAGAACCGACCTTTTCCGACCAGAACATCTCTGGGAAAAAAACTGCTATTTCATCTTTTTCTCTTGTATTTTCCCAGAAAATTCTATCGGCATCTCATCCATATCTCTTGGAGGCCAATTTGCTTGGTCCCTAAGCTACCTAAACCCTATAAAAGAAACCCCCTGACCTCCAGAAAAGAGAAAAATCTCAAATCCTAAAATCATTGTTACTTTGCACAATTATCCACCACCCTCAAAAACCCAGTTCATACACACTCATATACACGCACGCTCATTTACACACACATCCATTGATCGATCAATCAAGGAAAGATCGTTTGGCAAAGTAAAAATTGTTCAAGGCAGAGAATCATCAGTACATCATTTCTTTTCGTCCGAAAGGCAAGGTAAGTACCCAAAAACTCTACGTTCATAGATTCAATATTGAAACATTCAGATTTGTTATAGCTACCAAAGCATGCTTTCCTTTCCCCTGGTTTGAACCGCACTCCTACGGAATGAACTATGTTGGGATTTGATTCCTTTTTTCTGTCACTAGGCAGTCCAAACACCAGTTGAATTGAAACACTAGCTTAAGACAAAAGAATAAACCAAAGCTGAGACCTATGGTGGTGCCAACACCTTTTCACCTGATAACTTAGTCCCTAAGACTGCTTCGGATTATCTCTAGGCAGACTTACATACAAGCTGCTTTCCGGAAAAGCCTAAACATTTTGGCAACATATCAAGCCAGAGAAAACTCCATAAGGGAAATGCGGCACCATAGTTTTTCTGTATTTCTCTGATGCCTGTTGGTTTTGGGGTGAGAAAGAGCTCATACACATGCCAGACTGTATTAGTTAGGTATTCAATCACCATGCTGGATAAAATACAATGATGCATAAACATGCAGACTTGATCAATGTTATGACTACTTAAGAATGGAAAATATCTTCATATTGAAGCTAGTTATTTTGTTCGTAAGTTGCCTGTGTAACTAAACTATTTGAAGGACCAATTTAAACAATTCTCAACAATAGTCAAGGCATATCATGCGGAGGTACTTGGAACCAACCACTAAATGACATAAACAGGTATTTTTGTTTGATAAGTGACATATCCTATCTATCTCTCCATTAAACACCACCAACAATAACCCTGACTTACCTCCTCCGGATGTGCAATTGCATAATCATACTGTTCTCTTGTGGCTTCATCTTTCAGAATCTACAAAGATGTTCAATAGCACTAACATCACGATAAGCCAACCAAAATCATAGGGTATCCCACAATAAAATATCGTCCCAAAACATAGATAACCAAAATATTATGATCAGATATAAAAAGGACCAATGAGGTGTGAGAACATAATCATCGAATGCCAGCGTAACAACATCCCCACCTGACAGCACAGTCATATAATCCTCTGTTTCATACTTTTTGCCCCTTTTGAATTTTTTTGGAAATTCTTAGAATAGAATCGGAACACGCTAGCTTTGACATTACTCATTGTTTTTGCCCTAGTTTGACTTGTAATCGAATTTGATATGTAGTAACTCTTAGACTTCAATTCAACCCGTATGCATTTTAATTCTACCCTCGAATTACGCAAAGAGTCAAATGAGGCGAGTAAAGAGATGAGTTTTACTAGTTACCTCATAAGCATTTGCAATCTTAACAAACACCTTTCTCGATTCCGGATCAGGGTTTTTATCTGGATGACTATACACACACAAGAAAATCATGAGTTAAGAAACGCAATGCATATCATAATCAAAAGAAAAGAAAAATAAGCAGGACAGCTTAGATTTACACAAACAGAGACTAGTAAATTAAAAAAAAAAACTCACTGTTTCAATGAGAGCTTGTAGTAAGCCTTTTTGATCTCAGAAGAATTGGCACTTTGAGTTACCCTGCAACAAAAATCTAATGTGACAAATGAACTTCATGGGTGAAAATGAGGCGCAGGGGAAGTGTAGATGGGCGTTACCCTAGCAGATCGTAGCAATCGTCCTCGTCGCAGTAGATGGAAACCGACGGCTGGATTAGGAGAGAAAACACGACGGCCGCCGTGACCGCGCACCAGAGGCTTGCAGCTGGTGCTGGCGACATCGTCGATCGGTAAACTGATTCTCTCCCCGAACTAGATTTCGCTCTTCGGGTGTGAGACTGTGAGGAGGGAGGCGGCATGAAGTTACCTATATGACCTTCAGTCTCGTTGACCTTAGGGATTCATTGCCAGGGGTGTATTTGACCTTTCGGACAAATTTTAAGAATTGGATTTAGATTTTGAGACATTTGAAAAGATTGATACTACCATTTCGATCGGTGAACGACAAATTGGTTAAATTTATTTCGTTAAATGCTAGTCATTATTTTAAGTTTCGTTTCGTCGAATTTAATGGATGTTCAGGACATATTCATACGAAAACTTGCATAAGACGTAGTTATATGTGAGCGTGATTACGCGAATATCCTTCTTACGACAATAAGTAATTCTTATGATAAGAAAAATGTAATTTTGTCGATATTTTTAAGTATATGTAAAGTAATCAAAAAACCAAAAACTTCAGGCTTGTGAAAACTGTTGAGAATATGAGATTCTCAACAAGTAAGCCCACAAACATATGTTAGCAAGGATTTCTCAAATGAATTAGTTCAAGAAAGCCCAGAAAGACAAATGGTTTGGGCTTTACATTTACATGGTTTCTCTACAAGTAAGCCCACAAACATATGTTAGCAAGGATTTCTCAAATGAATTGAGTTCAAAAAAGCCCAGAAAGAGAAATGGTTTGGGCTTTACATTGATATGGTTTGGATTTCTCTACAAGTAAGCAGTGTCACATCCCCTTCCTGAAAGATGAACTCAAACCACTATCACATGAGTCTGGTCTCAGGATCAATCCAAAGTTCAATCCACCCCAAAACTTTTATTTGGTTTGGAGGTTTAGTCATCCTTCATTTCAACTTCTTGTGGTCCATCAATGCAACTTTGAGCTTGGGCTATCCAATGGAGGGCAACCCAGAAACCAAGTAAGAAAGTGATAAATGTACTTCACTTCTCACTTCTTGCGTTTCATATTCTCCATCACGATGATTTCTCGCCTTTTATGCACAGTCCCATCTCTGTTTCTCCTGATGCTTGAGAGTGGTTTTGCGTTAACCACTACTCCTAGAATGCCTGTAGAATCGTAAGAGCAAGAAGAAGAATATTGTCTCTTAACTACTTCATTTCCACTTTGGTGCATTTGGCATATACACAAAGGAACACGAGCAAAAGAAAGAGAAACTGATATAGCTTTTTCACAGTGAGAGGATAAATTAACAGTTAGGTCATTGTGCCAAAATAGCCAAGTGTCAGGATTCTGAATATTGTCGTGCATAAAGTGTTCCATATTATGCCTCTTAGCTAGTCTAGGAATCTTAATTCCCAATTGTTTAGTTTCAAAAATCACAACAAGGGATGGCCTATACTCTCTATTTTAAGTTCTTGACATAAGTTATTTTGTCAAAGTGCACAATACTTCTAGAGTTCTAGATAAGATAACTAAACATTAACACCTGACAGAGAACGAGTTTTTGATAGAGCCTTTTTTGAGCTTTAGTGAGATGAGCTTAAGAAGGATTGATCTTTTTAGCATACCATTTTTTCCCTATCCCGCTTAGGGGTGCTCTTGGTTACAGCACTAATAACTTCAATACAAACAAGATCAATCACGTGTCTCATGATCAACATCATCATCAGTAACCAGGTTACTGAATTTCTTTTGAGTGACAAAGGCTTTAAGCTCATTCAACTGAGAGGCAGAAAGATGTTTGGTAACAGGAGGCAGTAGCAGGCCTTTGTGGCAAAGCTTAATGTTCACATGTCTTTACTTCAAAAGTATACACGATCGAAATTAATGGCAAGACAACTAAAAGTGAGGTGAGGGTAGAAATTTCAAAGGACAAGCAAATGTAGAAAGTGAAGAAAATGGTGATACTGTTATTTTTCATTATGGCTCATTTAACAAAGTGCAGTGTGTGTGTGAAAGACAAGCGCTTCTAGAATTATCAAGCTAATGAGATAAAGCTTGACAAGGAGGCAAATGAAATGACTTATTTATAATTCCACTGAACTGCAGTTCAACATGAAATACTCGTTCAAAGACATGCACATGATCATTTACGACTATTTGACTCAAGCGGATGACTGGATCTTCCTTTAGTTGTGGCTGGATCTTCTATACACGACTCCTAGTTTGGTCTGATATGTTATTTTAATGCAATGCAATTACACGTATAACTACGTCATGGATAACTTATATTCAGGCATGCAAGCCTTTATCATGAAACTCGATTCCTACTTATAATTGCTCTCTTATTGTCTAACATTCCCGCTTTCTTCAAAAAAGTTTGCGTTTCTGATCAGTACTTCACCTCATTGTCTAGCGTTGCCCACACATGACAGCATATATGTGAAAAGACTTCTCATAAGAGCAAAAGTTCATAGTGTCAAGGCATTTACAACAATAATTTAATAAAAAAAAAATAATGTATTACGGAAAAGCATATGAACTATACAAGTACAAATAGAAAAGGCAATGCCACTTCTTAGAAGACAAGTTGTTAACTTGTAAATAGTTCGGCCATATGGCATAGTCCCTCCGAAATAATTTTTTTCTCTGAGGAGTTGCTTCATTTTCATTTTTTATCTTAATGCCTATCTTGAGTAGTGATGTCAAGGAAAGTGGGTTCGCAGTCGACGTGGAGGTGCCACAAGGAATGCAGTCCGAGTCAGATGCCAAGTATGTTGATGTAGGACACAACAAGGGTGGAACAAGGGCAGAGACCAAGGGCTTCCCGACAGAGCTTGAGGGTGGCAGTGCTGCGAGGGTGATAACGCAGGATGAATACACGACGACAGTTACAGTCCGATGCTTAGGTCCAGAGTCAAGGTCCTGTATGTTTCTCTCTCTAGGATTCTAGAGTGAGAAAATGAAAATGTGAGAGTCCCGTGAAAATGTCCCCCCTCCATGTTTCGTCCCGAATGAAATCTCAAGACCTCTATTTATAGAGATTGAGATGACGATGTCATTAACCAACAAGTGGTGCCCCCCGAGAGTGACACGTCACCGGGGGGTCCACGGGTGCCTTAGCTCCACAGACTGTAAGATCGCATATTCACCTGGCCTGCCCCGCACAGCGTCGCACTGTCTGTCTGGAAAGACTGGCTCCCACAGTATCGGTGTGGCCAGAGGACCCCCTTGATCTAGCCTCCAATCCAAGCACTTACGGAGTCCCGCTGGCCTGGCAGCGGTGGGGAAGACCCGATGCCCAGCTGCTAGGTGAACTAGGCACGATGCCATCCGAAGACCTGCTCCCGTCTCGGAGTCACCCGGGGGTCATAGTCCCTAGGGGTGCCGACGTAAGCCTCAAGTGCTGGAGCACGTAGGCCAGTCACGCAGACACCCTGGCGGGGATAGTGTCTCGGAGGAATCACCTATTCCGCAGGCCGAGGTAGCATCCCGAAGGAGCCGTCTACCTGGTAGAAGGGGAGTCTTCGTGCCGGAGCACTTGGAGCTCCCTGGCAGAGATAGTGTCCCAGAGGAGTCGCATATCCCCGCATGTGAGTCCTTGTGCCGGAGCACTCGAAGCGCATCAAGGTAGCATCCCGGATAAGCCGTCTACCCGACTGGCCGAGGTAGCATCCTGGAGGAGCCGTCTACCTGGCAGAAAGGGAGTTGAAGAGCTCCCTGGCAGAGATAGTGTCTCGGAGGAGTCGCCTATCCCCGCGGGTGAGTCCTTGTGCCGGAGCACTCGGAGCGCGTCAAGGTAGCATCCCAGAGGAGCCGTCTACCCGACTGGCCGAGGTAGCATCCCGGAGGAACCGTCTACCTAGCGGAAAGGGAGTTGAAGAGCTCCCTGACGAAGATAGTGTCCCGAAGAAGTCGTCTATCCCTGCGGGTGAGTCCTTGTGCCAGAGCACTCGGAGCACGTCAAGGTAGCATCCCGGAGGAGCCGTCTACCCGACTGGCCGAGGTAGCATCCCGGAGGATCCGTCTACCCGACTGGCCGAGGTAGCATCCCGGAGGAGCCGTCTACCTGGCGGAAGGGGAGTTGAAGAGCTCCCTGGCGGAGATAGTGTCCAGGAGGAGTCACCTATCCCCGCAGGATGTTGCACACTCCGGAGAGGGGGTCGAAGTATGTTCCACGACCAAGGCAAGGTGCGCATGGTGTGGTGAATGAGTGTGGTGCCTGGGGGGCATGTAACATGATTGTGGCGCATGGGTGCGACGGAGTGAGTAAGGTGCCGGGGGCACGTCTATGTTAGTGGCGATGCGCCTGGGCGCGACAGAGTGCGTATGGTGCCGGGAGCTAGGTAGTGTGACAGAGAGCCTGGGGGCACGACTGTATCAGCGGCGCGGCGCACGGGCGCAGCGGAGTGTTGAAGTGCGACGCCCGGACGCCGGCGACGGGGTGGGGGAGTTTTGTCCGGGCGACGGGGTCGCGGAGTTGTGTCCTGGCGACGTGGTCGCGGAGTTGTGCATGGTCCCTTGAAGAAAAGTTAAGGTGTTAAGTATGGAGACCAAAGGCCAACCCATAGGGGAAGTCCAAGGCCAACCCTTAGGGGGAGGCCAAGGCCAACCCCAAGGGAAGGCCGAGGCCGACCCCCAAGGGGAGGCCGAGGCCGACCCCAAGGGGAAGGCCAAGGCCAACTTCCTTGGGCAAGTGCCATGGTGCGCCGATGGGCGACATGCGAAGTGCGACGGTCGAAGTGTCATGAGGCTTTGCGCGAAAATGAGCTTCTTAGTGACGAAGTAACGTAACGAAAGTGAGAAGTGCACGTGACTTGAGCGTGCATGCTTTGACCGGTTGTGAGCGTTGAAAATGAATGTTGCTTGTGCGGATGAGTCATGAAAAATGGGATCCCAGTGGACCTTTGGGTGCGACCAGGATAGGTTGGGAACAAGTAGTATCTTTTATTTCAAACGGGAAAATCTACTAGGTTTCATTTTGATACTTTGAAGATTATGCTCATACATTGACAAGAACATCCTTGCCAAAAGAATTCCTATCTTCTAATGGTCCTTTCCTCGTATTTTTCTCTCCCTAGCACTGATCCAATATTACCCTCAAACAATGTTACATCCGATTATGAGAATGTTTATATCAACTATAACGGATAATTGATCATTTGGATGTAGTTGTAATAGAGTGATGGTAAAAAGCTTCATAAAATCATTTACATCTACACATCAATTTGATTCGTTAATGAGCTCCAATCAAACATATATTTGGTACGAAAATTCATTACTTCCTTAAAAATTAAATTATTCAAGCTGTAAGTATCAAGTTTTTCACCTTTTTTTTTCAATGGGCAACTTAAAATTGAACTTTAGTGATTTTACAACATATCTTCAAGCCCTCTTCTCCTATTTTCTCGAGCTCTGTCTATCTTAGGAAGGTTGTATTCTCTTTTCTCGTTCTTATTACTTGCACTTTAGCTTAAATGGCTTCTCTATGGATTTTTAATAATTAGTTGAACCAAGTTATAATCAATTTATCAGTTTAGGATTTTGTTCACAGGGGGTATCACTCTTACTTAGACTGGTTATAAAATTTAAGCTCTAATCTAATGACAGACTTAACAAAGCTGACATTAAATTGAGCACAACAGGTACAATATGAAATTCTAAATGCAATAATATGCGTGCTATTTGATTTTTTCCCCCTATCATCTTACTTGAGGATGCTGTAGGCCCTTTCTGTATTGTCTGTCGGATCGACAGAAAATTCTTCAAGATATTATCCATACAAATATCTTCAGGGGCTTGAATGATGTTGGCTATCACTGGAAGTGACAATTCAATGTGCTTGTTGACATTTGTGAAATTTTGGTTCGTTGGGCTAACTGTTCCGTGTGATATTAAGTAAGTTGTTCCTTTTTGAAGCACTGGCTCAAACTTTGAGATGGCATCATTGAACATGACTGATTCCACTCTCGTTCCCTGTATGTAAATTCAGGATTTTTTTTGGTGCATGCATCTTGAATACAATTGCTTGGTTGCTTTTTGATAGTGAAAATACATCCGGCCTTAAAGTATCAAGAAGTAAAATGTAATAGGGTATGCGATTTTGATGCTATATATTTCAACTAACTTTAATTCTTTTTTCTTTGACTATTTTTTGTTTGTTTGGTTTTATTGTTTTTTCAGTACCTTTTTTTTTTCACTAGCCGTTTTTGAAGCTTGAACTCTTTTGTTTTTGCTCTCATTGTTTTTTGTCCGGCAATTTTAATTTCTTAGCTTTGTTTTTCTCTTGCACTTAAAGGGTTTCGTTATATTTTTTTTACAACCACATATTTCGTTTCCCAATGTATAAATATAAATATAGATTTAGATTAAATTTATCACATAATGTTCAATAAACACATTACAAAGAAATTAATTACCGAAGGATAAGATTTCCATTGGAGTAATTAGCGGAGGGCAAAACCGGAAGAAAAGAGTTTAGAACATTAGTAATTATTAATTGCAAAGGAGTAAGATTGTTATTGTAATAATTAACGAAGGAAAAAAACCTTTTTTTTTTCATTAGCTGTTTTTGAAGCTTGAACTCTTTTGTTTTTGTTCTCGTTGTTTTTTTGTCCGGAAAATTTAATTTCTTAGCTTTGTCTTTCTCTTGGACTTAAAGGGTTTCATTACATGTTCCTTTTTTTTTACAACCACACATTCCGTTTCCCAATGTACAATGTAGATTTATATTAAATTTATCACATAATGTTGAATAAACTCATTACAAAGAAATTAATTACGGAAGGGTAGGATTGTCATTTGAGTAATTAGCGGAGGACAAATCCGGAAGAAAAGAGCTGAGAACATTAGTAATTATATTAATTGTAAAATGGTAAGATTGTTATTGAAGTAATTCAATGTGCCTGTTGACATTTGTGAAATTTTGGTTCGTTGGGCTAACTATTCGTTATGATATTAAGTAAGTTATTCATTTTTGAAGCACTGGCTCAAACTTTGAGATGGCATCATTGAACATGACTGGTTCCACTCTCGTTTCCGTATGTAAATTCAGGAAATTTTTTGGTGCATGCATCTTGAATACAATTGCTTGGTTGCTTTTTGATAGTGAAAATACATCCGGCCTTAAAGTATCAAGAAGTAAAATGTAATAGGGTATGCGATTTTGATGCCATATATTTCAACTAACTTTAACTTTTTTTTTCTTTGACTATTTTTTGTCTGTTTGGTTTTATTGTTTTTTCAGTACCTTTTTTTTCATTAGCTGTTTTTGAAGCTTGAATTCTTTTGTTTTTCTCTCGTTGTTTTTTGTCCGGCAATTTTAATTTCTTAGCTTTGTTTTTCTCTTGGACTCAAAGGGTTTCGTTACATCTTTTTTTTGCAACCACATATTTCGTTTCCCAATGTATAAATATAAATATAGATTTAGATTAAATTTATCACATAATGTTCAATAAACACATTACACAGAAATTAATTACGAAAGGGTACGATTTCCACTGGAGTAATTAGTGGAGGGCAAAACCGGAAGAAAAGAGTTTAGAACATTAGTAATTATTAATTGCAAAGGGGTAAGATTGTTATTGAAATAATTAACGAAGGGCAAAAACCTTTTGTTTTTTCATTAGCTGTTTTTGAAGCTTGAACTCTTTTGTTTTTGTTCTCGTTGTTTTTTTGTCCGGCAAATTTAATTTCTTAGCTTTGTCTTTCTCTTGGACTTAAAGGGTTTCGTTACATGTTTTTTTTTTACAACCACACATTTTGTTTCCCAATGTACAAATGTAGATTTAGATTAAATTTATCACATACCGTTGAATAAACTCATTACAAAGAAATTAATTACGGAAGGGTAGGATTGTCATTGGAGTAATTAGCAGAGGGCAAATCCGGAAGAAAAGAGTTTAGAAAATTAGTAATTATATTAATTGCAAAGGGTAAGATTGTTATTGAAGTAATTAATGAAGGAAAAAAACGGAACGAAATGATTTACAAGATTCATACTTTTTTTTTATAAGTAAGTATAGATAACTCGAGTGTAGGTTTTGAAAAGTAAAACGATGTTACCCATCCCCAAAATATTTTACATATCCACTTTATGGTTGGCTCATCGGCACTCACATCCTCTAAACGCTCCTTGTGCAGTACATTGTTTATCATATTACCACACAAGCAATGTCATTCAATAGAATAAAAGTGTTAACGGAGTCAGCTTTCCTATTTATCACAAAACAAGGTTCATATATATATATATATATATATATATATATATATGTCTAATCTCACGTCCTTATATGTCTACCCGTTCACACCCAATTTGCTCTTAAAAAGTAAATACATTGTCCCCGATATTCCTTATAGGGACAAAATGACGGTGTGGATAATTATAGCACAGTGTGTGTGTGTAGAAACAGACATTCTCAGAAGTTTATGACGTGGATATTAATTATTAGGTCAGAAAGGGTAGTTGATTGATTCAGATATTATCATTCCACCATTCTAACTGTTAGAAGGGACACCAAAAAGATAGATGAGATAAGCAAAAGCAAAGGTCGTGCAAGAGTAAGAGGAAGCCTCTAGGCAGCCGAAAACGAGTGCAAGTAGCACAAGTTGCGAAGGTATCTTTCAAAGTGTCAAAAAGAGCAACAGAGCTGATCAGCAGAAAGATCTACAGGAAATGAGGAACAAAGCTCAAACAGTACACATGATGCTGAGCAAGTGAGAGGGGGCCGGACAGTGCACATGGGCTTAAGTTCTCGATGGCTAGAAGGCCACGTATCGTCATGGTTAACGTTTCAAAACTTAGGCCGAAAGATGGCGAATCTTCGGTCTCCTAATGATTGAACGTACCAACATGACCTGCAAAGCCCATCCCACCACTCACCTTCGACTCCCAACGCTTGATATTTATACACACACACACACACACAGAGAGAGAGAGGGGTCTGATGCAGGTCCCCTGGAGCGGCTCTTCATTGCCACATATGGCTACCTCATGCGCTTCACCTTTTCAATATGTTGTCTAGATCCGTGCCTTCATCAACCGTACCTGATAATAACTACCAACCGTTGGAAGATATTCGCCTTTTGCTTCGATTATTGGTCTTCGACTTTTTAGGGTCTAGCTAGAGTTTGTCATGACTTGCGACCGATGCCTTCACCTTGAAATCGGTAGACGCGTGATCGACTTGTTGATTTTGATGAGGTGTGTGACTGCTACCAACTTGCGAACCAAACGATTTTCTCCATGCTGAACAACGAGAGGGATAGATCTACCCTTTTGTTTCAAGTCACTTAACCATATTAGTTTACATGTTTGGAATAGGTAAATGCTTGCCATGTTGCTGAACAACTTTAGGGGGTCAGAATTTTGTTTTTATGCGTATACATCAAACCAATTTGTTCACTGAAAAGCGACCATATGCCTGACAGACACACAATGAAATGCGAACATGAATCTTCATCCACTTGAATTCTTGTGAAGAATTCAAGTATTCACGTTTAAAAAATGTTAATATGTATTTAGAGCAAGAAGGACCATTTGCAGATTTGAATAAAAAAATTAGAGGAGCCATAATGGATACCTAGTCCTCTTTTTCTGGAATGTGTGCATATGGTCAGCAACTTGGCTAGAAGTCTCTATGTCGGTGCTTCTGACCATCCAAGAGCATTCTCAAGAAGACGAGAAGTCCATCGGATATAAAATCGATTACTACCTTCATGCATAGTCGGCGTGAAACTTTAATGCTCGCCCTCATGCATAGCGTGAAATTTTAACATCTTGAATTTGATCGCTATTTCCGATCTAGATAGTGTTTCTCATGTGGTGAAAAAATATCATAAACTTCGAATAGAAAGGATTTCTGGTTTTTACGGCGATGGCCGGACACAGTTTTTGTTTTTATTTGTTATATATAACAATGCATCCCCGAAAGGGGAGTAACAGAAACTTTCAATGAATGACCTGATCATAAGAATATTGTGGTCAAATCACTGCCACGAAGATGTCATGTGACTGATTTATGAAAATGAAGGTCGGCCAACTAGAAATTGGCCCATAAAGCTTGTTGCTGTTCTGGGGATTCCCCACATGAATGCTTTTGATATTTATTTTGGGGACCCATATTTGCGATAAGATACTTATTATTACTCCGTCCCCCAGCAGTAGGACTGATTTTCCTTGCCACAGCATAGAAAATTTGGCAGGTTGATATTGTTGGGGTTCATTAGCCTCAAGACCAAAAAGTACCCATATCTTAGGCCACGGGTTTAATGTATTTTTGTTCATTGTGCACACTTGTAAATTCACAGAGTATCACAAACGAAATGTAGCCTAGCATAGAGTGTTTATGCCCGCATGTCAAATGGTCTATTTGGAACCGCTACAATCATACTAAAGAATTCATTATGTTGTCTCCGTATCTCTTTCAAAAATTATCAATCACAGTAACATTCAAATGTCCAACGGCCGACGATATTATCAATCACAGTAACATTCAACTTATCTAGACCGATACAAGTTTATCAATGAATTGCCCATGTGCCTATGTGTGATATTAAGCAAGGTTGACAGGCTACCCAACAGTAATTATCCATATCCCTTCATGTTTTGTGAAAGAATCATTAGTCATTTTCATTACGAATTGATGAAGTCACTTTCCTAAATGAACAATCGCAGGCAGCTAATGCTTATAGTCAAACCCCTGTTCCACCACAAGGTTTAAAGTCCTCCATTAATTTGTGGAACTGGTTCATCCATAAACATTCAATCCAATAAATGTGGGTCAAGTTTCTGGTGTTCTCGCAGTCCATTTCTTGGTCCCTATCCATTTTTCTGCCGAAAGTTTTCAACTACCTCTATCAGCAGGTAGGAATTGCCGACTCGAAGTTTTCCTCTGGCCAATGTAACTTTCACCTATAAATAAAGTCAAAGCAACGTGTTGCTGTTAAGTCATATTTCACATTTGCTAGAATGAAGTTGTGAATTTGTTTCTTACATTTGGTGAGCTTATCTTTCTAACGAGCATAATTTTGGATTGGATGTAAGAGTTTAACCTGGTATCGATCAAAGCCAAGACCCACTACCTATTTCTATTCTATTTTTCATGCTGTAATTCGGATCGAGGTTCTTTATTCTCATCTTTATCGAGACACTTTATGCTCTTCGTCAAGCAGTATTTTTTTTTTTTGTGGTAATAAGAGAATTACATTAGAAATAAAAATGGATGCAAGAGAGTTTTGACCTTATGGTCTTACAGATAATAAATACCGCCATGAATATCAAAAGGACGGTATTACCACTACCCACTATAGAATTTCATCATCTATGAAACAAAATTTAGCTACATAAATTGTCAATTACCTAATCCTGATAATGTTCATGCGTGGTTGACAAACAAAAAGTGCTAAGGATCATGCTTCCTTCAAGAGTTGTGGGTCTGCCCTATCAATACTATAATGATATAATTCAGTCACTAGATGACAAAAGTCATAGATAATAGGGGTCACCGTATCTAAGATGTCCTCAGATCCCGACATCGGGTTCAAGAGAAAATTAGATGCAGTGAGTACACATATATGAAAGAATTTCTGTTTTAAAGCCCAAGTAGATGCAAGTAGCAGTCCATGCATGTGATAAAGCAGTATAACTATCAGACGATGCGGTGGATAAAGCAGCAGATCCACATCGTGTGTTATTACAGTAGTATGTTAAGCCAATCCCGGCTCGCAACCGTTGTGAGTCAAAATGAGTATGAGAGACCAAATTGATATGAACAGAGGCCATGCATGGACAAGGTATTGTACATGTATGAATAGAAATTTGTCTCGGCGAAACCGAATAAGTTCTGATCAACCCATACGGTATGCAATTCGGTTGGGCAAATTTGGTAATTTTTGAGAATATGTGGAAATGGTGCTGACATGGGGGAGAAAGGAATTTGCCTAAAGACTAAGTTATTTTCTGTGTAGCCAAATAGACCAGATGGTAACAAAGAAGTATAAGATTGTGCGCCAGTTCAGAGCATGGGTAGACGGTGGGGCAAATCAAGCAATGAGTCATTCCTTAAATGTACTATCAACATCCTCCACCCGGACACCAAGCAGTATTCCGAACCAGATAGGTTGGACCGAGGGGCAGGTGGGAAAACATGTTGTGTAGTCTTAGGTCAATTGTTGCATAGGAGACAAAGATTGGTATCAAGGTTTTCGATGTTCTTTGTCATTGCCTAATCCCACGTTTAGGACAGGTGATACGTTATGTCCTACTTCAGCTAAAGGTTCTTTAATCTCATCCTTATCGAGGCTCTTTATTCTCCTCCTTAGGCCGTAACTAGGATCAAGGTTTCTGACATCCTTAGTCATCACCTAATTCCATATTTCACATAGGGGCAAGTAATAAGTTATATCCCGTATCGGCTAGAAATAATTAGTTGTGGATCTGGTTCTTATATTCAGATTTGCTTCTTTAGTCTTTATTCTCATATATATATATCCTCATCGAGGCGCTTTATTTACCTCTTGATCATGCCGTAAATAGGATTGAGGTTTTCGATGTTCTTGGTTATGGCCTAATCCTACGTTTCACGCGAGGGTGGGTGTTGAATAATATCCCACATCAAATAAATAAGTTGTGTATGCTTCTTATATTTGGTGAGATTATTCTTTTTGTGACAACGTTTTTGAGTTAAACACCAGGCTTTGACAGTCTTAATTTACATCGATAACTAGAATCTAACAGAAGAAGATATGATCGAGCAATGCCTGATGAATGTTGTCATACTTTTCTCGCCACTGTTTTCTAAGCGTGTAAAAGTTTATTTGCGTGAGTACTTTATTGTATGCATAGGTTGTTCGACGAGGCACCAAATTAAATCTATCTAAGGGGGCCTAAGACCTAGTTTTTCTTTTAAGTGTCTTTCGCTCTATAAACGCTTCTAATATGTGCCCTTCGCTAAAAATTGATATTTTATGGTGCCCACGTGGCATGCCAGGTCTTGACGGCATCACGTGTTAAACACAATATTTAAATATTGAGGCAGTTTCATGTGTTGAGGGAGTGTGCGTAATTTGACCTCTTTTAAACAATGTGTGAAGACTTTTGGCCTAATACCTTAGGACTTTTTCAGTGTTATTTATGTTACCAATACTCTAACCTAATTACTACTCCTCCTAATCAAACCAAATATGATAATACAATGAATAACGACAGTTTACATAGTGTTTATAGTGAACAACTTTAATTATTCTGAGTGTACAAAGCACTCATTCCAAGATTGGTTACAGTTTGGGGACTGTTTGAGGGATTCAAACAACTGGTTTAATGGTTGTAACCTAGTATAAACCCGTTTACCTAAGATAAATGAAGGTGATAACATAAACTATGAGCTAGTTTATGTCTGGTGTAGAAGAATATTAGTTGAGCTAACGATTAGAGCTTTTATAGTTGAGTTGTAATCATTTAGTCTTAGGTCGATCTAATCTGGAGATGCCTTTGTCACGTGTTGGAACTCGATATAATCCCATTTTACCTTCACGGTTGAGTTTTCATTCAGCTCTTGCCGCGTGCCACATTTACCCTCTCTTGATGACACATAGCACATTTTACTGAGGTTTTAAAACTTTAGGGCATATGTTAGTATGCCATGTGTCTTTTCCTTGCTCAGAACTCGCCACTTATCGTTCAATCATTATTGAGCTTGATCTGTCAGTTTAAGTTAACAACTTGCCCAACTTGTCATAGAACGAATCGGTTTTAAGTAGGATTTGTCCTTAGCCAATCGGCCCGATCCCAATGTTTTTTTGTTGTAATGAGCCCTGGGGTATGGTGCCATAAATTGGAAATAGGGGATACTGATGTCCTTTTCCATGTAAGCAGTGCACATGCATGCCCTTAAATTCTCGTCCTAGGCCAATTCTGAGCGCTGACGTGGACGTCAGACTAGGCATGTGACCTGGATCCTTTCAGATTCTTCCACGTATTATACATGCCGACATGGACTCAGGATATGCTCATCGTTCTAACACTTAGATCCAGTGTTTATCATGTGCTTTGCTTCTCTGTCAGAAACACCTAGAGGGGGTGAGAGAAATGAGACTGAGAGGGGAGACTTGGAAGAATGGTAACCAAATGAAATAGGTGTGAAGCAATTTCGTTATGTTCTTGAACTTTTTTGTCGTTAAAGTTTCACATCGGTTATACATAACGATTGACGTCGGTTCCTATACTTGATGGGTTTCGATCTCTTCCTCTTGAACATTCTTTTGAGTTAGTCAATGAAACCATGTATGCAATATCTTAATACTTATAAGTTATAAGAAAACTTTCGAGTTTGATCGGTAAAATTTGAGAAGAATCAGATGAATGCAATCCAATCTTAATACTCGATCTTATAGGAAAGCTTTCAAGTTTGAGTCTTGTATGTATATACACACCACTTGAATGGTAGCTCAAGTTAAATTCTGGTCCCTCTCCCTCTCTCTCTCTGGCCCTCTCACATGGCTACATACAAAACCTTAGCAGAAAGAGGAAACGAACCCACTGCATGGCCATTTTTTTGCTAAAAGAGTAAAAGGAGTAGATTTCTCTGATAGCAATATGAGACGCGTGTTCTTCTCTAAAACATAGACTCTCGACCCTTTGCTATCTTTTCATTGCTCCTATTATGATGGCAATCATTGATACATGGCCCTCCTCCTTCTTCCCCTATAAAATCTCCCTCCAACTTTTGTGGGCTGCAATCTCTCTCCCTCTCTCTCAAGTCAAGTTTGATTCTTCTTCCAAGTAAGTGTCAATGCCTCATCATTGCTGGTCTTTCATGTTGATTCTTCATCTTTTGTAATATTCCTCTATTCTTCTTTTGCATTTAGCTACGTTTGTACATGCTTTGTTTCCCTCTCTCTTTTCTTTCTGCTTCTTGAAATAGCCTTCATTTAATAGGTACAGAGTGCATGCCCAGTACGATTTTGTAAAGATGGCGATAGACTTTGTGTCAGATAGAATTCTCTTCGAGGAAAGCCTGTTTATTAATTAGTAGTTTGATTCTATAATAAAGCTCTATGATAAACATTTTTTTTAAGTACAAATTTTACAAAAAAACTGTGTCCAAAGATTTATCTGTTTTTCGTGATCGTGTTGATTGAAGTCGCGTTTTTCAGCTCTTGTATGAGAGTGTGTGTGTGTGTGAGCGCCCACTCTTCCATCAATCGTTGTCTTCTGTCGCATTATTTTGTTTTGTGATTCGATGACTTTACAATAAGTATCAAATTATGTATATCAGCATGCTATATTCACCCATCTTATTCCTCAACAAATACCACGGCTTTCAAGGAGGATAACAATGTTGCTACAAGGAAGCAGCTAACAGGTATAATAATATATTGCCAATATGATTCTTAGCTATCAAATGTTGACGTCTCCGTGCATTGACATGCAAGCAATTCTCTTCATTTGCTTGCTTATATATCTTTGAGCTGAGCTTTATCTTTTCCTAATACAGCTCAGCTGCTAATCTCAGCTGAATCCAAGATGCAGAGTACACAACTTTGTACCCTTAAAGCTCCTACCTTGTGCTAAGTGGACGCCTTCAAGTTTCCGGTAAATCTAAACTAGGTATGGACGCTTCTTCTACCCATGCTTTATACTACTTTGTTGCTGGATACTTGTCTGCAAGGCAGAAGATATTAAAGTCCCTTCCTGTTATCCAGAAAGCAGCATAGAATCTGTTTTTCTTCTTTCGCTAGCTTTTCTTCTACTTAAATAGAACGCGTTAGTCCATTATCTACTATCGTTTTTGGAGCAGCAAGTCGTAACTTAACATGATAGAGGAGTTATGGATTTGACAAGGTCTCTTGGGTTCGATTCTTTTCATAAGAGGATGTGTTTGAACCGTATTTGGAGGATATCTTCCGCTTAAATTTATTTTTTTGTTCCAGTTTTTGGAGAACGACTCCACTGTACCATTTATTGGCATATTGTTTCCGGCCATATTATAGTACAAATAGGCCGAATTTTCATGAGACCTAGTCAAGTGTTTGCAGGAGTTAAACTCAAGCCTTAACAAGAAGATCCAACTTTCATTTGCCCAATTAAGGAAGCAGACAAGGAAACACAAAAATGTCACCATTTGTACAATGCTAGCTAGTACCTGTACTGACCACTTGTACTGAATCACAGCTCAGCTGCATGATCAGACACACCTGGCCTTGGCTTCTTCGAAATCCCAAAACCCCCATATGAAAAATATTGGCCATACGTTAAATTTCTCATCCTTAATAGTTTGGCACCCACAAAATTTTGATGGAACAGTCACTAATGAAGATGAATTCCTTTGAATTATGTAATGAAGATGAAAACTGACAAGCCTCTTTGAAGATGAAAACTGACAAGCCTCTTTGATCTGTATGAAAAGTTCATGTTCATTTGCTTGGGCAAATATAGTTAATTATTTCATTTCATTGAATTTTCTTTTTCTTCCTTTGGCCTCTCTGGCCAACTCTCATCATCTTTCTTGGCTGAGTAGCATTTATTTTCACGATGCTTGGTTTAAGCATGGCTAATTAAGTGACCCGACTCATAGGCTGATCTCTTTTCCAAGAACTCACGATGCCGAGAAGTTTAAACTAACGTTTATCGTGATCGAAAGTGTAACTTAAAATCTTGTAAAAAAGTGAGATAAAAAGGAAATGGAAGGGACATATAGATCAAAATGACATGGTTGAAGACTTCAGAGTTACCGAGTGGCATAGTTGAAACTTTAGGACGGCCGTTTAATTGGACAAAGAAGTTGTGGAATCCATATTTTAGGGAGTGTAACACGAGTTCCCTTTTGTTTTATTGAGAGAAATCGTTCAAACGTGCATAGTCTACGTTTTTGTCTTTGCATATTTGTCTGAAGTGAATGAGCATATTTATTCCGGCAATCCCCCCTCCCCCCCTCCCCGCCTTCCTCATCTCTCTCTCTCTCTCTCTCTCTCGCAACACAAACTCACACACACACACACACACACACACACACACACACACAACATATAAACGACACGAATCACCTTTGTAAGAGGAAATTGTCATAACGTTTTCATCGAAGACGAAAGAACAAGAAACATTACGAGACAAGGGTCATTTTAGTTCTCATCCCTTTGTCATTCACCATAGCTAGCATAGTCCAGTGATTGAGCAACCTCGTCGTTTGTGCCAAATCTCCTCCGTCCTAGCTAGGGTTCTTGGCATCTTTTTGGAAACACCAAAAAGAACAAGAACAAGAAGAGCAACAACTGCAGCTTGAATTGGTTAATTAAGCATTAACCCGTGTCTACTCTCCTCCTTTTTTCAGCCCCTTTTAATCATGGACTCACCTGACCCCCCATTTCAAGACACGTACAAAACCCTCTTCAGCAACTTCAACGAGGAGTTGCCCAAGAATGGCGCCAGACCTCTCATTGTGGAGGAAATGGAGCTCCCGTTGATCGATCTCGGCCGGCTAAGCCTCGGACCGAAGGAGAGAGAGGCCTGCAAGAGAGAGATTGCTGAGGCTTCGCAAGAATGGGGCTTCTTTCAAGTCGTGAACCACGGCGTTTCGCGCGAGATTCTGGAGAAAATGAGGAGCGAGCAAGTGAAAGTGTTGAAGAGGCCATTTCACGAGAAGGCCAGTGACAAGTTTTTGAATTTTCCGGCGGGCAGTTACCGCTGGGGAACTCCTTCAGCTACTTGTCTCAGGCAGCTGGCTTGGTCAGAAGCTTTTCACGTACCATCAACGGATATTTCTGGCTTGGGTGGTCTCACCAATCTCAGGTATTTCCGATGCTTTTTATTGTTTCTTTATCCAACCTCTCTATCACTATGTTGTTATAACCTGCTGAGATCATGACAAGAACAAGAAAACGAGGACTAGCTTATCTAAGAACAAGGACTAAGCATGCTAAAAGTACAAAAAAAACTTAAGAGGTGACATCGTTGTTCAACTCCATATGTCCATCCACTTGGTACTTTCTTAATATTAGGGTGATAGGAGCTTGTTGCATTTGCACATTAGGAACCAGGCCAAGCACCTCAAAGGACTTATCATCTTATGTTAACGTGACCCTTTCCATGACATGAAATGCTTTGTCTAACCAAAGCACTTTGATCTAAGATAGTTAAGTTGGAAGGGTATCAAACGAGTTGTGGCGGTGATAGCAGCCAATTAAGAAAAGCCACACATTCTTAGATGCGTGTACACCACCCATGTGTGGAGTGAGCGGGTTGCGGGTGAGAGGGCATGTGATTTGCTTAATTGGCTGTCAAAATTGGAAGGATGAGGGAGGATGCAACCAACTTCAAGACCCATCAGGTGATTTGATTGTTTCAGCATTTTGGTTAAATGACCAAGATATGGCAATGGCCTGTGGATTAAAATGGAACAAAAAGACATCGGGTAAGTTAAAAGTCGAAATCGATACATTTGATCTGCCAATTGGAGTCCAAATCCATTTCTCTCAACTGCTAATGGGTTGACTTATGGATGATTCTCCTGCAAAAAAGCGGGCCACGTATAAACAATACAAGCTCTAGAACAGGCATTCCACACGAAAATTGACCATCTCAAAAGATGGGAGACACAATGGGCCACCATTAAAAGATTCAGCTAACCTAAACTATGGGCTTTCACTAAAAGAAGATATTTATGAAAGTCTTGTTGGCTAACACGTGGCGTAACTTGGACGTAGATTCGTGGAGGCTCCATGAACCTGGGAAAAGTCGCCATGGATGAGTCAGTTTGCTTCACATGTTAATGTTAGGACACTATAATCGGAGAAGGGAAGTATAGGCATCTTGTGACATGGTACCAAGTGGACTACTGCAACACATTTCACAGTTGTATGTTTTTTTTTGGGTACACAGTTGTATGTGTTCGGGTTCTATTAGAAGTGTTTTCAGAACTTCCCATCATATACTGAGACACTGCCAAGAATCACAGCTTATCTCCCGGCAGGTACCGGGACAACTGTAACAATATCACCTTCCTCTTAGAGCTCAGATTCCATGTACGTGCATTGTATTTGCATGCATGGCCTCAGTACCCTCTGTGCTTAATTATTTAAGTTTATCAGTACCTCTCCTGATTTTTACATGTGGGATGAGCTGGAAATCCGGCAATACAGTCCCAGATAGTACACATTTGGTCGCTCAAGACGTCGTAACGACCAAACAAAACATATTGTATTGGTCGTTAAAAGTAGCGACTAGCGCTGAAAAGTTGGTGTTCTACGAACAACAGCAGATGATCTAGATCCTTAAGTTGAAGGAAAGGCAATGCTGTCTAAAGTCGTCGATAGAGTGGAAAATGAGAGGTACTCGGGTACAATGTAAAACCATTAATCTGCTGAAAATAACAAAGATTATTATTGGATGTGCAAATCAAGTAATTTATTACTTCAAAAAGTTAAGCTTGTTATGTATGGTTACACATTGCAATTAGTAATGCCTGTAAGTTCTTCGGCTAACCAATTTCTCCATTGTGACGGATCAGCTCAACAATGGAACAATTTGCCGCTACAGTTTCTGACCTAGCACAGAAGTTAGCAGAAATCTTGGCCGAGAACTTGGGTCACAAGTCGACTTTCTTTAAAGAACATTGCTTACCGAGCACTTGCTACCTTCGGATGAATCGATACCCATCGTGTCCAATTTCTTCTGAGGTGTTCGGCCTGATGCCACACACCGACAGTGATTTCCTCACGATATTGCATCAAGATCAGATCGGAGGATTGCAACTAATCAAAGATGGGAAATGGATTGCTGTTAAACCTAATCAAGAAGCTCTAATTATCAACATTGGAGACTTATTTCAGGTACATTTAGTGTGTACGTACTGTTTACATGGCTCTTTCCGGTTTACACACTTCTAAGCTTTATATACGGGGGTCTCGTGCACCGGATAACCTTGATATTGAGCAAGTGAACCATAATTAAGTAGCGCTATTCGTACCAAATTTTATCCAAAATATAGAATCCTAACCTCAAATAGCAAATTTGTATCTATTCAAGTACGTAAGAAAACCGTGTTAAACTAGGTTCATGCATCGAATTTTAAGTTATTAATCGATGATTCTATTAACCCGGGTTTCTATGTTGCGTATGCAGGCATGGAGCAACGATGTTTACAAGAGCGTTGAGCATCGGGTTGTTACCAACAAGGCGATAGAGAGGTTCTCAACCGCGTACTTCTTCTGTCCATCGTATGAGTCTGTGATACAGAGCTGCGCTGAGCCTTCAGTTTACAGAAAGTTCAGCTTCAGAGAATTCAGACAACAGGTCCAGGACGATGTCAAGAAGTTGGGACACAAAATAGGACTTCCTCGGTTTATCTTATGAAGCACTTGGATCAGAGTTTTGCCAAAAATGTAAATTAGGTTTTTGCAAGAGGGGAAAAAAGGGTATAAAAGCATATATTCTGTTTAGTAAAGTGCAGAGGTCTTCTTTTTTTTTTTTGTCCTTCATAATCTATTTATTGGAGATTGTAATGTGATTTTTTGAGATAGTAGGTTGTAGTCAGTCAGTTGGAATGTTGTCTGCGAGATTTCTCAGCAGATCTATACATAAAATAGTAGTAATTGGAAGCAAAACCATGAAGTGAATCAGTTTTGTACTTGCTTTTTGAAACTTCTAATAGATCTATGAACTTTTAATAGATTTAAAACTGGATCGGAAAGGAATTTAAGGACTCTCGGAGCATGTATAATCAGAGTCAAAGTATAATGATGATATAAAAATGTTCGTTAACCATTTTTTGAAAAAATTATGGACCCAGCAATCAATCGATTCGTTTTCACTTTTGACCGAAATTGGTGGGAAAAGAAAAGAATGTTGTTCACGCAAACATGAATAGAATATTATTTTTTAACAATTATAAAAATTTTCATCTTTATCCGCGGGACCTAGAAGAAAATAAATCTTTCTTTAACTTTGATCAAAAGTTTTTTAAGTCTAAGTCCTCCGGATCATGGCCATAGTCAGAATAGAAACCATGATAATCAAAATAGAATTTTATTATTTATATTCACATGAATGCCAAATGTTCGGCTTTATACAGTCCTTACCACTCAAGCAAGTTGTTGTACGAGAAATTGCTGTATATGGACTGAAGTTCTCTGCCATACTTGTCTGTATATGGGTTAGAATTCTCTACAGTACTGTAAAATAGCTGTAACTAACATACAATTACATCTACAAAATTAAGTAGCGCTACTTCTACCAAATTTTATACAAAATAGAGAATCCTAACCTCAAATAGCAAATTTGTATCTATTCAAGTAGGTAAGAAAACCGTGTTACACAAGGTTCATGCATCAAATTTCAAGTTCTTTATCGATTTTTTTAACCCAGGTTTCTATGTTGCGTATGCAGGCATGGAGCAACGATGTTTACAAGAGTGTTGAGCACCAGGTTGTTACCAACAAGGCGGTAGAGAGGTTCTCTACCGCGTATTTTTTCTGTCTATCGTATGAGTCTGTGATATAGAGCTGCGTTGAGCCTTCAGTTTATAAAAAGTTCAGCTTCAGAGAATTCACACAACAGGTCCAAGAGGATGTCAAGAAGTTGGGGCACAAAATAGGACTTCCTTGGTTTATCTTAAGAAGCACTTGGACCAGAGTTTTGCCCAAATGTAAATTAGGTTTTTGTAAGAGGGGAAAAAAGGGTATAAAAGCATATAGTCTGTTTAGTAAAGTGCAGAGATCTCTCCTTTTTTTTTGTTGTCCTTCATAGTCTATTTATTGGAGATTGTAATGTGATTGTTTGGGATAGAAGGGTTGTAGTCAGTTGGAATGTTGTCTGCGAGATTTGCCAGCAGATCTATACATAAGATAGTAATTGGAAGCAAAACCATGAAGTGAATCAGTTTTGTACTTGCTTTTTTGAACTTCTAATAGATCTATGAACTTTTGATAGATCAAAAGCTGGATAAGAAAGGAATTTAAGGACTCTCGGAGCATGTAATTAGAGTCAAAGTATAATGATGATATAAAAATGTTCGTTAACCATTTTTCGAAAAAATTATGGGCTCATCAATCAATCAATCGATTCGTTCTCACTTTTGATCGAAACTGGTAGGAAAAGAAAAGAATATTGTTCTCACATACACGAATAGAATATTGTTTTTCAACAATTATAAAATTTTCATCTTTATCTGTGGGACCTTAAAAAAAAGAATCTTTCTTTAGCTTTGATCAAAAGTTTTTTAAGTCTAAGTCCTCCGAATCATGGCCAAATGTCGGAATAGAAACCATGATAATCAAAATAGAATTAAATTATTTATATTCACATGAATGCCAAATGTTCGGCTTTATACAATCCTCACCATTCAAGCAAGTTGTTGTACGAGAAATTGCGTGTATATGGACTGAAGTTCTCTGCCATACTTGTCTGTATATGGGCCAGAATTCTTTACAGTATTGTAAAATAATTGTAACTAACATATAATTACCGCTACAAATTTTAGAAACAATAACAAAAAAAATTCAAGGACAAAAAAATCATCACTTGAGGCTTGAGCCATATAACACCACTTCAAGCTTAAGTTTCCTAAAACCACCCAATTTGTTTTTTATTCAAACAACCCAAATCTAAATGAAAAAAACCAAAAAAAAAAAAAAAAAGACCTGATAAATCTTTTTATTTCATCTTTTTTCTCTTAATAAACTAAAAAGTAGCAAAAGATGAAATACTACTGGGGGAAAAATGATGGCATCAGCTTCAAGATTGAACCTGTCCAACTTCCACCGTCCACCACCTTCCACCACCATCGCGGAGCTCAAGCCCACCTTCACTCCCCGCACCCAACCCACCAAGCCCACCCCGGATTCCGACGCCACCCCATCCGGCCCAGAGCCCCGCAAGCTCAAGCCCAGCCCACAGCTAAACCGCTGGTCCAGGGCACGCGCGATACGGTCCGGGCGTAAGTTGGACCGCCCCGTGAGCCGGACCAAGGCATGGGAAATGGACCCTCCGGCTCGCTCTCCGGAGACGGAGGTTTTACAGTCCCCTCCTCGGGAGAGAGAAGATGACAGAGAGTTGGCGCCGGGGAAGACGATATACATGGTGTCTGACGGAACGGGGTGGACGGCGGAGCACTCCGTTAACGCGGCGTTGGGCCAGTTCGACTACTGCTTGGTCGATCGGGGGTGTCCCGTGAATACCCACTTGTTCTCCGGGGTGAGTTTGGCTTTTTGCCCGTGGCTTCATTCTGTTGATATTTTGTCTGAGAAATGCTATTTCCATTCCTTGGAAACTTTTCTGTCCCTTTTTGTCATTAGAAATGTACTTTAAGTGATACCTGCACACCACATGTGTACGCATGTGCTCTTCAAGAGTACAATGAAAATACACTAGCGCCCTCGTGTTAAAAATGAGAATGCAAGTAAATTTCCGTTACATCGGTATAATCGTACCTAGACATCCTAATTTCTGACTGATTACATGCTTTACACTTGAATTTACATATTGTGAAATCACAGTTTTATTCAGCTTAAAGAGCTTCATAATTTTACGATTTTATTTTAAGTGCCCTTATAGTTATACGTACTCCCTGCACTGCTTGTTAAGTTTGTACATTTTGTGAAACATATGGGGAGCGCCAATAGGTCTACCCTTTTATCCTGAGGGTCTAATTGGGGTCATATTAAGATGATCGTTTGCATTGGCGTCGGGAGAATGAGCTTAGTTGCAGTGGCTTGGGGCCAAGTTAAGTTGGATCAATGAACCGAAATGAACTTTGACTCATGTCCATATCAGATTCTAGATCTTAGGATGCTAGCTGATGGTTAGTCATAAGGTGGCAGTCATAGTTCTGGTCTTTTAACAGCATTCTGAAAAACTGAATTTTATCTAGTAATTCTGGTCTATTAATGTTTCAGAACTGGAATTTAAGAGGGTACTGGTTGTCTGACAGTTCTTTATTGGATAGACTCCCTTTTGCAGCAATACATTGCGGAAAATGTGCATTTTAAGGAAGGTGGTCCACTTCACAAGGCTATTTGCATTTGGGGACTAATAATTTCACATGTAGGTAGCTTACCTCGCTTTTCCGGGAAGGCTCCTCTCCCCGTTGGAACTCAAGTTGAGTGCTTGCTTTGACACATGCAAACCAGCTGTGCCTTAAACCGTAGGACAAGCCTTTTAGTAGTCTTTGATGAGGCCAAGTGCGATAAAGACTAAAGAGCATATGTAGATTGTTGATGTGCAAATTTAACCCTTTTGCTTGAACTTAGGGGTAATTATGCGACACTGCCCTTTTTTCTACTTTGCGGATGATTTTTAGATCGGTCTATAGCTCTAAGAAGTTCAACTCGGTGGCAATAGGCAACAATTGTATAAGTAGCAACCGTGGCTCATGACAGTTTGATCAAGTCTATTTTCCGGTGTCAATCACATCATGATTGCCTTCCAGACAATTAGTGATGATCAGAAAACTCTCTTTTTTGCACTATGCATGCTAGCCTCTGAAGCACGGACACCTCTCCTAGGTGGAGGTTTGGTGTCCTAAACGAACGGACACCCCGACACCCTTCGGACACCGCCAATCGGTGTCGGAATTTTTTATATTTTCCGACACCGTGTCGGACACTTCGTCGAGGAATGTCGGACACAGCAATATGCAGTGTCGGACCGTTTGGGGTTACTTTGGAATTTTTGGAACTAATTTCGGGGGGTCAATCTGTAATAAATATAATATGTGGGTTTTTTTTACAAAAACAAATTGTGCCCTAATCTGAACCATTGCCATATGCTTCACTCACCTTATGGCCGTCACCTATCTGGGCTATCTCTCACCTCACGGAAGCCCTTCTGAGCCATTACCGACTTGGAGCTGTCGCCGGAGCTAGTCGCCAACATTCTGAAGCCTTACGCCGACAGATCCAGTCGCCGTCGCTGTCACCATCGCCGGAAGCAGCTGCTGCCGTCACCGTCGCCATCGCCGGAGCTCACTTCATCGTCGCCGGAGATTCTCAATCCCGTCGCTGACCCACAGGTCCCTTCCCTCTCTGTTTGAAGTCGTTCTCTTGATTTTTTTTTCTCCCTCTGTCAAGACTCGAGTCAAAGTCATTTGCAAGAGACAAGTTTCTATTCCTTTCATTTGCAAGAGACAAGTCTTTTTGCTGAGTCAGAGTTTCCAAGTTTCTATGCCTTTCTTTGGTCCCACGTGTTAACTTATTGTCTAAACTAGTGCCATAAGTTTATAAAAATACCCCAACTCATACAAACATAATCAAAATCAGCTATACAAGTACAAATGTACAATAATTTCAAAACAGCCCACCAATTTAACAGACTTTTCATTATTGTATGCTATTTTAGATTTGTCCTGCGGTGTCCAAAATCGATTTTTTCAAAATTGCGGTGTCCGGTGTCCCTGTCGGTCCGACACCGTGTTCGTGTCCGTGCTACCTAGATGCTAGCAGAATACGTTTGTCGTCTGTCTAAAAGCAAAAAGTTTGACTTTTGTCGTAAAGGACATACTGGTGGGGCCATATTTTCTCTGTTTAATGAAGAAGGCCTGCTTGTGAAATTCTAGTTATCCATCTTTATTGGGTTAGCTACGAGGTTCTAAATTGTTTGGTTGAGTCGTGTGAAAGGTTTGGCTCCTTTTCCATAATTAGATAGCTTTCTTCATGGTATGCAAGGAAGAGCAGATTTGCAAAGTAGTTTCAAATTTTCGCGTCCTAATGGGGTTGAGTAGTTCTTTTGCCAAACAGACAATGTGAGGGACTGATTACTTTGCCTTAGTAACCTTGTGGCGATTAATATGCTGGAAACATGACTTGCTGGAAATGAATGTTTGACTTGAAGTTTTCACCTTTCCTGGTGATTCCATGTTGAAGGGATAAGCATCTGTTTTCTGAAGCATGGCAGGTTCCCAGCGCCTAATTTGGATAGTCTGTTGTAGCATTTTTAGTTATCTCGTCTTGTCCTAATAGATGAAAATTTGGCCAGACATCTGGCTTACACATACGTGTTGCATGACAGAACGATAGTAGTTTTAATTTGTCCATGGTGATGTCGTAATTTTATACTGCATATACAATAGAAATATTGCGTGTCAACCGTAGAAGGACCTATCCATAAATCACTGTGACTAGTGTTGTGTCACATCACCCTCGTCTAGATGGGCCATAGCGTGGATTACAGTTTGATTGACACAACTAATGATCCGAGTCGTATTGTGATAATTCCAGTTACTAGAGTATTTATACCTTGTCACTTGTCAGGAATTTGACGCAACTAGCACGACTCAGTTTCCACCCGAATGTAGGATTTCTATGAAATGGCTTGGGTTCTGCATTTGTAAGTGTCTGCTTAAAATTGAAACAGAAACTAAGCAACTGTAGTTTGATCCTGGAAATAACACTATGATCTTGTTTAAACCTTGGACTTTCTTTTTTCTAATATAATTTCGTAATCAGATTGATGATGTGGAGCGGTTGTTGGAGATTATAAAGCAAGCAGCCAAAGAAGGTGCTATGCTGGTCTACACTCTTGCTGACAACTCCATGGCTGAATCTGCTAGGCAGGCCTGCAGACTTTGGGGTGTACCATCCACAGATATACTGAGCCCAATTACAGAGGCAATATCATCACATCTAGGCGTCTCGCCTTCTGGTCTCCCCCGTGGGGCTCCAGGCAGGAATTTCCCCCTTTCTGAGGAATACTTTCAACGGATTGAAGCTATTGAATTTACCATAAAGCAAGATGATGGGGCCTTACCTCAGAACTTGCAAAAGGCTGATATTATTCTTGCTGGTGTCTCTCGCACCGGGAAAACACCACTATCAATTTATCTTGCACAAAAAGGTTACAAAGTGGCAAATGTGCCGCTAGTAATGGGTGTAGCACTGCCAAAGATGCTCTTTGAGGTAGATCCTGAAAAGGTTTTTGGTTTGACTATCAATCCAGTGGTTCTTCAAACAATAAGAAGATCAAGAGCAAAGACCTTGGGCTTTGGTGATGATTTAAGTAGCAACTATTCTGGGATGGATCATGTGAGAAAGGAGTTGGAATTTGCAAGCAGGATTTTTGCACAAAATCCGGCATGGCCTGTAATTGGTGAGTCCTTAGTAGTTTCACATGCCATGTATGCCTTAACTATCTTATTTTGGCCTTGTGCTCTATGCAAGAGATGTAAGTTCCTTTTTGGATGTTTAATAATGTACTCCCTCCATGCCACGTAAATTGATCATATTTCCTTTTTGGGCCGTCCCACAAAGATTGCTCACTTTTCAAATTAAGAAAGATTCTCTAGGTATTTTTACATATTTACCCTCCTTACACTTTTTTTATTCTATTTCTCTCTCAACATTTAAATCTCCACCAACTCATTTTCTCTCTCCTGGCCCATTTTCTTACTCATTTTATTCTATTTCTCTCTCCACATTTAACACTCTACTAACTCATTTTCTCTCTCCTGGCCCACTTTCTCCCCCTTCTCTCTCTAAAGGGTAGGATGGGAAACACACGATACATGACCTAATTCCTTAATCTGTGTGCAAAAAAGCGATTGATTTATGTGGGACTGAGGGAGTAGTAAAGATGGTGAAGGTGATCATTGAAGCTTTCAGTAGTAATATACTCATATTTCCCCCTATTGATATTAGTTACTTGCTGTGGTTGCAGAAGTGACTGGGAAGGCTATAGAGGAAACAGCTGCAGTGGTACTGAGACTTCACCAAGACCGGAAGAACAAGTGCTCAATGCCAAGAATCTCAAAGCGCTACTAGGGATGCCAACTCCTCCTTGCCAAACTTGATTATATGTATGGTGCGGCTGTTTTTGGTAAGGGTTCAACCTGCCCTAGGTTCTCAGGCCTGCAGTGAAGTACAGCCTGGATGTACAGCTTTAAAATGTTAAAATGATATCATCTACATACTGATTTGCAGCAGCTACCTATCAATGAATATAGCCATCAAAGGTGAATTAAGCCTTTTCTATAATATTTGAAGTTAATTTTTTGTACTTTCTCTTTTTCACGAGTGCCTTAGTTTTTCCTCTTCCTCACGAGTGCATTTATTTGAATGACAGTAACACTTAAATTGAACTGTAAATTGAAGCGTTAGCAGATTACTTTGTTCTTTACCCTATAAATCTTCGTTGTTGGATGTGGCAGAATGTTATTTATGTTTATTATGAGACGTCCGATACTGGCTCTATGAGCACGGGAAAACTGCCAACAATCCTGTCTCAGAATATCTATGGACATACATATAGATGCTACAAAGTGCTCAGATGGTTTTGGACTTTAGGTATTGGTATGGTGTAGACACGGCAATCTTCCAATGACAGATAAAGTGGCATGGGTGTAGAATCGTAGATTTAGCTTATGCAAAATGAGTTTTTGAAGGAATATGCGTGAAACAGCTGTTGCAAAAGATTAGTTAATGATACCGGCAGCGAGGATATGATCCGTTTTGAAGTTGTTGTCAAACGAAGGAAGGTACAAGAGATTGGGTTGATGCCTTCAGAAAAAGAATAAAAAAGGATTAACAAGTAGCCATGTAAAGTTGGTTGAGATTGATTCTGATAACTCAGCTGAAAGCAGCGTTATCCAAACTACTTCATGTCAATCATTCAAATCATGTTTTTCCATTTTATCTTGGCACAGTCTTCTTTCCTCTGGAACCACAAGCTATCACGTCTTTCAGTATCTCCGTCACTTGTTAAATTTGCTAGGTTCATGTTTCCCTTGGGGGGGGGGGGGGAGTAAACGAAAATGCCCTAAAAGAAGAAGCAGAAGAATGATAGTGAGAAATGGAGTGTTAATTACAAAAATATATATTTCGCTGCTAATAGATGTATTGCGTTCTAGTCATCTATAAGGAGGGATATGTTTGACATTAATATCTTACTTTTGGTGGGTGGGTGGGTGTTGTTGTGTGGGTGGGTGGGTGTTTGGGGGGGGGGGGGGGGGCGGTACTCAGGGTCTTAACGCTGGTGCTCTCCTTTGTTAAGGCATGCCTTAAGCATACTACATAAGAACAACATCATGACCTCTTTGTTGTTGTTGTTTCTGCCTCTGGGTAGTTTAGTTAGTGAGAAAACCACACAAAGAGAACCACACGAGTCATGTTTTTAGGTTGTAATTGATGCTTGCTTAGTTATGAGTTGTGGTACCCTGTACCCTGTCAGATAGATTGTATGTGACTGTTCTATTATTATACTCATTGGAGAGATGATTAAGGAGGAGGTAGGCAACAGCAACATTTGCACCAGTACTAACCAATTCCTCTTTCAAACATACTAGTGGCTGGAGATATGTGCTGGACCCCCACATCTCGAGTTTGTGTGTTTTCACATACCTTTCTTATTCCCTTATGATTCGTTGGAATTAGAGAAACATGTTGATCATAAATGTCTGCCATGCCACTGGGCACATGATTTCTCAAACAAATTCAGAAGGATAGGAGAAATCTTTTGCTCGTTGACATCCTTTTTTCTTCTTGCTGAGTTCATTGGTTCATTCTTGATTTATGTTTCCTCGTAGCAGCTGTCTATATGCTACTTAGCTGATAATATAGTTTGGATATGTGCCATAGCCAGCAGTTGCTGACGATCAGCCTAACGTTCTGTACTTAATTAGGCCTGAGACCTTACTATTTGGTACCCTTCTCTTTTATTAAGGGATGTGAACAATGTATTACCATGGAAGTTTAGTCTTCAATAAAATTCTGGGAGGCTCTCATTCTGGATTATAAGCTCTATATTGTTAACATGCATCTAGATATTGTAGTGGTTATTTAGCAATGTCTTCGAGTTGCCACATTGTCCTGGACCTACTTTCATAAACATTTTGTGGCATGCCAGAGAGTTCTACTAAAAAGGAATATTCCAGGAAATATGAAAAGCTTCAAGTGAAACAAGCATGCATATATATATCATTGCTGGTAGATTTCGTTGTTTCTCCTTTACTATCTACTAACATGAAAGCCACATACAACAAAAAGGAGTTGCTGGGTTGGATTGCAAAAGGCACAATCAGAACTGAAGGGATGGGTAAGGAAAAAGGAAGATGAAAAGAGGGCAAAAGCAACATTCTTGTCTTCCATTAGTCTTATGCAGATATACACAAAACTAACGTTAAAGGTAAGCACACTATCTTCTTCTGCAGTTGTTTATATTTGAAGATTCCTATCTCTGTTATAGTGCTCTTTATCTTTGTCTTCATTTATTAGAAAGCCAGTTCGCAAAAAGTGAGAACATGGCAGAGTTTGAAGCCCCCACTAATGGTAACTGTATTAGCTTTGCTGTCTCAGTATTCCACCATCTTTCTTCTCTGCTTGGGATCCCTTTTTCCGCACAACTCTAAACCAAATAAGCATGTTAGTTCAAAAGGGTAGACTCCTGTGTTTTTGCTCTATATAGTATCATGTTTGGTTTCTTAATTATCTGGAGGAGCTGACGGTGTCGGTAAGCTCTACTAATTGAGTGCATTGTCATCCTCACCGAGCTTGCCCATGGAAAGCGTGAAGTAAATCAGTAATATAGTTCCCATACTTGACCTGCCACAGAAGAGGAGAAACAATGAAACCACTGCATCTCATGGTTCAGTTGCTTCAGCTTTAGAGAAGTGTATGGACTCTGATCTTACAAGGTGGCAAAGATGAGAAGGATCCTCCTGGGGTCGATGGTCCAAGACGAAGACGAGCGCCTGAAACTGAATCTCCTGTTACCGTATCTGCTTTCGCCCGTCGGGGTGGTGGTGCCGACGTTTCCGGTCACAATAGTGATCTGATGCTGAACTTGTGGGTTGGCGGGGTGGTCGGTCGGCCCCACCGTCACCAGCATGGGCTTTTCGGGCGTGCCAACCCCTACAAAAGCAGCTGCAGTTTAAAAATACCGTACACAATAGCTGACACACATGAAAATATGGCTACACAACCAAGTTTCTAGCAAATCAAAAGCATGTGCTTTCCAGTATGGACGGAAACAAAAAGGAATGACAGTCTGTTGTCTGCACTTCTATATACCAAACTAGGAAGATTCGTGCACCAGAGTGCCACTTTACCAAATACGTAGGGGTAGAGGCACAGACCTGAATATGTATACATGCATGTATATGTGTCTGTGGTAGCCAGTAGCCAGTTTATATATATAAATTTGAATGATTTGTTTGCCAGCAGTGGGTCTGTTTTCTTGCCCAAACGAAGACTTTGCGATTGCAACTTGTCCTAAAGCAATTACCAATTTGGAAACGGTCTTCTTCTAGTAACATCAAACCTTGCAAAGCTTTTGTTATCGAAATCGAGTCATCGCCACCTTTAATGACTCCTTTCGATAAAAAGACCATTGTTAACTATCAGGAATTGATCATTCCGCTCCAACTTTGAACTCTCAAGATCAATAGTTGATCGGTGACCGGTTCAATTTTAGAGGGAATTGAATCTTGTCTGACATCTCATGCCAAATTTGCTAACCTACCAATCAAATCATGAAGGGTCTTCATACCTAAAACTGTTGAGCACACACAACAAGAAGTTTATTTCTTTAGTATCAATCAAAGCTTTTGAGATCACAGATCTGAACGCCTCACCTAAACACCCAACCGATGTCTATGCTTTCTGGTGTTGGTTAATTTAATCGACCGATGCGATTGGTGTGCAATCAAACGCTATAATTGCAAGTTAATCATAGACTAATCAATACTTAAGTTATCTTCACCTTGATAGAAAATCACATAGCAAGCTAGCTACCACTAAATATTAAATTGGGTTACCACCTTGATTGAACTACCCAAGTAGAGGTTAAAAATTGTGTAATTTGGCAGTTAGGTGGAACCCAGTATGGCATGATCAATCCAACTTATCCTACATACTTGTCAGTATGCTAATTGTATCTGCACCGATCTCATATTCCCCTAATTGATAGTTTTAGAACAAATTAAGCCTCTAATTAATTAAGGTTGACCCAGATTAAGCTGAAAACATAGGATTGTACATCAGTTGGTTGATTCTAATTCATTGGCCTAACCCTTCCACAACAAGTCGTCGAGTGTGGTCGTAACCGTCGCTATATGTTAGAGTCGCCACCAAATGTGATCCTCTCTGATTTTACAATTCTTCAGCGACACATCTCCATATCTAGTTGTCGCTAAAGATCATAATTCAGCCACTTATTTTAGTGAGTACACTAATCTATAATTCTTCTTGTACATATATCATACTCAGTCTACATACATGACAAAAACCGGAAAAAGGGACTAGCTAGGATCTTCTACTGTGATAAAAGATGTCGCTAAATGCATTTAGCGACAAAAGACTCTGATTATAGATTTTAGCAATAAGATTTTATCACTACAGTTGTTATGGCATAAATGTTATACCACCGATGTAGACTGGATTTAATGCCGAAAGAGGTGAATTTTCTTCTATTTTTGGAGGCTATAGCTTGGAAAACAAAATGACAGACTCTGGCTTTGTTAAGCCCTTGGCTTCTTTCTCCAAAATGATGACAAAAACAATGTAAAGATGTGACTACTTTTGTTTGTAGCAAGTTTTAACTTTTAAGTATAAGATATAAATGGTCACTCACCTCTTGGGGAAGACGTCGCAACAACACTACTGGTTTCTCTCTCACTGTCGCCACTTGCACTCATCTTCTTCTCTGCCGCTCTTTGGCTCCCTTTCCTCGAAAAGCTCCTCTGCAACTTTTTCATCCCAGGTATAAAGAAGATATCAGAACTGAAGCTAAATTTCTTTTCAAACGAGTTTAACAAAAAGCAGCTGCCTTTTGAATACTTAGGCTATAATTAAAGTAGTTAGAGATAACAACTTGGCAATAGATAATTATGGTGGAGATGACGATGATGATTAGTACTAAGTCTCCAAAAGGTAAGTAATGGATAAAGGAATCAGCCGATTGCAATGGCCGCAAAGTTGATCTAGAAGTGGCAGTTACGTGTTATCTAGTTAATGTCATTAGTCTTGTTTTGAAAACGTAATCAATGACAAAACACCTTTTTTTTTTCCTCCTTTTGGCAGGTTCAAGATCAAGAAACAAAGCATAATCAGGAAAGGAAGAAAAGCTTACGGTAATTCTCGAATTTGGGGTGACATCTTTGCTGGTGACATGAGAGAAGCGTTCCATGTCAACTATGAAGCTATCGGACTTCACATTTGCGTACTGCAGACTGTTTATCTGATCAGAGATGGTGATTTTCCGGGTACCCTTTTCTTCTCTGTCACAAGCTTCCATGGATGAGCTCCTAGCATCAGAATCCATACCCTCCTGAAGATTTTCAAGCAGAACTTATACATATCTATAGACAAGATGGTTGCAGAAAGAAAAGATGATAATCTAGACAAGATAGACAAGACCCAGAAAAACGATGCCTACCAACTTTGGGTTTTCCGTCATGTCAAACAAAGCTTCCACGCAGGAGAGAAAGTGATGAGAGGAAATGGAAGGAAAAGGAAAAGAGAGCACGTAGGGAGGAAGAGATCGAAGTGGAGGGAGGTATGTATCTACATACAGGCTTGCGTGCCGAAAGGGGCTTTCGCTATCCACCACCTGATCAAATCAACATATCAGAAGAAACAAGACGGAATTTTTAGTCAAGTCTGCAATAAACAATCGCATGAACAGACCAAAAATCTCGTGAACGATAAGAAAGAAAAGTTCATGTAGACTTTGTTTTTTCTTTCCCCTTTTTTCTTGCTTCCCCTTTCAACTGCTACAATGGGTTGAAAAGAGAAACTACTTGAAACCTCAAAACATAAAGCAACATGCCACCTTCCTCTTATCTTCTTGTTGGCATGGGAATGGACTTTGTTGTGTGGGTTGGGTATGTGTGATTGATGAACTGACCTGTATATATCCACCACTCTGGCTTGGATGTGATGAGTTGATGGGAAGAGAAGAATAATGTGGGGGATTTTCTAGGAGGATTTCAGAGAGAGGGAGAGGGAGAGAGTCTGTGTGTGTGTGTGTGTGTTGTAAACTTGTGATGAAATCATGTGTGATGTAGTGTAGAGAAAGTGACTCGTGTAAGGGGTTTTTTGTCTGTTGGGATGCTTCATTTGTGCTTTTGTGACTGAGCTGTTGATATCGTAAGGAGATAGTTATAAGTCGGCAAGATAGTTATAAGTCTGCGTATAACGATATTTAACAGTTGCTAGATATTTTTAGTGACTTTTCTGTTAACGCTTTCGGTAATAATTCTTTGCAGTACTTTTCAGCGTAACTAAAAAAAGTCACCGAGAGCATTACCAACAATCAATTGTTGCTGTATGGAGAGTTGGTTATCATCCTATAATTCGGTAGTAGTAAAAAATTTTCTTTTATTGATTAGTTTGGTAATTTGCAATTTGGCTTTTTGAATTTCAAAAAAACGGCGTTCTAATTGTCACTAAAGACTAACATAAAGAACTAGGGCTGCAGATGGAGATTTGGAAGTTTGATTTAGTGTTTATTGAAGCAGACATTCTTCGTGTCTGTTTGAAGAGGCTATTGTTTGTATTGTAATTGTCAAAAGTGAATATAAATGTATTCAATTCATTTAATACGCGATTAATTTTTTTTTCTATTCATGTGAGAAATTTTTTGATAAACCACTGCAATGTTATTCTCGCAAAAAAGGTACAAAATTAGCCAGATGACAGTTCGTTTATTTCTTGCAAATAGAAATTCAAACTTTTATAACTGTTCAGCATTCGAGCTCGGCTGATACTTATCAAATGCAAATACCCGTTCACGATTCGAATCCAATCCGTTCACACCCCTATAAAAAAAAATGAATATGTTCTGAAAAGGGTATCCATAACTGTATTCAATCATATTATTGTTAGTTTCTTGTATCAATATCAGTTTTTTGCTGAAATCTCATCTTAGAGAAGGGGGAAAAGAAAAAAAAAAACTTTTTGCCCCAACGTACTTGATTTTAGGTCAAACTAGTACTAACAACCTCTATCTCTCAATTAAAAAAGAACCTAATCGCCGCCCTTGTGGGGGGTTTCATGGGGTGGAGAGACCTTTCCTCCAGCCCTCCCACCCCTCTCTCCCTTTTCTCTTCTTCTCACCCCTCCCTTGCTATTTTTTTATTTTGGATTAGAATTATGGTTGTCACCCATTTTTTGCTTGAACTTTGTGTCTCCCTTAAAAAATGAAAGCAATTCGTTTCGTCGTTGAAGGGATTGAAACCGTGTTCGTGTCTCTCGTGCGAAGATTTGCTTTTATTTAATTCCTTAAACCGTAGTATAAGAAAAAAAAATCGTGCAATTGTTCGTCATTTTTTGTTCGCTAGCTTTTGCCTACCCTCTTAGTACCTAGAAAGCAGTGGCAAAGACTATGCTTCTATTTCAATATCTCAAATTACACAAAATTTACGTGAATGCAGGGATGACATGATTTGAACCCGTGACATTTTGTACCCAAAACGAACGCGCTACCAAGCTGCGCTACATCCCTTTAACGGGTCTACAGTAGAGAATTCTTGTCTTGTTTTCGACACCGTTTTCCTCCATTGATAGATCCAAAATTTCTGGCACTTTCGCATTAACACGATCTATGATACTATGGGAGTTCTAGAACTCTTAAAAGAGAGGCAAGAAGCAGAAGAGGGCGGATGCGCACGGCAACGTGAATGACTTGAGGAATATGGACCACCAGGCGTGCATATAAGCAGCCAAACCCTTACAAGGTGCATTCAGATTAGGCTCGGGTCCTTTACGCCAAACAAAGTAGCGTTCCTTTTGATTTTTCCTAGCTGATAGCAACTCTAAATCTTAGTCAGTAAGGGGGCTGGACCAATATTTTTGATGCGAAATCATCCGACTAGGTTCTTGGTCTCTGTTTATCTAAGGCATCGAATAACTTATCGTCCTCGCAGATGACTAAGAAAGATTGCAACTGGTGTGCACAATTTGTCCTTGACATCAGTCGACCTCATTATTCTTAATATCCAAGGTAATAGGCATACCCGATCTGCGTTAAAAATCGCATCTCATTTGTTTAATTTTGTAAGTATTTACGGTGACTTAGATTTTTGTCACTGCAATCCTTCATATCCTTTTTCGTTACATTCAAAACTTTTGCCTTTTTTTTTCCTTTTGGTAAATTTGGTTACTTTGAACATTGTTTGAATTTACTTTTTGGTGAGACTTTTACACTCCCCCCCCCCCCCTGCATAAAATGTTCATTGCTAAAAACGAGTATCGCAATAATATTTTTGCTTGTAAATATCTTCTCCAATTGTTTTTTGCATGCTCGGACGTTATGAGCGTTAGCACGCACGTACGTTCAATAACAACTCAAACTTTTAAAGTCGTTGATAACGTAAGTCGTAAGGGATCCCACTTGCCTTTTCATTGTAAGTACACATTGCCAAAGTCAACCTATATCCCCAAGAGAGTATCCATCAATGTGCAAGCCTCTCCCATTTTGTCCCAGAAGTGTACCACTTGGAAATAGCTTTCCTTTAAATGCTAACGGTGTCACCCTGGACACCTGCCATTTCCTGGGGCGGTGGCCGGCGGCTGGGCCTGGTTGGTTGGCGGTCTTCTACGGGGTAAGGTGGTACACTAGTCAATAAGTATTAATTTTTCTTATATTCTGTTGAAAAAAAGAAAAAGAAAAAAGAAACATATGTGTACATGAATAACTCCTTTAAGTATAATGTTAAGCTTTTGAGTAAAGTTAGTCGTCACTTGTCACGATTTAAAACTGAGTCTTTGAGTGTAATCAAAGCGGCTAATGACAATTATTTATACACTTAGAGGCCCAAAAGTAGATTTTATTAAACTTGAATCACTTTCTTAAATCAGCTTTAATTAATTGTTTAAGCATAATAGCTTAAAAGTTGTTGAAGATGTTTAGATAGGTTTAGTATGACAAGATTACCATAAAGTGTATTTAAATTGAAAATGGGCATTTAATGTCGGTTTATATGTGAAGATATTTTAGTAATTCTCTATATCAAACTTGATAAATCAAAATCCAAGAAAATAAGAATTCTGTATTTAATCAGTTTTGAACACATTGAAGCATATTTTATTAATTATTTTTTTTCCAAACACTTCAAACCTGATTTAATTGTGTGTGATCATTCTAAAATCAATCTCAAACACCTTTTAACATCGTTCCTTAAAAACGACAATATATTTTCATTAACAACATTCAACGACAATTTTAGCCAGGTACTAACATCAAGTATAACTGAATCTTTCTCTAAAATTGCTATCAAAATTACACATCTTAGCGAAGATGGTTTGCTAGCAATTAAAAGAAATGTTTGCCTCTAAAAAGGGTTCACCTAGGTGGTGCGGTGCACAAACGAAAAAAAAGGGTGAAAAATTAAGAATGACAAAAAAAAAAAAAAAGAAATTAGTTAGAAAATGCAATTTTTTCTTGAAAAAAATAAAAGAAAAAAAAAACGTAGAAAAATGTGACAGTTGACTATGTAAGCGTTGAACTAGAAGCACGTGATGAGGGAATGCAGGTACGGCGCATGTCATGGACAATATGGGGAGGTAATGAAATTAGTTTTTATTATTTAGATGCTAAACTTAAGTTGTTTTTACTTAGATTCACTTTGATATTATTAATTACTTCCATTTGAAATTTTTTTTTTTGTGTTAAACTCAGGTGTGTCACATGTTCAGCGACTAATTAAAGGGAATTAAAAATCCAAGTTAGTTTGCAGTACTTTGACTATCTTACATCTTATCGTTTTTTGATTGAATGCCCAAATTAGTTGCCGTGTGTGTGTGTGTGTGTGTGTGTGTGTGTGTGTGTGTGTGTGTGTGGCCTTATGATAATTTTTATCTTTTATGAAAAGACACAACAAGGACGAGCCTAGATATGTGACGACAAAGTTATTTCATAGCGCTTGAAGATACGTTGCTTTCTGATTTCAATGGCATAATATTCTTTCTATGCGAACGTATGAACTTTGAAAATCGAAGATCTGATGGTTGACAAAGCTTGCCTTATTTGATTTGCCACTCTCTTCTTTGTCAAACTCTTGTAAGCATGCTCTGAGGTAGGACAAACTAGGTTTGTATAGCTATAGACCATGCTTCTTGAGGTATTTTTGTTTCTTCGAACACGGGTATGGTCCATGTCCTCCCTATCCAAACACCCCCCCCCCCCCCCCTCACACACACACCATCCTCCTCATGTTGTATATTGACGAGGCTTTAGCCCACCCGTTCTCATTTATATCTTGTTAATCTGTTTTTTGATATTTGTTTCACTCGTAAGAGTCCCCATACATGTTTTTCCTAAAAAATTGTTACGTTATGACGTTGCTATAGATGGAGATCTCCTCCTCGATACATTGAGATTTTGTGAAGATGTTGTACTCTTTGCCCAATTTTGTACATTTTTTTATCATAAATATAATGCAATTTTCCAAGTAAAAACTTGGGAATGAAGTCTTGTAGCTTTTTGCAAGCCACGTTCACGTAGTCCATACGACAACATAGTGGGTACAACCTAAGAAAAGGAAAATGAAAGCAAAATCTTTGGCATGAAAAGCAATTTTTTCTTTTCAAATTGACGAATTAGTTCTAATTAAGATAGTGCTAATTTATGGTTTAAGGTTAAGAAAATAGGACCTTACAGTAATAACTACACATGACATCATTTTGTTACAACCCATGCCGTAGAAAAACTTACGATTCCTGCATATAACGAGAAACGATGGCCGCTGAATATATCGAGTGAATATTTCACTTATCGACGCTAAAAAGTGCCGTTAAAAATAGTCGCTGAAGATATATATAAAAATGTCACCAATAATACTTAATTTTTTTTATTATCATTTTTGCAGCAAAAATCTTTCCAAAGCAACGGATCTCACCATCCATTGTCGTCATTTGGTAGAACTATGATTTGTTCTCCCCAGAAGCTTCCGTTGGTTGGAAGTGGGTGACACGGAAGTTATGTAATCAAAACACTAATTATGATTATGAAGATGTGGAAAGGTCAACATCTTACCGTGTTAGTCAGGGTAATTAGAGCCTAATACTATGTTTGTACACAACGTTAGACTCAAGGTGTCATCTCGTATCTTTCTTGTAAATGATTCTAACATCACCATGCAACTCACGGAGTTGGTATATCCAACTCGATCGTCCACACGATTAACGTAGGAATTTGAAGTACCTTTGTGGGGGAGATACAGTCATTATTAGTACATTAACTAACCACCTAATTCTCTGCTCGTACTTGATGAACTTATCAAAAGTCTAATCTTAAAAAGCGATAGCACCCGTGTAGGAATTTCTCGCCGAAATTGATAATTGCATTTCACGTTTTGCCAGTTCTAAAAGTTTTTCTAGCGACACTCTTTGAAGTTCTCGATTCACGGACACTTTGTTGGTCATCGTTGGCGAAAGTAGTACGTATAACAAAGGTTAAGTGTTAGCATTGAAAACTAGGGCGTTTCAAATTAATCTCCTTTTCCATTTTCTTGCTTCCTTCCTTTCTTAATCTGAACTATCTGCTAGTTTTTCTTTTCCTCCAGTATTAATCAGAATAAAAAAAGAAAAAAACATGGAGGGTGGGCTTTTGTTTTCTCTATGGATAGCTACCCCCACCCTAAGTGCACAATGCCAAAAGAGATCACAATTGGGAAGATAAAATGGAATATTTTGAAAGAAGAAGGTCAAAAAGTGGTTTTTATCTATTACTACATGCTAATTTACCAAAAAAAAAAAAAAAAAGAGAAGGGATATTGACATCTTAATTTTCCGTTCTTTATTACAGAGGCAATCTTTTCTGGGTGATCTAATCTTTTGTTGCACAATAAGTGGAATCACTTAAGGCTCCGTTCATTTGTCAAGAATTTCAAGAAAAAATGTTAATACCAGGAAAATTCATATGAAGTGAAGTAAAGAAAAAATTTCCAGGAAAATTGAGGTCCGATGAGGTAAAGAAAAAAGAAAGGAACATTATTTAACGTTTTCATTTGATAATAAATTTTTCTGGAAATAAAAGTATGACTAACATGTTCTTTAGAATTAAGAGTTTGCCTTACAAGCGCATTCTGAACTATGCTATCAAGTACCAGTTAATCATAATCTTTTACGCATGTGTCTAAGCGTAAGGTAATGCCCAATTAAAGCGAGAATGTGACTCGGCATGTGTAACATGGCCATACTCGCAAAGGACTACCAACTTTGTTGAATGTGATTTTCGAAGAGTTAATTCTTTTGAAAAAGTTGTAAAATGTAGGTCAACAACTTTCTTACTTAATGAACGTCTAAAAGGTGCAGAAAATCGAACTTTCGTTTATTTTCTCGTCAAATGAACATGGCCTTATGGATCGATGAAGTAAAACCAACGGGAGTTTGAAGAAAAAGGATACAAGTTCTAGTTTTGGAAAATTTGTTTGTTAATCTGCAATAATTACTTGAAACACTGTCTTTACAAGTTAAAAAGGTGGGCCACTAGGACTTATACAACAGAAATATTCAGCTCTTTATGAGATCCAGAAAACATAGAGACCCTAAAATGACCAATTTTGCAACTGAAATTTTAAGTAAAACTCTCTATCCCCCTCTTGCTAATCTTGAGATGAGGTCTTTTTCTTTTATCTTGCTCTCTTATAATCTCTCCGCCCACAAAACCTTGTTTAATTTTAGCCCCGGAGAGGGGCGAGGCTACCGCTTGTCTAAAAGGAGCACTTTCTCATAGACTCACTGTGTAAGCGCTTAAGACATGAAAAATATAGGCGTTGAATTACACAACGGGCTTGACGTGTAATGCGACAGTCTATTTTACTGGACTTTGTATTGATATGAAGATCATCCGGACACCGGAGAAATATATTGAAAAACAGTTTTGGGGGCTTATCTAGGTACAAGTGACTGTATCTACATGAAAATGTCATGGATCTGTGACAACTTGACCCATTGTCCTTTTAGGGTTAGAAAAAGCTCGCCTTGCTAAAAAGGTTATAGCCCTCCTCTTATCCTTATGCCGAAATTATACCCATATCCCTTGTAGGCTTGTGTGCGATCAATTCTCTTGTCTTATCGTCAAACGATTACGCGTGCGATTGTATTGTCTTCACCGTCAAGCACGGTACCCTCCTAAGAGAAAACTTTTAGTTCATGAGATAACTCGGTTGCAGTAAAATCTTTTCCTACTATTTAAAGGCACAAGCAAGTTAATAGCAACCTAATTAGAAGGCAAGCTGGTTACAATTAACTTCTCTCAACCCCTGCTTTTAGACATATATTATGACTTTTCTTATATCCAAAAGCCTAATGTGCCCGGTAAATACCTTTCGCGTATACTTAATTCGTGCATCCCCTATTTCCGTACTTGGCCAATGAGCTAGTATTATGTTTTGATAGGTTTTTGAAATGTCACTAAAGGTGCTTCATCGTCGCTAAAATTACAACGATAAAAGTAACGTTAAAATAGGGACGAGTTTCGACCTTGCCCAGAAGAAGAGGTGCCTCCATTCGTCATAATATATATTCTCAAAGTGAGATTTTCCTTTAGTCCAAATCCAAACTCCAAAGTCCTTTATGTTGGTCTACTCCTCATAGCCCCTACTTGATTGGGCTTTTTCTCTTTTGATATAGCGTGGCCCTCTGCCAACTTGGGCTCCAGAGAAAATTCAATCCCACACCCACGGCCCACGTCCACCAGCACGATTTTTATGTGAATCTGGCCCAGTGGCCAGTAGCGAGGCCACATGTTGGGTATGGTGGACACTTGCACAGTTTGTATTTCTGATTTTCTCTCTTTTTTCGTACTAATTTGAGTAATTTTTTTCGGGGATATGTTGGAACTTGGTAGAATTTTTAAGCGTTGTCCATCTTAAGTACGAGAACTACGGTAATATGAGTAGGATGTTACCTGCGCGGGGAGAAGAGAACGCCGGTCGTTAGTAGTGGAGTACGGTTTTGCCCATATCTCTTTTTGTAAATATACCGGCCTCGCTATCACAGAACTTAAGGAAAGACGAACAAAATTAAAACATAATACAAAATTTTGAATCTTTGCCCGTCTTGAGTACGAGAATATTAGTAGTACTGAAGTACGAGAATTTATAGCGTTGTCCATCTTAAGTACGAGAATGCTAGTATTGGAGTACAAAATTCTGCCCAACTTTGTTATAAATATAACCTTGCTATTACATAATTTATGAAAAAGGCGGACCAACCACTTTGTGAACCCTTTAATTGAGCAAAATATGAATAGAAGCCTGCATCGGATAGTCTTTGCCATGTGAAAACTCTAAAAATTCTGGTGTTAGACGGTGTAGCAAAGAGCCAGATCATGCAGTGTTACTATAAGTTGCGAGTTTGTGACTATATATTAAGTGATAACGTACTTGAATGGTCACCGGATGAGATCATTGATATGATATGGTCTTGCACCTAACTTGGATCTGTATATATTTTACAAAATCAATCCTTTTGAACTGGTGTTTCATGGGTTGCAACAACCGCGAGAAAAACAGGTCTGGGATGAAGGATGAAAAAGGACGAGAGGAACGGTAGGTTTTTTTTTTTTTTTTAAGGAGGAGGAGTCGAAGATTCGCGTAAGATGCAACGCTCCCTCTCGCTTACTCTAAACTAGCGTTGCACGCAGGCGATGCGTGTGTAATTAACAAAAACACATATAAACTTAAGCGATTCAAATTCTAAGAGGTACAATGAGTTACCGTGAACGTGGAAATCATGCTGAGAGCTGAATTTTGAGTGAAATGGTTGAATTGAAATAATGGGGTTGATGAAGAAGTTTAAAAAGTAGTGGGATGGAGCAATTATTATTGATCAATTGTTGAGAAATTGCCAACAATGAGCTTAATTAACTTTTTTTAAAGTTGAAGATAGTGTATAATATAGTTGCAAGTCTCAAAAACGCTTCATTGTAAGTTTGCTCTCCCTTAATAGTAGCGTAATTTTTCCGCTTTCAATGAGATTTTGAATCTGTAATGTTGCACATGTGGGTAGAAACATAAACATGCAATATTCAATTCATCTTGAAACAGAGTAATCATATTGGACTAGTGGACACGAAGTCGCCTCAATCCCAACTACTACAGTAAAGTCAATGGCTGCAGGATCATACGAAGCTAATTTCAATTATCAGCATTACATATTGAAAGCCATCACCTAATCCTCGATTTGGCCATCTCACTGGCTCAACGACCATGGCCATTTTCTTTCCCTGCAACTAATTCAAATTGCTCAAAAACAACAGTTTCTGTCATGGTTCGGATGTTCATCTATTGCAAGACTGACCTGGCACTGGCAGGAAGTGTGACTATATTCTAAGTGTATCTGTGTAAGTATGATTGAGTGAGGCATGTTACTTGCAAAATGTCAACTTATCATTGTTTGTTCCATGAGAACTCTGAAGTTGTTGTGTTGATGAGTTACTTACAGAGTTTCATTCTAACAGCTCGTGAAACCGGATCGAGCATGTTACCAACAGGGTCAACTGCTTGAAGTAGTACTAAATTAGCCTTATGATCAGAATTAGATGCTGTGATTCAGACTGCATGTTGCCAAGAGCGTTCATGCATGCAGTTTTTTAAGTTGTGATCGAGTTTCTTAGCTGTTTCATCACGAGATGAGGTCATTGATCCGATGTTACACGTACATTGATCTATAGGCAATAGGTCAATCCTTTTGATTTGTTCAGAAGGTTTAGCCTAAGTATTTGATGGGGCATTTAATTTGTTCTATAGCATTTCAGTACCAAAAAATCGAAAGGCTGACACCGATCGTATGGTCATCAGGTTGTAATATATAATTTTTGATCAAGTTCTATATTTTCGTCCAACTTCTCGAACTTATTATATGCTCTTAGTGCTTGCTGTATCAAACTTGTAATTCACCGGTACATTCATCTCCGAAAAAGTTAACCTGGATAGATAAACAAGGTGTTTTTGGCTTTAAATCTTAACAGCTACATTAAAGTCAATGGATGCAAACGTGGACGAAGCTGAAGAAACATCGCTATCCAAGTTTCCATCCGCGTTCTATGCACAAAGCCAGCACCAAATCAGGATCACAATTTTGTGATTTCATTGGCCTAGGAACAGCAATTGTATCCTTTTTTTCTCAGAACTGTTTAATTAGCTTGCTTACAAACAACAGTGTCTATCGAGGTTGGAATGTTTATTCACGGCAGAGGAGTGTTGCAGCACTCTGATTTTGTTATGTAAGTATGATTGAAGCATGTTACTAGCAGGAGGTCAACTGATCTTTATGTGTCCGGTTTATTCTAACATATTTCTCAAGCCGCGTGGCGTTGCATTACAAAATAGGGTTACTAACCTTGCCTTAATACATTTCTATACTAACCCTGTCAACTAGACCAGATTAAATGCTTGCTGTATCAAGTTGGATCTCCATACTTAAATCCAAAACAATTAACAAGCCATGTAAGGACAGCCATACCATGACAGGTTCAAAGGGTGCCCACCAACTATAAAATGGGACATATGTTCCACACCAGTTCAGTACCAAAAGTATTTCAAAGCGCAGGCATTTAGGATGGCAACTTCAAAGCTTTTAATACTTATCTTGCTTCAGGTGATCTTCCTGGCCTTCGCAAATGGACAGGGTTTAAAAGTAGGGTTTTACAAGAAATCGTGCCCCAGTGTCGAGGCCATAGTGAAGAAGACAGTGGATCAAGCCATGTCGAAAGCACCAACTCTTGCTGCACCTCTGTTGCGAATGCATTTTCATGATTGTTTTGTTAGGGTACATAAAATTTTCGTTTTTTTTTTTGTCTTTTTTTTTTCACGCGTTAATAACCTTTTATTGGAATAGTAAGTTGGATTTATAATTTATCTGCAGGGCTGTGACGGTTCAGTGCTGTTGAACTCTTCAACTAACCAAGCCGAGAAAGATGCCCCTCCAAATTTAAGCCTAAGAGGGTACCAAATTGTTGATAATGCAAAGTCTGCAGTGGAGAAATCATGCCCTGGTGTGGTTTCATGTGCTGACGTACTAGCCCTAGTAGCTAGGGATGCAACATTTGCGGTAGAATAATTTTTCCCTTCAATTTGTTCTTTCTATGATAGTTCCAGACCATTTTGTGCAGAGAATCCTAACTTAGACGAAACCCTTATTTTTTTTTTCATCAGCTGAAAGGGCCATTCTGGAAAGTTGAAACTGGGCGAAGAGACGGAAGAGTGTCGAGTCTCAACGAGGCCTTGTCAAATTTGTTACCTCCATTTGCAAACATAACCACATTGAAACAAGGATTTCAACAAAAAGGTCTAAGTGCCAAAGACCTAGTTGTGTTATCAGGTACCTAAACCCTATACAACCCCTTAAAATAGACTTCTTGTTGATGAAAATATCATTGCCAAGGTTCAAAAGAATGTTGCTCGCTTGCTGCTATTGGCAAGGTTGCGAACTATTCTAGTACATGCATTGGTAACGTACGGTGCCATGAAAAGATCGGTATATGAATTCTCTACGAAATTGTGGACTGACGTGAGCTTGTTAATCATTTAGGTGGACACACAATCGGAACTTCTCACTGCTCGTCCTTCACCAACCGTCTCTACAACTTCACCGGGAAGGGTGATACCGACCCCAGTTTGGATCCCAACTACATAGCAAAGCTGAAGATCAAATGCAAGCCAAACGACCAGAACACGCTTGTAGAAATGGACCCCGGGAGCTTCAAGACATTTGATGAAAAATACTACACACTTGTGACTAAGAGAAGGGCTCTCTTCGAGTCAGACGCAGCCCTCCTGGCTGACAGCCAAACAAAGGCTTATGTCAAACTTCAAGCTACTACCCATGGATCTACTTTCTTCAAGGATTTTGGTGTTTCAATGGTGAAGATGGGTCGGATTGGAGTTCTTACAGGTTCTGCAGGTGAAATAAGGAAAGTGTGTGCTAGGGTTAACTAAATTTGGTTTGGACAAGCTAGTTTTTTGTGTTCTTCATAGTTCAATTTGGATTACGTATAATTTTTATTTATTTTTGGATTCCTTAGAATTTTCTTTGAGGGTCGGTATAAGTGGTAAAACTTGCAAAGTTTTACGTATTTATACAGATAATAAGGTTATTTGAGATCTTTTATGCTATTTATATATTTAATAAATGATTGGAGCTTTCATATTTCTTATCAATGGATTCTTGTCATTGCTACTTTTTATCATTGCTTCCAAGTGCAAGACTGCAATAACATTCTTTTACTTCTGACGCCAAGAGACAATTATCTGTTAAACCTTCTTTTTAAATGCGACCTTGCAGGTCTCGCGCTTTGCTCTTCTCAACTATATCGCACATTTAAGAAGGAAAAAGAAAAGAAAAAAAAATAAAGAGTAGCTAGCTGCTTCATAAATAAATGTTGCTAATCAGCCATGCAAAATCGTAGGACATATAGGTTATTATATGGTTTGTGTATTGACCAGCTTAAACAAGGTTTAATTTGTCTCAGACGGAGCAGTTCTGTGGGTAGTTAAACTTCAGAATCTTTTGAATATCCTAGGGCATATGGGGCCAATAAATTCTCAGTTTAATGGAAATTTGGAAGTGAGATTTGTTCTGGTAGTCTGTGTGACGGCTTTTTCTTTGCGTGACAAATTTTATACTCTTGCTTCATTGCAAACTTCTAAAATAAATTAGTACATCTAAACGGCCATTTTTATAAATGTTGATGCCCTAACTTGACTTACCAAATGATATGTGCATGTTCAACATATGATTGTAGTATACGAGTTCGATTCAATATCTATATATATGATCCCGAGTCTCGACTATCTAGAACAGTTGGATATGCTATAAAATATTTTATCTTTACCTCTGTTGCCGTTGCATTGACCCCTCGTAATCCAACTATCCTAGATGGTCGATCATGCAATATTAAGAATTCGTTAAAAGTTAAAAGGTAAAATTGTGTGGAACAAAGAGAGTCTTGAATAATGCTGTTTTAAGCAAATGACTCTATTTGTGTTCAGAATGTTATATGCTTTCGTCCCGTTGGTCCTCCTTTCAAACGTTTTTAGCTGGTCGGGACAAATATTCCGAGACTTTCCAATTTTTGCCCCTATTTGTGGTAAATGACTCTCGCGGTAAATTAATTGTGTTTTGTTGCAAAAAAAGCCTAACAATGTAGAGCTATCACGTGCAAAATCCCATATTTGAAGGTCCCAAAGTGCTTCACATGCTTGGAAGTAAAATTTCTTGAAAGTTAACATGGAAATTTAGGGTTTCGAAATTAGATGCTTTCTGTTTACTAAAAAGATGACATTCATTTGCTCCTATTATTTCGTCCAAACGTGCTTAGAATCTTTAAGCCGATTTATCGCCGCGATACAACGTGGCCTCTGCACCCACATCTAGTACACTGACGTCTCATCTTCTCGTATGCGTGACAACATCCTTTGATAACTGATCGATCTAGATTTAAAAAGTGGACGACAGCATGTATCTTCTCAGCTCCCACTCAAATTAGAAGTGCATAGCCCTCCCCATCCTTATTTGATGATTTTTTAGTCTAGGGTTTAGGGTTTAGATCAAGGGCTCTTTAATTTTTGACTAAATCAACAATCCCTTTAACCCTCGTTTCATTATTTTTTTATTTTTTATTTTCATATATTTGGAATTATAAAACATATGCTTCATTTAGGAGAAAATGAAAACATATCGTAGCTTATTTGGACATCATTTACTCTTACTTCTTTCAAATAGGCATTGATACCAAAGTGGTATATTTTTGCATGTTATTTAATGCGCACATAAAGTGGTCAGCTGGAGAATTCTTGTTATTTTGAATGGATGATAAAGTTGACATGGAAATTCACTATTTTTGTCCATCGAAATTGACTTGGACTAGAGCTTTACAATCACGCCTTTCTGTAAGCCAACTAGCCGATACTCGTACATAAAAGTGCACGTTATGTATAAAGGAACATATATATTTTAGCTGAAAAGCATCATCGGTTGCTTGTGACCTGACTTTAATTTGATCCAAAAAATAGGTTAATAAGAAACTTCATACTTCGTATTTTCACTTAAAGTACTAATTTCATAACTTCCCCACGTACAGGATTGTTAGTCATTAAATAAAAGCATTCAAAAGAGTTGGAAAAAGCCAAGCCAGCTCCTTCTCATGTGCTTGCCACAAGCCCGATAATCCGGTGCAAGGCTTGAAGCAGATCCTGGCCGATTAGTTTAACCAAACATAGGGTATCGATAAAACTTTTGGCTGCAGCCCGGGTTGGACAAAAAGGCCTACAACTTTCACATACAGCGACAAGTGTATTAGTCGTTAAATATACACGGTGGCCTCAAAAAATTACAAAAGTACCACTTACAATATTCAGTGACAATTTATGATCAATATATAGTGGTGTTGTAGACAACTTCTACTACTGGAATTGCAGACAATTAGCTATAACTAGTTTACTAATATGAAGGATAATCTTTGTGTGTTGGAGCCGTCGCAAAACATGGCGTGCTTTACGTTCAGCATTTACTAATTTGATGAGAAGTCAAACGAGATTGTTTGACAATGGTAGCTCGCGATGGTGCATTAAGAAATCAGTCTCATCATGTGGGTTAGGGGCGACTGCTACTTTCAACATTTTTGAGTTGTTTTAGTTTTTCAATGAGTCGTGACTCTAATTTCTTGAGATCATTTGTGTGTATAAGCATCAACCTTGATTATCTCTTTCACAGGTACGTACTCAACGTTGTCAATAGTACTTGTCTTGCGTTGTTACCAGTCTGCAATAGTTTCATCTGATGGATGGAACGATACGTGATAACGAGCGCCGTTACGGTAGTAACGACTTTATTTCGAGCGATGCATGGGGACCGTCATCTTTTGGCGACAAACGTCTAAATTTGGCGACAGATGCATACCTTGCCCTTGGACACTTTGCCCACTTTGCACGCCTACTTTTTTAGTTGTTTTATTTTACAATGTCGATATTGATAACTTCTTGTTAAAGTATGCATGATATACATTGTTGAGTCAATTTTCTAACAATTCAAGTTTTTAACAAGTGATAACTTAACATGATACCAGAGTTCTAGTTTGGAATCTGCTTATTGTGCACTTGGTGATGGTGCACCTAGATTTGTCTATCAACATGCAATCAGAGGCGAGCACATGAGGGAGAATGTTAAAGCATGATATATATGTGATTGAGTACATTCTCTAACAGCTTAACAGCTTAATCGTCAAGTAACACCTCTTGACGATTAAAGCTAAAAATAAACTCAATACACAGCGACATCAACACCTTTGGTAAAGCTCTAATTTTTTCCCTCTTTATCTCGCTTTAAGAAGTCTAGCAACAGCCACAATAGCTAGTTAGATACATTGGTGAGAAAATTTGGAAAGGAAGAAATTGTAAAGCTCTCTTCGATTCGTTTCCCTCTCAGAAGTCTAGCAACACCCACAATAGCTAGCTAGGTAGATACATTGGCCAGGAATTTGAAAAGAAAAAATGTTTAGAAGAACAAGAAAAAAAATTCCAAAATCTCGTTATCAATACTTGTCTTCGGTGTATGCATGCCTGTACTACGAAAAGCACTTCAACGTGAGAGAATAATAAAAGACTGACCTTCCATTGCATGAGAATTCTCTATCTCATTAGATTCCACAAATCCGTTACAGCACGTCCAGTCTATCGAGAAATGCTTGGTTTGTTAATACTTCGGCAGCTGGTCCTGATTTCTCCCTCTTGCCCACTTAAAACACCCACATTCCCCAACTTGATCATAGCTCTAGCAAACTTCCTCCTGAACACCTTTGGCCTGTTTACATAATCCAAAGCAAGCTTTCGAGTAATATCCGTGAATGCAAGCTCTTGGTCCAACTTAAGAACTGCTGCCTCTTCAAGCACTCCTTGGTAAAATGAAGTGTCTAGCTTAAATTGTGGCGTCGAGGCTGTTGGAGTCATGAAAACTTTAGGGTCTGTGCTTATGTTGAAGTTTTGCAGCACTGATCTTGGACAGCTCTTTGTTAGCGAATCAAGTAGCCCTGGGTCCATATTCGGATCAGCTTGGCCCGAACCCTTGAAGTTATAGAGACGATCAGTGAAGAATCCGCAATGGCAGAATCCAATTGCATGAGCACCTGAAAGAGGAAAAAAACAAAACTTAAGCATGATAACATTGTTAGACTCATCCTTTAAAAGCTTAATCTTTTAGTAAATGGTTACTGTACACGATGGTGGTATCAAAACTCCGGTTTGGCTAGCTTTTGAGTTCGATTCTTCCTGCGTGCATATTTTAAATTTTCTTATAATAATGCAATTTGCACTAAATTAGTTTGGTAGTCGGTGGTTGCACCTTGATTTGTTTTTCATCGAATTGTCTCTCTACATGCAATCGGGGACTTGCATAGTGAGGGAAAATGTAGTTGTCGGGGGCTTGCACGTGAGGGAAAGTGTAATTGTCGGCTTGTTGAGTGAATTGTCAGTTCTTTTTACTCGAAGAAAATATTTGTGAAAGGTAACTCTCAATGACACTAGTCACACTATACTGCACATGACTTATACATTTAGAAATTGTACTAGAAGACTTTTGCGTCAACCAACGGACTTGAGAAAAATATGTTTCTTGAGGTTTAATCTGCCACAAACCAGTTAGGGTTTTAATATGCACTTTAGGATTTTAGTTTCTCCAGTTACAACCTCTAGGCGTCAGCTAAAAATCTGGGCTCCAGTTACAACCTCTAGGTGTTAGCTAAAATTCTGGGAAATTTCCTAAATAATTTGGAACAAATTTTGGCTCCTACCCGGGTTGTAGTAAGGAATCTTCCTCCAACCCCGTGTATAGTGACAATTAATAGTCGCTAAATATTTTTAGTGACTTTTCTTCTAACACTTTCAGCGACAATTATTAGCATCACTAAATAAAAGTCACTGAAAACATTTAGAGACGATTGATTGTCGCTATATATGGGTAGGAGGAAGATTCTTCCAACCGGAGTAGTAGCCAAATGTTTTCCAATAATTTGTAATACAAATCGGAAAATCAGAGAAAATAATGCACATTGACATACATAAGAACCGTAACAGATTAGTTTTGTGAGTTTTACCTAGTAGAGTAGTGAGGTCCTGTATGTCAAGATTTATGTTCTGAAAAGCTTGCAATGCATCAGCTACCGAGAAAGAAGGACCAGGGATATGAACATCGAAGAAACTGGAAACCGTCCCGTCTCGTCGCCCTGTTGGTAAAGCATAAGCTGATCCTCCGGCTAATGCCACGCCATCGCGAGTGGCCAGTGCTAGTATATCTGCACAAGAAACAATGCCTTGGCATTGCTTCTCTAGTTCCAACTTTATCTCGTCGATGACCTCAAATCCTCTCAAGGTCAAATTAGGGGGAGCCTCCTTCTCTGCTATATTTTTCCTTGTGCTGTCTACAAGAACAGATGCATCACAACCCTGCAATAGATTCCATAGTCCCATTTTTAAAGTCGTTACTAAGGTACTTTGGCCTTTCTATTTTGACTCAATACCAAAGTTGAAGTACAGTTACCAATTGATGAAGCTAGTTTCTAGAACTATAAATGAGACCCAAAAGCAGTGAGTGAAGTAAAAACTTGGATGAACATGCACCCAACTCGTTTACTAAATGGAGGTGTGAAGTGCATGATAGAGAGAAGGAAATATAAAAGAGGCAAAGAGGGTAATGATTTCAATACTTACTCTGACGAAGCAGTCATGGAAATGTAGCCGAAGCAATCCGGCCGGTAGAGATGGATCGATGGAAAAATGTTTCTGCATTACCCTCTTGACCACTAATTCTGCCTGCGGGCATGAGTTTCTGTAGAAGTGCAGCTCTAGAGATTGCGCTGTGTTTACCAGTACTGCTACTACAAGGACTAGAAGAACTGATGAAACCAGTGCTGCCATCTTGCAAGTTTCTCTTCTCAGTCTGAAAGAATTCCACTGCATTTAAGGGACGGCTGATATTTTTAGCCTGTACCCTTCTGAACTAGGGAAGGCTGGCTTACTGGAACTGTTCATCATTAAGATGTATACATTAGATTCTTGATTGTTAATAATTATGGGATTTCTTGGATACAGCTTCTATGTTTCTTGAATGTATGCAATATGGAATTTTGTATTCGGGTGCACATGGTTGCTTGGATCTGCAATGAATTGCTTCGCTTCTAGAGCCACGAAAACTACAATGGTCTTCTAGCGTATTGATGTACGTATCAAACAGCACAAAACCCTAGAGAGGTCTTACATGGACTTCCTAAAAACACACTCATATAGTGAATCTTGATGGAAATTTTTTTTGCCGCAAATCGTGTTGCAGGAAGAACTTATAACTCTTATATAGTGACAAATGATGATCGTTTTTTGGCTTAGTTACTTTTAATTAGTGAGACTAAAGGATATGTTGCCATGAATTTTTATCAAAGATGCTTGCAAGATATAATAATATATTTTTTTTACAATTAATGGTAAATGTATGAAAATTTGTAGGTTATTCCTACTATCGAAGTTGCAGGTCAAAATCTTTCCATTCTTGATAGCCTTTTTCATTTGTGAGTTTTCTGATGTTCGAAAGATGAAATGCCGTTTGAAAAAGAAGAAAACAGTAGGATACCAAATCTATGCGAAAAATGGTTTTTTTTATAAACTAAGAAAACAATCAAGAATTTAGATTCGTGTTTCAAAAGACACACATCTTTAATTTAATTTCATGTCAAAATGAGTTGAGTTGTGTACTTCTTATGCTTCTTTAAACAATTTTTAACATTAAATTAAAAGATGCATTGATAACGTCTTGTTGACCACATGAAAACAAATTCTTTTAGTCGAATACAAGGTTTCGTGATAATTAAACTAAAAAATAATAGCAATGAAAAGACTATCCGATTTACCTTAGTACCAACATGACCCCACAAATTAAAATCCGCAAAAAGCATCTAATTTTTCCTCTCAAATTAAAATATAAAAGGAAAAAAAAAAATAGCCCAATCAAACTCTTTGACAAGTCAACCAACTTTGAGCCCTTCGCCAAAATATTTAACTCACCGATAACTCAACTGTAGAAGCAACTAAGAAAAAGGAAAGACACGAACCTCAACCCTTTTTGGTTATCTAATTTTCAAATTCTGTCTTTGAGTTTTTCTAGTTTTCAAAAATATCAAATGCAAACACTATTTGTCAACTCTTTGTAAGTACATCATTCAAATTCATTGTAACGATTTTGATTTTTATATGACTTTGTATAATTTTTAATGTGGTATATAATAAAGTTTTATTATTATAGTATTTCTAGAGACATGGCTGTCTTTTTCTCCTCTTTCTGTCGATGAATACTTCTATTTTTGCCTGTCAATGATTTGATGAAGGCAGAGGCTATCTTCACCTCCTGATCTACTAATCCAGCACTTGTTTACCCCTAAATGGTAAACACTTATCACTAAAGTTTATTTCTACAGCAACTATTACAAACAAAGGAGAAACCTGATACCACAAGATCAGATCAGATAATATGGACCCAACATCCCAGTGGCCATTTCACTATTAAAACAGCATGGGAAGCTATTAGAACCAGAGCACCTCAAAGCCTTTGGTGGAAATTAGTTTGGTTTTCAGGTTGTATACCCAAATGTGCAGTGCAGCTATGGATGATTTGCAAAGGGGGATTAAGAACAAGAGATAAGCTGAAAGCTTGGAACATTACACAAGATGATAGGTGTGTGTTATGTTGGAGTCAGCAGGAGACTACAGAGCATCTGTTCATGCAGTGTCAATATGCTCAGGAACTATGGAGGTTGGTACTAAGGAAGTTATATATTAACGTAACCCTTGCATCATGGCCTCAGTTTCTACAAGAAGCAGGTAAGAAGTTTAGGGGGGAAAGCTTCAAGGCTAAGATGTGTAAACTCTCAGTAGCAGTCACTGTCTATGGTCTCTGGAAAGAAAGAAATGCCAGGATATTTGAACAGAAAGCTGCCACTCCTCAAGGTTGTATGTATGCTATACAACAGTGGATCAAATTTAGGGTCCACAGCTGAAAAAAGGCTCCAAACACAGTACAAAACAAGGAAATTTGTCAAGCTTGGGAGCTTGATGTACATAGAATTTTGTATACAATAGAGTAGAAAGTATATACATGTTAAATAGGTATATACAACAATTGTTGTATGTCTTGTATGTAACAATGTAAATAGTTTGAGCTTTCATGGAATAAAAAGAAATTTTGACCAAAAAAAAAAAAAGTTTATTTCTAGGGACAAAAAGAGGATAAAATTTAAAAATTTCTTCGTTAAAAAATAATTTTGGCTACTTTTGTGCAAGTAGTATTCGGCATGTAATAATTCATTTTGTCATTCTCAAAGGATCAGATTCTTTGACTGGCGTTGAATCCACACCGGTTGAACGTAGTAGTAGTTGATCACGATTGTTATGAATAACAATAGTCTTATTAATGCAGGTTGGTAAAGCTTTCGATATAGCAATTCATCGCTAGAGCACGGATTTTGAATATTCAAGCACGAAATAACACTAAATTATGATGTTATTCTTTCCTTGAATATGAGTTAAACAACAGAAATAATGATGCTATACCTAACACCAAATCACGTACCAGTATTTTCCCACTCTCTCTCTCTCTCTCTCTTTACATTTGCGCACGCGCGCTCGCACACACATACAATCTATATACTTTCCCTTGAATTGTAGGGCACCTCAATGTATACCTCTCTTAGTACAAGTAAAGCGCAGCATCGTATGCTTCCTTCCCCATTTTCTCCTCGGACACCTTTAACCAGCTCAATCACTTGGAGCTTATTCTTTTCTTTCCGCAAGCAAAAAGCTTAAAGTTCTTCTGGCATCCCTTTGGGCCTCAGCCACCTCACTAAGGTAACATATATGAAACACCCAAATGTCTTTGCTGCAACATATTAATCACCCCAAAAACTCCGATCTCTGTCGCCGGAGCTAGGAGAATGTACGGCGGAAGCCACATACCGATCCAATCCACCCCCGAAAACCACCCCTTAAGGCGACACCACAGCGCTCAATACTACGTGCACCGGGTTCGTGAAAGTTTGACCACTAGGATTTCCAAGCTAATATGTGCCATTTTTCTTGGTCTCCTCTTTGTCATAGGCATAATCACATTCATTCTGTGGCTCAGTTTACGCCCGCACCGGCCCAGATTTCACATCGAGGGTTTCTCAATTCCGGGTTTGTCCCAAGCAAACGGGTTTGATAATGCTCAAATCACGTTCAACGTGACGGCCCGTAACCCTAACCAGTACATTGGGATTTATTATGAAACCATGCAGGTGACACTGTTTTATAATGAACAAAGTGTTGGTGCTACCTCGTTATTGTTCCCATTTTATCAAGAGCCAAAAAATACAACTGTGCTTTTTGGTACGCTGAGCGGGGCAACGTTAACGGTTAATAACCAGCTTTGGATGCAATTCATAGCCGCTCGCGATAAAGGAACGGTCATTTTTCACCTTGATTTAACTTCAACGATCCGATTCAAGATTTCGAGGTGGGACAGCAAGCGCCATAGGATGCACGCAAACTGTCAAGTTGGCGTTGGAAAGGATGGCTTGATCTTGGCAACCTACGAAGACAAGAGATGCCCAGTTTATTTCACCTAGTATGGATTTACATTTGATATGCATGCAGTTTAGCCTTTTGTTCATCTTCTACCGTATACATTTGATTTGTAAAAAAAAAATTCATTGGGTCAATGTAAAATCACATTTAGGTATGTTTGGAAGTTGAAATCCACAAGCCAATGAAAAAGAGAAAAAAGAACGCAAAAAAGCCAGCATGGATCCGGAGGAAAACAAGGCTTTTTCCATCTAGAGAGACTATTTTCGCCTCCTATTATGCTATTCCTTTCCCTCATTTGTCGCTAAAAGATTAACAATGGCCATTAAAATGTATATTTAGCAACAAAAAAGAGGTGAAAAGGGATATAAGAGAGTGGAATTGTTATAATTTCCTTCATAGTCTGTTTGAAAATGTGCAATAATTCTAGACTAACATTTAAACTTATCAACATTAGCTTAAAAAAGAAGACAAATCTGATGGTACTAATTAACTAACACCAGAGTTATGCAATCATGATTAGATGAGCTCGAATTCAGAAATTAGCGACGGGTAAATTCGGGTTATAGACATATATGTCCTTAAGTATCTTAAATTCAGACATTAGCAGAACAGGTAACTTAACACTTGCGTTTTCTTAATTTCCAAGCTTCCCCCATAGATCCACCACACAAAGTGTTTCAGAAAGTGAAGTGTAAAGCCTGCTTTTTCGAATTACATGTACTTAAAAGCCAAACTTTTTAGCTAACGCAGGACGGCCCAGATCCTAATTTGTGACCAAACAACACTTACCAGCAACTCTATAAAACAGTGGCCAAGACTGGCACAGGAAACGGCGCACCTTCACCTTCTCTATCTGCCTTAATCAAATCCTACATGCCTCTCCAACTCTTCAACCCGCATGTTACACTGTTGTATGAGGTTCAACCAACTTGCTCACATCTCTGTTTCTTCCGAAAATGATTCGACGAAGGATCTCAGAGAGCCGTTTCGCTATCTATTGGTGGTTCTTTCAAGTTATAACTGTTCTAAGTGTGGTTTCGGTCGTTATATGGCTAAGCCTAATCCCAAAGTGCCCCACTTTCACCGTCACCGATCTCTACGTTCCAGCTTTAGGTAGCCATAGTTCTACACTTGAACACGACGAAGTGATCCGAAACACCTCTGTTATCATCAACTTGGAAATCTCAAATCCAAACAAGCGTATGGGCATTTACTACGATGACATCTACGTGACCTTGTACTACGATGATCTCGTTGAAGGAAACGGGTCTATTCCAGGTTTCTCTCAAGGCCGGGAAAGGATTACTTCGCGCAAAGTACTGGTTAACGCCGATCACCAACAGTTTTGGAGAGAAACTACTGTTGAGAACACTGATATCAGGGTGGCTTTGGATAGTGCAGTTAGATATCGAAGATTCAGGTGGAAGACAGAGCATTACCAGATGGCTTTTGAAGGGAATCTGAGAATTGATCCCCATGGAAATCTGACAGAGAAAAATATAAAGCTGCACAAGAGACACTGAAGTAGCAATCTTCTGTTAATTTATTTGGGTTCACATGTATGTTTTCTGTTGTTTGTTCGGTTATGCATAGATATGGAGTTAACTGCTTAAGCAGTCCTTTATAAGCTAGAAAAGTAGTGTCTCTTCCCGATGACTTGGGAAAAAGGCTATTAGGTAACTTCTTCTTCCTGTATAACTTCTTACATGATATGATCAGTAGGGAAGAATTGGCAGCAAAACGAGCTTTCAAGTTCTAGCTGTACCAGAATATGCAGAAAATTTATTTGTGACTCTCATTTCCTCATTACTCAACTGGCAGGATATCCTAGATAATGCGGCACCTATCATCTTTGACTTTTGCTATCTTGTTAAAGAATACCATCACTTCGGTATCGACATGACTGATTCGCATATTTTGAAGGAAGCAAAACCCTTAGCTGCCTTGGTTTGTCGTGCTCGGACAACTGTCTATATCAAGATTGGGTCGATAACAACTTGCGAATTTCAGTCTCTTTTGTTGTGTTGGTAGTGTGTAGTTGTGTATATGTAGTGTGCCGCTAGGTGGTGGGATGCTAGTTCCTATTCTGTATTTATTTGTGACTTCGTTGTATGGCCCTAAGGCCCGTAAACTCTATTTTATTTTCAATGCAATTCTTTTATTACTAAAAAAGAAAAAAAAATCTAGCTGCTTGGGTACTTACTGTAACCTCGGTCAGAACCTTATATTATTTGATGTAACCAACCCTTTGTATATCAACGAAACTTAATAGTCAAACATAATACTTGAGACCGTTCTTCAAACACTAAGCTGTGGCAAACAGGGTAACATTATTATAGGCTCCTTCACTGGTAATAGGCCAAAAAAGCCCCCCCGAACAATTTCTAATGTACCCAATTAGCGGCCGAGATTGGAAACCCGTTGTCTGGTCTCACGTTCTCTCTGTCTCTCATATTTCACACCCGGCCCTTTTAACACCACAGCAGGCACAAACGCTAACGGGGACAACATAGCTCGCACAATGTATTTAACTCGCTTGATGGGGCGCAACACTAGGACCTTTATGAATTAAATAAATAGCTCGACAAAAGGTATAGCATTACCGTGAGTGCAGATCTGAAAGAGAAATTTGGCATAAATCTAGTCTATTTCACATCATCACACTTTTCAGGTAGATAGGAATGCGAAGTGGCTTCTTCCTATATTACTCTTCATGTGGCATATTCGTTGAGGCCTCAAATCCATTTGGCCATAAGACGTTACGAAAAGTTAAACCACGCCAAAGAAGAAAAGCACAACTTAGCATAACTTTTGCCTTTAAACTTTAGTATAAAGCAACAACTATCATGTTCCCCTCAGTTTCCATCGGTTCTATACCATATTGTATTGCAAGATGCCTATATCTGCCCTCACAAGCACCCTTTCGCCCGTAAGAAGGAGAATGTGTGAGCCCAGAAGCTTCAAACTGTGGCTTCTCCAGTTTTTTGTCCTCTTAGGACTCCTTGCCTTCTTCCTGTGGCTAGGCTTGCGTCCGAAAAACCCGAGATACGCCATTGTCGACTTCTCTGTACAGGTCCCTAACAGCAACGCCACAACTGGGGTCAACCAAGGTCAGAATGGCACTATCTCTTTTAACCTCGAGATCCAGAACCCAAATAAAGACTCCAGTATCTACTATGAAGATATCTTGTTGACCCTTTTTTATAACGAGGACAGCGTTGGGCAGAAAATGATCCCTCGTTTTCATCAAGGAAAAGATAAGACCACCCATATAGTAGACCAAATGGACGCAAGTGCAAGGGTACGCAATACGCTGTTGATCAATATGTCAAATAAAACAGCTGAACTGAAGGCGAGTTTGGCAACCAGAATACAGTATCAAACATGGGGTGTAAAGAGTAAGCATCATCAGATGAACATGCAAGGTTTTGTAAAGATAGGATCAGACGGCAAGATTTCTGGCAAGAAGAAGATCAAACTACACCGTGTTTCTGGGAAGTCGAGAATGAAGTTGGCATGACTCTCTGTAGGTGGGGACATCACATCGCCATACCATATATGTACTCACTTTTCCAATGCTAAGAAAATTTTCCTGTGAAGTATCCCCTACTTCAAAGCCCTTTGTTGTCTAGCAACTTGTCTTCGCCATTCACGAACTGAAACCTGCATTGTAGCCAATTAAAAAGTTCATACGTAGCCTAGAGGTCAAAAGCAGTTATGGAACATGCTCCAGTAATCTAGCATCACACTTGCATGAACAATGAATAACATAAGAAAGAAATCCTTACTGCAGGGAAGCCACCATAATCGCCAGGCTCTTTAATGTCCTTGGTGACACAGCTATTGCCTGCTAGTCTGACCTGTAGCCATCATTAACTATGCTGGTTACCAATATACGCAACAGATTCGTTATACACGTCAACTCAGGGTCTACTGGTCTACGACTGAGCTACAAAAAGAAAAAAATTTGTGTGCAATCTGAAGAAAGATATGTTCCAACAGTTACAGAGAAATATGAATCCAATTATGCCTGGCTCTCTTGGCTTTTTAGAATTGAAAATATTTTTCTTGCCTCAGCTTCGAACCAATTTTATCTGCAGGTATGAGAACTGTCGCACCCACCCCATAAGAATTGGCATAAGTGCCTTGAATCAATCTGAGATAGACCCTTTGCTTCGACTTGCTTTCTTTCTCTCACGCACGCACTCAGATGGGATCTCTGATTCTCCAGTCGCCACTACATTTATCTTAAATTTCACTAGCCGCTCTTTTGGAATTTTTGTTGTTCAAGTCTAAGAAGATCTCATGAGCTCTAAGTCAAATTGAGATACGCAAATTAGCATGAGAATTCAAAGATCTACAAGCAAGAATAAACCCAGCAGCCACACCACTGACCTTGGTGCTCATTCTATTGGCGGAAATAGTGCTCCAGTGGGTGCCACCATGCATAGAAATTTGAAGAGAACAAGTGGGTAGAAGTATAAAAGAAGGCCGATGAGACTGAAGATAAAGGGTTCTGAAGCTGCCGAGATTGAAGGAGGTGGCTAGGGGAGGGAGCGGTGGATCGAGAGAGAGAGCTTTCACAAACACAGAAAGAAAAAAACATACTAAAGAAAGATGGAAGAAAGAAGGTCAGGTCACTTCTAGCAATTCACTAAACTGAGGACACAAGTGGAGCGCAAGAGGAACATTTTGGGGTGCAAATAGCGCCCTATACAAATATAGGCGGCTGATCCAGATATAGCACCAGATAAATTGCATTTTACCTAGCCGACTTGGGGCCGTCCACGTCAACACGTTGACGGCCGAGATTGATTTTTTATTTTTTCAAATTCGCCAAACTGCCCCACTTTGGGTGGTCTGAGTGGATATACACAAATACAATCACTCCGCAAAACAGAAAAACAAAATCAGCACAAGCCGTCCTGTTCAGTTGTGTAAGAAAGAAAAATCTCCCCCTTTCTTCTGCAGCTCGGCACCAGAGCAGCCGCCAACCTTCCCTCCCCCACCTCCCACCGCCGCCAATCTCCACGCATGAACCCACCACACACACACAAACACCAGTCACCCCCCAATCCCATCCACCCCCCCCGCGCACGGGATCAACCACCCCTGCACACACATCGTTGCCCCCTCCCCCATTACCCACCTCCACACAGACAAACACACCCACCCCCACCATCCCCACACCTGGCACAGACACATAAACACAGCAGCGAGCACCCCCCCCCCCCTCCCCCAAACCCCTGGGGTTCACCCACCCACATCTACTCGTACACACACACACACTGCTTTTTTTTCTTCTCTCCACAAACCGGCCCTCTTTTAGGCGGTTTTTTGTTACTTAATTATTTCCCTGTTACAAGAGATATTGGGATAAATTTGTACATACCGCCTGAGGGTTGGCGAATTTCAAAGGGAAAAAAAGGCAATCTAGACCGTCCCACGTTGTCATGTGGACGGTCCCAGATCAGCTAGATAAAATTCCAGCACTATCTAAATCAACCCCTTTGCACACACATTTTAGGTATCTGCATATTAGAAGCGGCTAAATCCACTAAAGCACATGCTTATCCACACCATGCATTAACAACAAAATTTTATTCTAGCAGTATGGGTAGTAATTACGATTCATCATGAAGGAAATTTTCTTAATTATGATTTATGCTTCTAGTTATAATGTAACTTATGCTATGCAAAGTAGAAGATAACCTCATAGAAATGTTAAAAATATCAAGGTTTTAGAGAAGAGATGAAACTCAATATGGTACTCCGAACCACAGTTACCGCCCAAGCAGAAAGATTGTGCGACGAAGGTTAAGTTAGGATCTTTGTATTCATAAAATAAACTTTGTTTTCATGAAATTAAGTTCCAGTTGTTCATGCGAAAATCCACCCGTTTACTTCAACTTATTCCAATTATATCATCTTTTCAACCCATTTGTGTTATGGAAAAATTTTCTTAGCTTTGGTAATTGTACTCTCATTTGCTCTGTGTACTAGTTTAATAATTTTACTCAAAACATGTAAGTCCGGGAATCCAGCAGATCTGGTTACTGATATCATTATGAGAAGAACAAAAGGAAAGCTATTCGGGAAAAGATAGACACAGTTCAGTGAAGTACCTTTGATGTGATGGACACATGATCACGTACTGCTACCCTTCCGCCTAGAGTTACATTGTCACCAATCCTAAATAGTAATAAACCATGAACCAACTCAAAAATTGACATAACTCCAATAAAGCTAAAGTAAATCAGATAAGTGGTAGTTTCTAAGAATAAAAGTAACATACGTCACAGAACCCGCAATCCCAACTTGCCCACAGATCAGACAACTCTTTCCAATGACTACATTGTGCCCTATCTGCAAAGAGTACACTAAATAAGTCTTAATATCCAGAAACAAAGGAAATCATGATAACGGAAGGCAGATATAGAGAAAAAAAAACCTGAACTAAGTTATCTATTTTTGAATGATCCCCTATTTTAGTATCCCTCCAACTGCAAAAGAAATATTGTAGTAAACTTTTATGCTCAGCAACTCGAATGATCAATCCATAAACCACATGCAATAACACGTACAAGTATATTCAAAGTCAAAGGAAGCTCACCTGCCCCTGTCAATGCATGAGTTTGCGCCTACCTCCACGTGGTTTCCAATCATTGCTTTAAGGAGCTGCAAGTAGGAAACAAAGGCACAAGTATAAATTAATTACCATTTCAAACAGAAGCTATGGGATCTAATTATCCCATTGCATAAACATAAGATATCTAAGCCAAAAATCTACTGGCATTTATTAGTGGCAATTTTTGGGTGTATTAAATTGATATTATCAACAGCACTAGAGATCCAAAAGTCAGCAACGTGTGCATTGATAGAGATTAGTAATTTGGCAAGCAGTAGCAACTGCATGCTGGAAACCTTACATACAGACATCAGAAGGATCTTTCTGCAAAAAGTTAGTTACATACTATGACTTCTGAGCATCTTAAATACAATGCCACGAGCCCTTCGAAATAGAACATCTTTTGATACTTAAGATACAATTGAAACAAAAAAAAGTCACTATTAAACATGTATGAAAGAAGCATAATGAGCACAATGAAACAAAAGTCATCAAAAACAAAGTTCAAGAGAAGATTTACTTGAGGCTTTTTGACCATGTCCCCATGTTCATCCACAAAAAATCCAAATCCTGTAAAGAAACAGCTTAGCTACATTGGCAGTGGCAACATAGTTTGTGCTCATCAACATGAGATAACACTGCACATCCAAGAAGCAGTATATGCTGTTGCCACAAAACTATAATGGAGAAAGCATCATAATACTTTTCTGATAACAAAAACAATGAAGTTTAGCACAATCTAAACATACCATCTTGACCGATGCAGACTCCATTGTGAATAATGCATGAATCACCAATCGTGCAATTACTCAGTGCAACATTATACCTGGTTAAAATATAGTAGTTCAATTGGGAAAAGAGAAAAGGAACCAATAATTGAAATGGTTATCAGCAGTTATAGAACTGGCTGTAGAACACATATATGTATATGTATGACTATCTACCGGCGTATGCACACCTCTCACAGTCCAACACAAGACCAATAAAGAAAAAGTGAACATCTCCAACTATAAAGCGTTCACTAAATCATGCATGCTTTGCTCACAGTTTCTGATAAAAGGATATTAGTGAAAGAAGTCTCTCTCTGATTATGTTGCACTCAATCTGATGAGTCACTCATAGTATCCATGTTCGTCTAGAATGGCTTTAATCATGTAATGGTCTTCATATCAACGCGAACCAAACCCATTCCGGATCATCTGTATGACTGTATATTTATATCGTGTTCATATCAAGACCATTTTACAATCGAAACATAAACTTCTATAGCTGTTAAAAGGGCATTACAAGCAAAGAGAGGTTAAAGAGAAGATCAATCATTATATCGTGATCATATGAACAAAATTCTGCAATTGAGATGTAAACTTCTATACATGCATATTAGGGAAAAACAATTGGAAAGAGTGCCGCCGGGGCCCCCCGCGGGGGGTGGTGGAACAGAGAGGTCAATAGATGAGATAATCTTTTTCCATAATGCTTTGGTGCCACTATGGAATTGTTTTAACATTTTAAGAATCTTGCTGGAGGAATCAATATGAAGTTAAACTAGTTACTAGCTACTTATCCATGTAGTATGTCAATGCATGTATAAGACTGGTGTGGTGGAGGTAGGTTGGGATTGATATGAGTAGGTGAGCGTTTAGGTTTGCGTGCGCGCGCGCACGTGTGTGTGTGAGAGAGAGAGTCCCTCATGGATATAGATATCTCTTCATAGAGATCATATTCGAACTATATATGCTGATGCAGGAAGAACTTCTGATAGTATAAGAGTTGCAAAGACAGCTACTCCATATAAACAAGTAATATACCCTATTTTTGTTAATTGACCAACTGTAACAGCAGGCCCAATAATAGCTCCTGATCCAATATGAGCATTTGCACCCACAAAAGAATTCGGATGAAGTATTGCACCAAGTTCTATGAGTGCTGTTGGAGCAATGCAAGCTGACTTGTGGAACGTCCCCCCTCCATTATGCCAAATCTGGTACTCGTGTTGATTCCTTCCAACGATATCCTCTAATCTTGAATTTAGAGCATGAAGGGCAAATTAGTGCTACTTGGTAGTAACCAAACTCCAAACAAGATAAATTTTCCCTTTGGACAAAAAGAAATATTAAAATTTCTGACAAAGATTCAAAACAAACGCATCATATCCAACTAGGATGCAATATAATGTATTGAAGCTTCCTTAGCAATATATAGCAAACATCCCATGCCAACCACCACTATATAAGTATCTTCAGCCTGTAAATAACTTTATTGATTGTATCAGGGGACATAGTATGTGGCGACACTTAACTTATCTAAGGTTTCATAGTTGATAGTACTATGTAGTTAAGGGAAAGTACCTCTTAAAGTAATCATATTAGGATCACGAGAATTTGCATTATGTTTTACTGGGGAAAAAGATCCAAACAGCTAAATCTTCTACGCATAGCAGTCACAGCGTAGCCTGCCATTTGATGGCCATGCAAGGCAACTCATCTCCAAAACCAGGGCTACCAGTGCTGCCAGTGCTCTAGCGTATGCTACTACCGTTAACGTGCAGGCATGGATCATAATTTTCCACCCAATGTTATCCGACAGAGAGACCAAAGCCGGTAAGCTGACCCAGTTGTCTCTATCTGTTCACCACAGGCTCACTTTACCCATTATGGAGGTGGGCACTACTAGGAAGCTACACCAAGTATTTCTAGGTACAAGACATTGGTGACAATACATCTCACACTGCTAGAAGGCTAGCAAACTTGACCAGATTCTTAATGCTGATAGATGTCAACTCAGTTGTCAACCCACCAGCAGCTTCTAAAGATAAAATATAATCTTTACCTAAGAAATTACATCATGTAAGGTTGCTAGTTTCTTGGAGTTTTGCCCTTTGAAGCACTATCACGACACCGATTGGGAGCCCACTGGCATGCTCTCGTGTAATTTAAAACGTAGACAGCCGAGATTCGAAAAATATCTGTTAAAAGAAATCTATTGCACCAGTTGCTGATAAAACACAATTATAAACTAATCTCACTTACATTAGAGCCTGTACTGATGCATCTACCACCTCCCCCCTTTGCTCAACCAAAAAAATGCCATCACACCCTTCAAACCCAAAGTTCTAGTCCATTGGTCGGCTCATTGTCTGATAGCTTAAGCTTTTAAAGCTGATGGTAAGTTGACCTATATCTCTTCCCTCGGCTACACAAGGTCTTGGGTTCAATTCTCCACGCCCGCACTTGCATTTTGGTCCCTCTTTATGCAATGGCATTTGGAGGTATGCTAATATACATTCTTGGGCCTTTCTCTAACGGCTTAAGCTCCAAAATGTTAACTTTCCGTACCAACTTCAATTAGCACGTTCAATCCATATATTCATTGGTGGTCCATGAATCACTGATGATATTCATACAAGTCTAAGGCTGCACCAGAAGCCCTCTAAGTAATGTTGCAAGTACAGGCGCCACATCATTCACTAGTAGACTACAATGCATGCACAAATCATGTGCTTCTAGAGAAATAGGGAAAAAAAAAATTGCTCATTGAGGCAATTTAACAAACACTTGCAATGCATAAGACGCATGTAATTGACAGCCGCAAAAGAGTGGAAGTGAACTCACCAAACTTCAAAGACCCAGATTTGTCGACAGAGTAATGGCAGCGATTAGCACAGGGAGATATGGGGCTTCGTGAGAACAAAGCACGGCACTTTCGAAGGTGTGACGAGCCCGTAGTAACCAGTCGTCTCATGTTAAGTGAGTGAAAGTTGGGATCTCAGAGACCAGAAAATTTACTGGTGGTTGGTGATGACAAGTAACCGGTCAAGTCGGTAGTTCGAATGGGGGAAGGAGGTGGTTTTTTGGTTTTTGGATAACGGCGAGATATAACGTCGTCCAAATTATAGGGGCTTGATGTACTCGATGTCTGTATTGCCATTTCATTGGAGTTTTTTTATTTTTAAGTGAGGAGAAATATAAAAATAAACGATATCACTTTTCTCGTTGAGTTTTAAGGATAAAATACAGTGAATAACTGTGTTTGACAAAATGATTGTGCGAGTTCAAAATGTAAAAAAGTGTACCAAAGTCTCCTAACGTTGTGACACTAAATATTTTTATGGAAAAATTGCATAAAATATCTCTGTGGTTTGGGGTAGCTGCAAAAAAATCCATGGAGTTACAAAATTTGCAAATGGTCTCCTGTGGTATTAATTATGTTGCAACCGCTAGAAAAATCGTCCAAATTGACGGAGCGTGATATTCACTTTCTTAAAAAATGCGTTTGATAAATTTTAATATATTAAAAAGACTAAATTATCCTGCCTTTTTTTTTTCTCTCTCTCCCACCCAAGTCCCAATTTCTTCTCCATTCCAATAAAACCCTAACCCTAGCCACCACCTCACCAACCAAAACCCTAGCCGCCACCCCCATCTACCATCACCGCAGCCTATTTTGGCCACCACCTAGCGCTGTCGCCGTCGTCGCTAGAGCTTTTGTCGCCACCACCAGTCCTTTTCACCCATCGCGAACTCCGCGTTGTCATCCCCGTTATCTCCCTCACATCTTACTTCGCCGTTCGCCCCGCAATCAAACGCAGCGACTTGCGCCGCCGCCAAGCCCGCCATCAACTCTATCCAATTGCTCCGTCGATTGCCCCGCTATAAACCCTAGCCAATTGTGCCACTGCCACCAGCCTGATTCAACAACCAAAACCCTAGCCTATCGAAAACCAAGACCTTTCGGGGGGAAAAGAAAAACCTAAGCCACCAACAATTCGAACTTTAATCGCACAAATTCAGATCTAGGGTTCTAGATCTGAATTTGTGCAATTCGGGTAAATAATCAAATCAACATCTTGGGCCGCCGCCTCTAGCCCCATCGATCCCCGCTTGTGCCGCCGCGAGCCCGCCGTCGATCCAAGGCAGCTGGCCTCCGTGCATGTCCAGATCTAAGAATCTCGTGGAGAAGAAGAGAATCAGATAGGAAAAGAGAAATGGAAAGGGCGTGCCCTTCTCATTTATATTGAGGGGCAATTTAGACATTTTTGTCATTCTGTTACGGAAATTTTACGGTGCAACACCTTTGCAATTTCATGTATCTTTATGCAATTTTTGTAACCCTAGGGGTTTTTTTACAACTACCCTAAACCACATGAGTATTTTATGCAATTTTTCCTATTTCTTAATTTACCGTTGGTATTATGCCAATACCTAATTAAGTTTACCTACAACTGCAATTATAAATTCTTATGAACGGTATTTCCTCGAATACCGTTCATAACTAATGATGCAAGGGCAGAAACTTCTGGTGATCGGAAGGGCAAGGCTCCTCTTCGACTCCTATATTGAACGGTATTTCCTCGAATAGAGACCGCAGATCGAATTTCTGGTGAGAGTACCGCCATTGACCTGCTTCTTCCACACAACTGCTTCTTCCACATCTTTTGGATGTCTTGTCATGCAGTAGCTACGCATTTTTCACAGGCATCATCTCAAATGTATTTGAAGCAGAAAAAAAGACCATAAACGGTATCTGGATTATCTCCTTATTCGAAGCTGAAGCATTTGAGTATAAAGAAACAAAGAGACTACTGAGACGAACTACTTACTGTAAGAGCAAGAGAAATTCAACTTAAACATTTGAGGATCAGCACCAGAGAGATTATGAAGGGTGACAAGGAAAGAGCAAGAGAGATTCAACTGAAACATTTTGAAGTACTTTGCAAGAAAGACATCTAGGCTTACTGAGTGCACTGGATATATGAAGTACTTGTGGACTTACGCTCAGGGCATGCATAAAAGAACACCAACTTGAAACACGCTTTTAGGGAAGGTGATGATATCTATTGTACCTTCCCTCTTTGCTACTTTTTGTTTTTCGAACATTTATAATGATGCAAGGGCAGAAACTGGGATAAATTAGGCTGGCTAATGTCTTTGCTTTTCTCCTTGGAATGTATTGCTGATGATGAAACTTCCTTGGAATATGAGATTTCTTTTTCTTTTGATTTGAATGTTCAACCAGAAATGTGGTATATACTGTTTGCAATCTGCATGATTATCTCCCTATACACACATTTACTTCCAAGGGTCAGTGAGACTTAGCTACCAATCTAGCTATGACAAGGGCCTACAAAGTAATCAATTGGGGTTTGCTTTGGATGGAGACATCCTCAGATCACCGGAAGTTGATGAATTCAGAATGCTCTTCCACGGAATACACGAAGTTAGGTGTTCGGGCTTTATACAGGGACAATGCGCTGCAACATTATCTGAAGTGGCGGCACTCACCGCAGCAACATACTCGAAACCGTAACCTGGTTTATAGAAGGGTCTGATGGTAAAGACAGATCAATACGAGGAGCTGTTCTCCCCACAGAAAATGCTGGTCTGCTTGGTTGAGGAAGTGCCAGGGATTCACTTCCCAACAGAGCCACCACATTCGACATAGTGGGTCTTTCTGCTGGATCTTCCTGGACACACAAAAGTCCTATATGAATGCATTTCAGAACTTCTGCAGGAGCACATGATTCTGTCAACAATGGGTCCACACATTCAAATTCCCGTCCTTCGTTCCATAGCTGCCATGCCTGCCAATTACAAGATGTCAAGAAAAGGAAAAACTACATGATGTTTAACAAACGTAAAATTTTCACAATCAACCAACATTTGATAATTCTTACTTGAAATAAAAATGGAAAAAGAAGAGGAAGGAAGACTGGCATACATATGCAAGGAGTGTTGGAGCGCGTTTTGTGCGGTAAAAGCCACTGTTTCTTTTCCCACTGATGATCTCAAGCAAGATGACTCCAAAACTGAATACATCCGACTTGACGGAGAAAAGCCCTTCCATTGCATACTCTGGAGCCATGTATCCGCTGCTTGAAGAATTTTAACTTCTTTTACAGATTTCTTCTCATTTAAGTCAGAGAGTCTAGGGGAAATGTGGCAGGAATAAGCAGACTTACTATGTTCCTACAATTCTTCTGGTGTTGGCTGCATTTTGGTCCTCACCAAAAATCCTAGCCATCCCAAAATCCGATATCTTGGCAAACATTTCTTGGTCAAGTAAAACATTACTGGGCTTCAGATCTCTGTGTATGATTTTCAGCCGGGATTCCTCATGAAGGTAAAGAAGTCCTCGCGCTATACCATTAATTATATTAAGGCGGGTCTCCCAATTAAGCAGCGATCGTTTCTCTAGATCTGAGGTATAATAAAAGGAAAAATTCTTGGTGTCAAGTCATATGCTTGATGTTTAACTGATCTACAGTAATGACCATGGTACTTTTCTAGAGCATTTAATTTCTCATAGCATATTCTTACCACGACACATGTAGTAATGGTACTACATGGCTAATAGCAAATATGTGCAGGCCAAACTTATGCAAATGCATATACAGTAAGATAATTAATATGGTGAGAAATGGATCTCCCAAGAGCAAACGAACAAACCAAATATGTAGACGTCAAGGCTTTTGTTGGGCATATACTCATATATTAGCAGCTTTTCATCACCCTCTATGCCACAACCTAAGAGCCTCACAAGGTTCCTGTGTTGAAGTTTTGCTATAAGTATGATCTCATTCTTGAACTCCTCTAAACCTTGCCATGACTTTCTAGACAGCCTTTTAACTGCTATTTCCTTCCCATTCGATAGCACACCCTGTGAAAATTGCGATGAATAAGAAAAATAGTGATTACCTTGTAAACAGTGCCAAAGCCACCTTGTCCGAGCATGTTAGATTTGGAGAAGTTGTCTGTAGCCGTCATTATTATGGCTAACTCCATGAACGGCAATTCTTTTGAGCTGACTACATTAATCTCATCCGTTGTCATAGAAGTACTAGTTGGCACAGCCATGTTAGGTAACAGTTCACATCGGCTTTTCTCCTCATCTTAAAGGGACATGAGAGCTTGAATTAGTGATAATTGTACTTATGATCACAGTTTTCTGCTTTTTCGAATTCAGTAAATCTACCTTTTTCTCTCCTCTTCCTCTGACGATGATGGAGAAGATAGCTGCCAATAGCAACTCCTACTAGGAATGTTGATATGCATGCAACTGGCACCACCATCCATGTCTTCCATCTGTTCCCTGCAAATATGATGTATTTGTTGGGAAATACGTTTGTGTATACTTGTGCAGAAACAACTAAGCACGAAAATACTGAAATGTATTTTATCAAACAGAATTAGCAAGAACATACAAATAGCAATGGAGAACCGACCAAGCCCAAGCCACGGACCGGGACGAGGCGAGCGTGGTGGACCTTGGGTCAACTTAGGTCCTCATTTCTTACAAAACATGGGTACCTCCAAGGGGCCCAACCCTTAGCTCAAGGCTAAGTCTTATAAGAAGACAACATTGACTTCTTCAACGTGGGATTCTCTTCCCTTCAAGTTGACCCACCAACTTCAACTTCAATTTTCTCATTCACCTCCCACTTGTTTTAAACATGTGAATATACTATGATCATCTATTCCAATAGATGAACATGAATCTATTTGTTCTTAACCAAAATATGGTTTGGAACCCATTTGAAAATTGAGTCAACGTTGCTTCTCCACAATGGGTTTAAAACCCAATTCCAATAGTATTCACTGTCAAAGTTCCGTGAATTAACAGAGAGATAGGGTTTTGATATCGAGAACAAGAAACCAGCAGTAAACAAATGGTTCTACACAGAAATGGTCTATAACCCTTCTAAGGGGCCGTTTGACAGCCCTTTTTTTTGCTCTTTTTTGGTCCAATTTTTTTGTTTTCCAAAAGTTCATGGAACTTGGGTGTTTGGTTGAGTTTCTCTTTTTTTTTTAGGGCTTGCTCTTTAAAAACTAGGCCCATTTCCGAAAAGAGCTCCAAGCTCTTTTCTTAACCTCTTTTCACGGGGCTCATATTGCTCTTTAATGAGGTCAAGGCTTCGAGCCTCACTAGCAACAGATTGCTTAATTTCTTTGCTGGGTATAAAAGCCACATAATTTCGGAGTTCATCTCTTTCATCAGCACTGTGCTCGATTGGCCACAACTCTCATGGACTTCATAGCCCACCGCGTCCATCACCTCCACCGGCCACCGCGTCCATCGCCTCCACCGGAGTTTTTACCGCTGGTCATCTTTGTGGCTGCGACGCCATGACAGTAGCAGTGCGGAGGCGACACCACTGGTTGTGGCCGTTTGGTGACGGTCGCAACATCCGGTAAAACATATAGCCGGTGTTTTTCTCCGGTGATTAGGTGTGGCCGGCGATGGCAAACCAAGACGGCTTGACGGTGGCGGTGGGCAGTGCCTCCAATAGAGGCGCGAGGTGCCGGGTATGGAGGTGAGCGCAACAACGATGCCTCCAATCGAAGTCGGCGATTGTGGTATAGCCGAAAATTGGGAAAGGGGTGATCGGAGACGGCGCCGGTGTTGAAGGAGAATTAGGGCCCAGGTGCCGGTGTTGAAGGAGAATCTGCTACATCGGTTCCATCATTTCTAATGGGGTGAGAATCTGAACTGGGGGGTTTGCAGATCCAAATAAGACAAAAATTTGCAGGAGTTTGGGATTTCGGAAGATTGCAACTAGTAACTGCTTTCTTTGAAGTCCAATTTTAAGTATATCCTCTGATTTCCATTTGAAAATTTATGAATCCTGATAAAATGCAGTTGCGATCTTTGGGAAAAAAATCAGAGATGCAGACCTCAATTTTACGAAACTTCTGGCATCCAACATCTCAGAAAGTCAACTCATTAGGTACATACAAGTTTCAGCTCCTAGTGATTGGAAAAATCAGAACACCAGAAACATATATATTTAACTCCTAGTTTTCCAGAAATATTTCTTCAGTCTTTCTTCAAGGAACGGAGAAAAATGAAAGTTCGACAGGAAGAGAGAGGGGCTATCTCTTGCATAACTCGGGATTATGAAAGAAGCATCACTTGGAAAAAGAAAGAAAAAAAAAACAGAAAAAGAAGTCATAAAAAAATTGATCAAATAAATTGGTCCTGTTAATCGTCGTTAAGGAAAAATAAATTGTCGCATCGTATGATTTACGTCGCTAAGGAAATAAACATATTACTATAATTACCTTTAATTATGTAAAAATGTATATTAAAAAAAATAAACCCAAAGAGTTGTCCTGTCAAACGCTTGCTCTTTTCTGTTTTTTGAAAAAATAAACTCTGTCAAACAGCCACCAGTTTTTTAAACTGGTAAAAAAAAACCAGAACTCTTCTTTTTTTTTTAGAAAAAAAAACTAAAAACTGACAGCCATACCAAACAGATCCTAAGTTTCTTCAGAAAAACTCAATTTTTTCCACAAAAAGATTCAGTTCCTGAATAACTAGTCAATTCGAATGGCTTACAGATATTCTCGTTCTGGATGTCCCCAAGGATTAGTTAAACATAGTTCTGCAAGCGAGTTGACAAAAAACGAGGCAAAAGGCTGATTATGAACCTTAGTAAAGATTTGCAGCAAGAAATGGTAGGCAGGGTTTCCTTGGACAAGATTAGCCTGTATTGGGCAATTTAGAAGCTTTTGCTCCAAAGTTAGAATGACACCTATAGGGAATAGTTACCTGTTTATATCAATCAATCTCACAATTGAGTCAACCGTTTCAAGAGTTAACCATGAACTTTTATTTCAAGTGTGTATTCATCAAAGGCTCAATATTTGCTTACCTTCTGCTTGTCCATAGAAGGGGCAAGTCTGGAATCTCACATTACAGTTCCTGCTAAAAACAGTACCCCCTTGGCGATCCCGGCAGCATGCTCGAAGGTCTCCCAAGGACTGGGTAAAACAACTTCTACAGCCATTTGGGGAAATGTCCCTTGTACATTGTACAAGCCCAAAGATCGTCTCAGCATTGGAAAATGCTTTTTTTCCGGTAGCAAACATGAGACTTGAAGCATCGTGAGCAGCCTTTCCTGAGAGAGTGTTCATCAAACTCATAACCGATTGAAAATGGGCTTGGTCTGGCACATCTTTCTCCTCTTCATTCGAGTCTGGATACTTTCCAGTATAAACCTCCAAAGAGAAGAACATCTGGTATGAGTACTGAATTTGGCATAATTCATGCCACATAATTGCATCCTTGCTTTGGCACTCCTCCATGATCTCTTTGCTTACATTCTGAAGGCACTTCCGACAAACTTCTGGGGTGACATCTCCTCTACGTAACGCTTGGCCATAGACTTGATCAGAACCATCTCCAACTGAAGTGTTATCAAATCCTTTTCGAAGAGAAGTACTAGTGGATAGAGAATCGAGAAGGGTCTTGAGGTTGTTCTCAAATGGGCTATTCACAGTGTATTTAAAGGTAGGAGGACAATATGTGCTGTGAGGTTCTGCAGCAGCAAGGCTAGAGATCATTAAGAGGGTAAGGAAAAAGTAAAGTGGCAACATAGGTATCAAAGTTAACCTCATCAAGTTAAGTTGGTCTCAGCCAGATAGTATCAGTTTTCCAAGCTATGAAATATTCTCAGAAACTGTAATACTGGTGCTGAAACTGAGCTTGAGGGGACCATGTATGTCCTATGGGAACGATGGTGATTGGGAGGATATGCATATCCAAGTGTAGAGTTTTAAGAAAAAACCCAAGACGGTTGAATCATCACTAGCCATTGACTAAAGAAACTAACAGATCAGATATCGACTTATGGTGCTCTAATAAACTTAATTCACAGCAAAGCTGCTTTCATTCAAATTAAGGTTAGAGGGAGAGATGAACAAAACAACAAATATGCCTGCCGGCTGTGCCTTCCTGTTGACTGATAGGCCATCCAAAATACTAATCAAGAAACGGAGGTTTCGTTCAATTTTTCATAACAAACATTTTGCGGTAATTTAGAATTATGGCGCACATGGAAAGCTGAGGGGGACTTGTTTAGCAGCCTTTTAACTGCTGGTCTTAAGTTAGCTGCTGATGTTTATTTCTATCCTTTTTATGTCAAGTTGCACATCAACTCTCTACGTGAGGTCTAGGATCGATATTATACCTGATGGGTTTCTCTTTCTTTAGAGCATGCTTTTGTATTGTAAACAAAATTGTAACATGATATCAGAATTAAGCATGAGCTATGCCATGCTTCTTTTGGATCTATAGTCTATTTTTTATTCGGCTTGAGCCTTGAAATCACATCATATTCCCGCTACGCTACGCGTGATACCCGATAGCTTCTCCTCCCTAAGAGCGTGCTTTTTAGTTAGACATAAGATCTTGACACTTCAAAAATACTGTCTTCAAGTCATGCACCATTTAATGTGATAGATGTTCCATAAATGCAAGTTTAAGTGAGAACCGGACATTTATTTACAAGGTTTTAGTTTCATCTAATGGATAATCATATATAGTTCAAATTCTACAAGATGTGGGACAATCATCAAGTGGATAATTCTTTCTTGGAAACTACCTTAGCGCGCAGTTTTTTTAGTCAGATCAAGATTATGGTCATTAGGTCTTATACACATTATCTGTTAGTGGTCGCTGAATCTTCCAACTGAGGAAGCATGCCGTTCAGGTTGACGAAGAGTTAAAATTAACATAACGATGACAGGTGACAATATGGTTGGCCTGGCCTGTCTTGCTTCGATGCATCTTCTTGAACACATAGTAGTCGAACATGCATGCATTTGACATATTCATCGAAGTTTCGCTCTCGATGCACCTTCTTGAACACACACTGTTGGACTATTTTAATAAAAAAGAGATTAATAGTTAACTATAATTCATTATTGACTATTAATTTTTATTTTGGCAGTTACATTTCAAGTGTACTTATTTATCTTTATTAGTCAATAAGTGTAAATGATTACATGTGTTTTGGAAAATTTATTTTGGACCATAATGTCTTATTATTTTAAGTTAAATGTGCCACATTTCTATACTTTTATTGGGTTTAAATGATGTTTAGAATTTTTCTTTAAATTCTACCAATCAATGGCACATCAGTTACTTTTCCATTACACTACATATATAAGCAAAGGCTTGGATGGTTTCCTATGATCTTTTTCAACAAGATGAAGAACCACGTTGGCTTAGTCAGGCTAGAATGGAAAATGATTCCCTTTTTGTTCTTAAGCTTATGTCTTTCTTTGAGCCTCCCTCACCACACATTATTCCTGTATATACATTTATACAAGTATACACTAGTATGATCATTTTTGAGGAAAAGATATATATATATATATATATATATATTATGAAGATGTGTTGTCTTTGAGTTTTTTGGTCATATACTCCGAGTAATATTTTGGGCAAAAGAAAGGTATTGTGTGAAGCTTCCGCTTCTCTAGTAGTGCAAACTGAGAGAAGTTACAGTACAAACAAAGAGCTGGGCTGTTGTATCCTGGAGGCGGCGTGTTGAGACCTATTGCACCGGTATTTTACCATAGGGACGCGAACTGTCTTAAAGAGAGCGACCTAATCCGCGCCTCATCCTAGCCGGTAAATTGCACTGCCTATTCAAAAGGTCTGAAGTGAAAAATGCTTGTTCCGTAAGCGGTACGACGTTTGGTAAGAGGAATACATTTTCTGATAATATTTTCATTTAGTGGAGGAAAAGCATAATTTAATTTATGACATTATTTACAACACACACTAGTCCAACATGCGTACAAAATTGATGATGGTCGTCAGTGAATCTTCCAACTGAGAAGCTAAGGCGGATCGTTTAGGTTGAAAAAGAGTTACCCCATGAAATGGTTGGCATGTCATGCTTCTATGCATCTTCTTGAACACAGAATAGTCCAACATACATGCATTCCAGATATTCATCGAAGTTGCATTCTCATTGCAGCTTCTTGAATACACAGTAGCTCAACATGCATGCATGGATACAAGAATATATGTAACTGGTGACAACTTCTCTAGTGATAAGAAAAATGTTGTCACTATTGGCTCTGATGAGTAGCAAAGTTGTCACTAATTGCTTCCAACCATGCATTTATCAAGTGATAAACTGTTGTCTACGCTGATTTTTGTCACTAATTTATTGGTGGCAACACCGTCCAGTTGAATGGCATGTTTTTACAAGATAAATAGTGGCGATACCAACCTTATTGTCACTATTCTTACTATCAGTAGTAGCAAAAACGAGTACGTTTATAGCTGAAATGACTTCTACATGCGTGATGATATAATTAGGGCATTTAGGGCTTTGTGATTTGGTGATCTATTCGGAGATTAACTGGCAGAGTGTTGAAGTGCTAATTGCAAGTATTTGTGTAAGGATGTATCTCTATCTTACCCCGTCGTATTCATATCTGCAATTACTCTTCCTATCTCTTTATTATAGCTTTTTGATTTTCCATTATCTTGCGCATTTGATTGCTAAATTGCAATGCGTTGGTTTGCTTCCCGAATTTCTAGGGTTAGACTTAGGGATCTTAGAATTAACTAATGGCATAAAGCTCTTTTGATTGTATAATTGTGGTCACGGCTTGTTCTTTTATGCTAAACTAGCCCAGAATCCCGTGCTAAGCACGTGACAGTTTATTATCAATAATTTATCTTAGTAGTCTTGAAATGCATAATAAAATGTCTTGCACAATTTTATAATTTTATGATTATTTTATCAAAGATAGTTACTTTAGTTTTGGCTTGAACTTTATTGTAATAAAATAAATTAACCTTTCGGGTTAAATATCAATAAGCAATGTCCTTGTGCATATCTGCTAATTCTGATTGGGTAACTATATAGATGTACAAAAATTAAAAGCTTATTTAGTACACAAAAGAAAAAGTAAATTCTACTGATAAAAATACGCGGAGAACATATTAAGATCAATTTACTATTGCATAAGACATTTTTATTATTTTCTATGCATCTTTAAAAAAAAAACAAATTGTACCTTTGAATGGGTTGTCCATAACATTAGTTATATATTAGTTTAATTTTGATAGAGAAAATTTTGGTCCATATATTTGTTTATAGCATGTTATAAAAGTTAATCAACATAACTAATAATTAAAGTAAGGCTGGTGTGACATTTTTAGAAGCAGAGAAAATAGTAATCAGTGCATGAAGTAATTATATAAAGTTTAAAAAGTTTAACCAACATGACTATATACGATAGCTCAAAACCTCGTAGTAAGTAAATTGCTGAACAAACAACCTTCATTACCCTACCACCAACACCTATAACAACCACCACGGATCTACGCCGTACAACCACCACAGCCGTTAAACAACCACCCCAAACCCACTATTCGTTCGACCTTTGCGCCACCACAGCCATTTCATCACCACCCAGTTACCGACGGCCTCATCGTATCACTAACATCATCACCACATAACCTGTGCAGGCATCACCCCAACTATCTCAAAACCAAGCACTAGTCGTTGTTGGCTGTGACCCAGCACAACCACCAAATCACCCAGCACCACAGGCCTCATCACATCACCGTCAACCTCCAAATCGTCCAACTAAAACCACCACTTGATCGGCCTAACCACTATACCGCCACAACCAATCAACATCACTGCAATCACCGCCGACATCATTGCAGTACTGCCGACATCCAGATTAGTATCACCGGTGCCCAGATCCTCGACCCAAGACCATCGTCGCCCGCCTCAAAATCTGGAACCAAGACCCTCGAAAACAGCAACATACTTATGGCTTTCTTCTCGCACTCGATGCTGTAGGCATAAAGCTATGGTAATGCTTAGCAAATGCGATGCGCCTCTTTCTACGTAACCACACTCGCAACCACCCTGTCTGACCCCTACCGTCAACATAGAGACCGCCGCCACTGATGCTTTTGTGCGGGGCTAAGATACAGAGAGAGCAGAGATTGTTCGCGCGCATGTGTGTGTGTGTGAGAGAGAGAGAGAGAGAAGATTGTCCTTTTGTCTTTTAGTCATGAAATTAATACATAGAGCAAATTTTACGGTGGTGATTAGAGCCACGTGTCATGTAGATGTATTTTTCTGTTATTGACATATTCGCACTTGCTAAAATTTAACGGTCCTTCATGTCCATTAGCCAAGGTACTGATTTGGGTCATTTTTTAAAACCTAGGTACTTCTTTGGTGCACCTCCAAAGTTGGATATTAGAGCTATACTTGGATCTTGGGATAAAGTTGAGGGTAAAGTTTTGGGGTTAGTCCCAAAAAATATATAAGTGAACTTTCGCAACAAAATGTTAAAATTTACTCAAAACTTTTGCAATTTAGCCTCAATTTTTAAAAAAATAAAAAACTCACTTGAATTTCTTTGTTATAAAATATTCAAAAAGAGAATTTTTAATGGGGGAAAAAAAAGTTTAGCCATTTAATCCCTTGGGATTGTTTTTATACAGTGGGGCTAGATCTGCACATGTTTTTTGTTAAATACTTACTCTTTTGTCATTAAAGATACATTAGTGAACTTTAATTTTAACCTTTTAAACGACAAATTGTTCATATTTAGTCAACAATGTGGTAGTTTAGCCTCATTTTTTTAGAAGTCAAAAATACCTTTGATTTCTCTAAACCTTTCATTTGTAAAAAAGGTATTTCAATGAAAAAAATAGCCATTTAACCCCTTGTGATTGTTTTATACTATGGGACTAGGTCCTCACCCATTTTGGTTATATTCTTACGCTTTCATCACTACAAGATGTATTATTGCACTTTTTACCTCTTTAATCAAGAAAATATATTTAAATTTAGCCAGTAAAATTTTTAATTTAGTCTCACCTTTTTAAAGTCATTAACACCCTTATAATTTTTAGAAAAAATTAAATCTTAAAAGGTCATTTTAAGGAAAAATTAGCCATTTCACCATTGCGAGTCAAAACTTGAGAATTTTCAACTGAAAAAGAAAGATAAAAATCGTTAGTCATTTGAGCTTAAATGAAATAGAGTCTTTATCAAATGGATTCACCTAATCCTATCACACATAAGAGTGGAATATAAAAAGATAATAACCATAGAAGAACATGTTATCATGCGAATATATAGTATTTCGAGTGACAGCGGAACCTACAAAGACAATAACCATACAGAGAATATGTTATCATGTAAATAAGGATATTCTAATAACTCTAGCACTCATTTAGGATTATTTACTTACAATGAAGCTCAATTTATAACTAGGAGCAGAATAATACATTCTAGTGATTGTTAAATTTCAGGATTACATATGCATTTAAAAAACCGAAAAAATCTAGTTTTACGATGGTTTTCTTACACCAATATATCCGTATCTAAAATCTATTTAAATTTCTGTTTTACGATAGCTTCAATATGCAACTTTGTTTGTATAGAAATTTATACATGCACAATAATTCAAATATGTAGTGTACGTATCAACATACAAAAATGAACTACAAAATTTAAAAGTATTGAGTTTCTGACAACATATACAGTTTAGTTTAGGTAAAATATAACATTTCTCCTAAAAAGCTACAGAAAATGTTGTTATCAGCAAGTTGTTTCTTTAATCGAATTTGATAGAAATGATGTAGTAGCTCTAGGGTACTTGCTTTAACGTGAATGGTGGTAGTTTTATTAAATGGCTTTTCAATAATGAGAGAGAATGCAGGAGTTCAAGGGTGATTTTATTGTATTTTTTTTAAAAGTAAATTCTAACAAAAGTATATATTAAATAAGGATGTTTTAAGAAGAGATGCTTGATATCCTACAAGAAATAAAAAAACACCCTTAATTTTCAATAACTTTCTAATCCAAAAAGGGCATTTGATTGAAAAAAGTTAAAAGTAAAAAAAACACCTAATCATCACTGGTCTTTTATAAAAGTAAAAAAGTACCGTTTAAGAGATAAAAAAAACTAGTTATTTAATTTCATCCGTGCTTAGACATATGTACGAAGCTCGATACTCCAACTGTAAATCCATGAAAGCTGTTGTTTCATGCTACTTTATTTCTTAGTTTGCTAGGCAGAAATATAAAACCTTTTATATTCTTTCATTAATTTTCTTAGTGGCTAGTAATGTAGCGGGTTATACATTGGACTGGCAAATACTGAGTTTGGCTTCTCGTAGAAGCGGAAAGAGCCCTTTTCTTCTTATCTGCACGTTTGTCACGTTTATTCGCACATTTTTTGTCACGGAAGAAGTACACTAACGACAAAACTTAGTTCCTTTCGTGACAACTGGGAGTTCTGGACCAGCAGGCTTTCTTGAGTGCAAAGCACTACAAACTCAGCTCCTTTGATCCAGACGGGTTACATCCAGCTCCTTAGTAGTTAATGGACGTATATGCATATGCATATATCTCAGTATTGCAAGAAGATAAATAAGATCAGTCATCATATTCATCGAGTTTACTGGAAAGCCGATGCAATGTCCAACTTATATTTCCTTTTGGTGTTATATAATGGAACTGGAACTGGAATGCTAATCAAGAGAGCAACCTCGTTTTAGTTTAATCCGGGGTCAATATAGTCGGCTCCCTCAGCAAACTCTCTTAGTCAATGGGAGCCCCATTGGTTGGACAAGCTGGCCCAGGTTGATGATTCTTTGGACCACAGACATAACCTCCTTCTCAGAAATTCATATAGTTATCTGTAAACCTTCATGACGCCATGCTAAACAAGGACAAGAAGGGGAAAAAGCATCATTGTTGACGTTCGAACAAGAAAATTTAAGCAAGAAGGAAGGTACAAAACTTCAGTGGTTAGATAACCTGGCCTGGTAGTTAATGAGTTGATGTTACCTTTCCTAGATGCATTTCCAAGAAAATCCTATCAACTCAAATTTGTATGAAGTTGGACTTCTTCTATACCCCAAGTCGCTCAGCCTAAGCCTAAAAGTGCTCGCAGTTCCAGTTCACTAAGAAAGCCTAGATGTCTTTCCTTCAAAGCACTTCGAAAGTTTATCGCTTGATATTGTTTCACTCTTTCCTCGTCGTCCTTCATGATCTTGCTGGTGCTGATCCTCCATACGACATCTGTTCAAACACAACCAATTTTACAGAAAATTCATTTCAGCTTCACGTCAGTAGTCTCTTTGCTTCTTTAACCTCGAATGCTTCGGTCTCCAACTTCGGCAACGCTTCCACGGGAGATAATCCAGATGCCGTTTATGGTCTTTATCTCTGCTACCAAAATGTTTCGACGGATGACTGCGGAAAATGCATAACAACTGCAGCAAAGGATATACAAAAACAATGTCCAAACTCAAATGAAGCAGTCGTCTGGGAAGAACAATGCCAATTGCGCTATTCAAATCAGAATTTTTTTGGCCTTTTGGACGTTACAGGAAACATAGTTAAAGATAATACACAAAATGTTTCGGAGCCAGAACGATTTATACTTCTCGTGAATGACACGTTACACAATCTCAGCAAAGTAGCAGCTTTTGATCCTTCAGATGGTATGAATGCTTCTAGAAAGGTAGAATTTGCCAACGAAACACTTCATGCTCTTGCGCAGTGCACTACAGACTTATCTCCAGATGACTGTAATCTATGCCTTGAGACTGCAATAACAAACATTTCCACTTGCTATTTCTCTCGTGGTGCAAGGCTTCTTAGTCGTAGCTGCTACTTAAGGTACGAGTTCTATGATTTTCTTGGAGATGCAACTGGATCACCTTCCTCAACACCTAGTAAGTACCTCTACAGTATTTTGCAATCCAGGATTATGTTAAAATGTTGTGCTCATTTGGATAACCTTGGGCAAGTCATATAATGAAGGTATCTGAATGTTATTCACATTATCTTTTTCCAGATATTAAACCAGGTGAAAAAAAGAAAATATGGATGATTTTACTTTTCGCAATTGGATCAACAATGCTAGTGGTGGTGCTGCTGGGTTTTTGTACATATCATTTTTGGCCGAGTCAAACTGCCAAAGGTATATATAGTTCTACTTTCTAGTGAAGGCATTCTTCTGGATTAATATTGCTTTTCTTCCTAACATTCTAGCCTATCTCCCCTCCATGCCCTCCATTCCAGGGGAAAACAGTATATCTAGGCAAGATATTCAAGTTGAAGACATGGATGAAACAGATAACATCAACTACCTGAAGGAAAAATTGCAAGGAAGGACCAGCCTGAATCTTCAGGAGCTTCCGTTTGTTGATATGGACACTCTAAATGCAGCTACTGATAACTTTTCTGACTTAAACAAGCTGGGACAAGGTGGATTTGGCCCTGTTTACAAGGTATATAGCTATTTCTAGCAATATGTTCCCAACTGGTTTTCTTAACTTTAAATTTTATGTCGCTTGGTAGCATCACTTGGGCTTACGATGTTTCTCCCTTTAAAGGGTATCCTACCAGATGGGGAGGAAGTGGCAGTAAAAAGGCTCTCAAACATCTCTGAGCAAGGTTCAGACGAGTTTCTGAATGAAGTCCTACTAATACTTAAACTTCAACACAAAAATCTTGTCAGACTTTTGGGATTTTGCATTCAAAGAGAGGAAAGACTACTGATATACGAATATATGCCTAATAGCAGCCTAGATGTCTTCCTCATTGGTTTGTGCCCTTGGATTTTCTTTCACAAGACTTTCTTTTTTCTATCTTGTGACATTCTGCAAATTCGCGTTACTGTGTTTTATCTCATCATTGTAACTCTTTCATTTGCTTAGATCCCAAGAAGCGCGCACAACTGAATTGGAGCAGACGTCTAGACATCATAAAGGGAATTGCCAGGGGAATGCTATATCTTCACCAAGATTCTCGACTTAGGATCATTCATAGGGATATGAAACCAAGCAATGTGTTACTGGACAAGGACATGAATCCTAAGATCTCTGATTTTGGAATGGCAAGGATCTTTGGAGGAAGTGACAGTGAAGCTAACACTGCCAAAATAGTCGGAACTTAGTAAATCATCCTTTTAGCTTACATCTTCTTCCTTCATCGGCTGTCAAATTCATACTACATACTTTTACTTGGCCTGAATATGTATTTCTTAGGTCCCTTCATTTCTGCTTTCACCATGTGATCGTTAAAACATGTCTTGTGTTTCTCTGGCAGTGGATATATAGCTCCAGAATTTGCAATGGAAGGACTATATTCCATCAAGTCTGATGTTTTTAGCTTTGGGGTCGTCTTGCTTGAGATCATAACGGGAAGAACGAATGCTGGATTCCATCTCTTCAAGCACGCCCCTAGCCTTCTAGCATACGTAAGTTCAGAACTGGTTAGAATGCTAGACATATGGCATCCTAATATTACCTGAATCAAACTGTCATGCAGGCATGGCAATTATGGAATCAAGGAAAATGTTTGGAGTTAGTCGATCCACTATTGAATGATTCACATGACGACGAATTCTTGAGATACATGCATGTTGGACTATTGTGTGTTCAGGAAGACGCATATGACAGGCCAGCAATGCCATCTGTAGTTAAAATGCTAATGAGTGACACTGTAACCCTATGCCAGCCCGAACGACCTGCCTTCTCCGTTGGAAGAATTGCTGATCACCATCAAACATGCCATAACAATCTGTCACTGAACAACTTGACAATGTCTGACATACTACCACGGTAGTAATCCCCTAAAGTTAAAATATTGTTGGATTTTGTTCATGTTTGATGTGCCGAACGGATATTTGCTTTGTAAATGTGTATTCAAGTTGCCGAAGGATTGGTCTCCGGTATAAATGTTGCCAAAGTTATCAAAGTCTCTTTCTTTCAATTTCAAAACCAACAATGATATTCTGCAGCCACTCGCAACATTGTCCCACAGATCATCAATGAGCATGCGAAAACTAATTAGGAATACGACTAGACAGAAGGTGCACATTATCTTGGACGATATGGACCAATGCGCTGTATATGGTCATAGCTTGACAACTTTCTATGCATCTCTACGTACCACTAGCTATATTTAGTCTTATCTGCTGACTCAGCAAATAAGGTCTATGCCTGCTAAAGATGTTAAAGTCAGCAACATTGCCTATCCTTTCGAAGAATTTTTTCTCTAGGCTCCTCTCTACCATTCTATCATCTTCTCATTGCCTCTTCACTTTCCAAATAACAATCTTCTCACCTCCTCTTCATTTCTCTAGAAATTCATTGCACCAAAGGAATTAAAAGTATCTTAAACCTTATGTTGCTATCCAATCCTGACTACGTACTTTTAGACCGCTCTTGGGTCCTTTTCACACGACACGTCAACTTTTTAACGATCAATGTTCAACGCTCCCAAATCAGTCAAACCAACATGCACGCTCAAGTCACGTTTGCGTCTTCTCTCTTTTTCATAAAATCTCTGAGTGTCAAGTCGGCCTCCGAACCTCAAGGGGGTCGGCCTCCGAACCTCAAGGGGGTCGGCCTCCCTAACCTCAAGGAGCCTGGCCTACCTTCTTCCTTCGCGCCTTGGCGACTCTTCTCCTCACCCTTTGAGGGCTCTTTACTTCACCCCTCGAAGACTCCACTTTTCACCCTTGGGGACTCTTTCCCTTACCTTTTGGGGGCTCATTCTCCTTGAGGGCTCATTTGCCTCACCATTTCCCGTGCACCATTTATGCATCACGTGCCTCCGACATGACGGCCATTTCCGCGACAGTTGTTGCCGCCACTACAAAAAAAGTGATCTATAGCGACGCTCTATGCCGGCTGCCACACGAAGGCGTTGTTGTACATGGGCTATGACGGCACCTCCACGACGACCGTTGCCATAGGATCTATAACGACGCTTTAAGCCAGCGGTTGCATGTCCAACGATGCCGTATATCATATTTTCACCAAAAAGTAAAGTGCCAAAATTTAGCGCCAAAAATTGTTCTCTGCCGGCAGTCCTACCCTTTTAGCCGACTCGCCGACCGTTGGCATAGAACATGTGGTTTTATATTCCATTTTTCTTCTTTTTATTTTGATGTTTTCTTCCTCTTAACACACGACTATGGTTCATCTCTCACACGACGCATCATCAGGTTCGACTCTCTCTCTCTCCTCATTCCTCTCTCTTCTTCTCCGTTCTCTATAATCCGTCACTTTTGCTGAATTTCTCTTCTCTACTCTTCGCTTTTCCAGATCTGAAGTCTCAACTCTTCTCTCAAACGATTCTTCAATTTGCTTTAGGATTGAACACACTTTGGGATTCATCAAATCAGGTAACCATTTCTTTCACTCAAGCAACAATTAATGTCAATTGATTGTTTCTATGATGTCTAGAAACCTTATTCTGATTCCAAGATAGCTTTGGCACTCCTGGTTTCATTTATTTTTTCTTCTCGCTGAGTTCGCTTCAGAAAGTGAATACGTCATTGATGAGGGATAATTAAAGAAGAGACATAGAAACTCTTCTGATTTCACTAGTTTATCAGATCGATTTGTGCTCTGCGATATGTAAGTTGGGTGAGAGTGTCTGAATGATTACCTGACTATAGAATAAAGTAAATTTGCTGTGACATCACTTTTTACTCATAGCTGGTTCTGAATCATTTGGGGAATGGCATGGTTGTACTAGCATAAAGGAAGCAAAATTAGTCCCAAATATGATTTGCTGAAATGAAGGCATGTAGATAAATCTAGGGCTCCTGATAAGGTTAGACAGTTAATGCAGACAGACCTGAATTGAAGCAGTGATTATAGTCTCACAAGTGCCAGATTAGAGTAGTAGTCTCGCAAGTATGCCAGCATTTCTGCATTTCTGGAGGAGAACTCAGACACACGTGTTTACAAATGGACTACTCCAAGGTGTCATGTGATTTTTTTGAAGCATTAACTTACATAGTTTGGTGATTACCTTCAGGTCCGTCCTTTTGGATGAACTGGCTTGTTCATAAATGAGTGCTGCCTATATTACTACCACATGCGATCGGATATGTCAGGATTTATTCAAACCACGTTTTTCTTTTTTTACATGGCTTGCATATGCTATGGTTTCTTTTTTATGCTTGGAACTGTTGGTTTTCGTGCGGCCTTGTTCTTTCTCCATCACATATACCGTTCAATCAAGTGTGAGTATAAGTTGGATGTTGGTTTGTTAACAAGTAGTACTCCTTTTTAGTGGTCATTGTTATGGGTGTTCTCCCTTTAATTTCAAAAAGGATGCTGGCCGTTTAAGTTACTGATGGAGATAGTTATTGGAGCATGACTCTAACCTTTTGCCTTTGAATTAGAATAAAAAACTTAAATCAACTACTTGTATTTCAAGTTCATAATACGTATTGTTGTGTTTCTTTGGAACCCGCTTCTTTCCTAATATTCTGCTGTCACAAGCTTCTTCACTGTTAGAGCGTGTTTGATAGGATGGAAAAGAGTTAAGCCAAAATGGGATTTTCTATGTGTCGACTTTTTAGTGTCATACTTGTTTTTTGTTGTTTGGTTTAAGTTTAGATTCAGGCGTAAATTTTTAATCTAACTTGATAACTTATTCTGTTTTTTGCATGCATGTTATTTAGATTATGCAAATAAATTGATCAATGTCTTTGGAAATGTTTTCTTGTAACATTTGGGTGTACAATATCTCTATGGTTTTTCGGCTTCAGAACCAACACCGCGAAGTGGCTGGGTGCAGCAATAGGGAGATGCAACCCATAGACACCTCACTTGGTGATGCCACTGACAGGCATGTTATCGAGATGAACACTGAGGCCTTGGATGTTGATGAGGCTAATCCTGAGACTGTTGTAGCAACTGAAGAATTAACCAACCAAGGGGGGTCTACTACTGGTTAGTGCTTTATTTTGTTGTTTACTTGATCAAGGGCAGCTTATATGGTAAGCATTTTTTAAAGTTTTTGTCTTTCCGTAGAGTTTAAGCTTCATTAGTAGTTCCTTTGTGACACATAAGGAACAGGGCCTATCACTAAAGAGTAACCTTATCACTAAGGATCCCAACCATAGTTTCTTTCTCGGGCGTTTATTGATATATCCGTAAAATCGAGAAAATTTCCAAAGAGCAGTAAAGTGAGGGCAGTATTATTCATAAACCTTACAGAGCTCACCTTCTTGAAAATTTTGGATCAACTAACATCGTTACCTGATATAAGATGAATGTGGGATGAAAGAGTAGGACTCTTATTTTGGGGGGAAGTTTTCACTGAAAACTTAGCAAAAAGAAGCAGAAGACAGCCATGGAGACCTGTGTAGGGCCAAAACACTAAAATCCTCCATTATTTTTCAGAATTGTTTTAAATTCACAAGAACAGGAAGATCTATATCACACTTTCTTTTCCTTAGGTCATACTTTTCAAGATTACCTTTGAATACTATCTTAGTTTGTGTACATATCTATTGCAATAGGCCTCAACCAGTTAATTGACTTGAGTTTTGAGTATTTATGCTTACTGAAAGTTCCCAAGTATAGGTCCTTGTTCCCAGCTACTCTTCCAATCCTTGCTTGCTTCCACGCTGGTGGTGTTTGTAATTGAAACGAGATACAAAGATAAATTAGAAGTACTATAACAGCAACAACTGAATTGTTCACGCAACATATCAGAATATATTATCTAAAAAAAAGAATACACAAATTTGCTCATTTCAGTAGCTAATCACATCATTACACGAAAAGAAATGATTTGAGGCCATTTTTAACATTTAAATCACAAAACATGGTAGTCTGTCATTTCTGTTTGGACCATGCCAACGTGGTTAGAGTGTGTCCCTTCATGTGCATGGTTAAGGTTCATGTTTCATTCCCCCAGAAAAAAGGAACAACTGCATACAGTTAAGGCCAAATCATGTTGTTGACGCCAAGTGCATGACACCAACAATGCATGTAGTTTGAAATTTGGCCAGTAACATTGAACAGATTATGAGCTGCATAAGAGAGGTAGCAGAAGTTGGATTACCTCCCAAATCCCCTTGTGAGTTTGGTTGTTTGTGCATGCTAGTACTATAGTACCTATTGTTCTTCATCTGAATTAACTAATCCGTCTATATACTATTCGGATCTGCTGTTATTTATGATCAAAGTCTTATTGTAATGTTGTTATCACTTTTTGTTGTCTCAGTATCTTAAATACTGTCAAGTGAGGTTGTGCATTCTTTACCACGCCAACTCTTTCTCCATATGGTAATTTGTGTTCTACTTTGTTCTTGCTTGCAGAAAATATTCACCACATATCATCCGCTTGCAAAGGAGGCTATCATGACTAGCCTTAACAAGAAGTGGAAGGAGTGAAAATATAAAGTGAAGAAGGAATATTTCTATCCAAATGACATTTCTGGATCCCAGAGAAAAATTGCGAAAGAGACCAGGATTTATAGGGACCAGTGGAACACCTTGGTTACTTCTTGGCAAGATGGTGATGTGCAGGTATATTCTTGATGAAAGTATAGAGCAAGTATTGTCGCTAATGGATGAAGTCAAGGCAAAAATGGCTAAAATGGAGGAAGCTATTAATCAATGTTACGAAATCGCTTTAGATAAATATGTATAGAACACGATAACCAAATAAGAAAACACAAGAAATATGAGAGAACTCAAATCCACTTTGCACAAGTCAGATTTACAACGCTCCCTCACGTGTATCTCTCAACTGTTTTCCTACTCAAAGAAGGACTCTTCTTTCTTTGCCTACCCAAAGAAAGACTACCCTCTCTTTCCTACTCAGAGAAGGACTCTTCTATCTTTGCCTACTACACGAAGGACTGTCCTGTCTTGGCCTACTCAAAGAAGGACTCTCATCTCTTGCCCTTAAACACAATACAAGACACCTTACTTATACTTGGAGAAAGCAGTGATCTTCTCTCTCCAAGCAATGTGGGACAAGATGTCTTATATACTAAGGGTCAAGTTGCAACCTTCTTTGAGTAACCGATGTGGGACATAAATACAAGACATATATCAACAATCTCCACCTTGGCTTGTATTAACAAACCACTCCATGAGAAAAGTATAATATGTCTTAAGTATCTTCTTCATGTACTCCACCTTGCATCCCCTTTAAAGGTAAGGATACACTCCACCTTGAATTCAACAAGAAAGAAGATGAATCAAGCTCAAGCAATGCTTGAACTTCTCTGTCGTGACTATCTTCGTGCGCATATCAACTGCGTAGGTCCTCGGCCCTATCTGCCTCTCACCATAGCATAGCGTTGATCCCTTGTCCAGCTGTAACACTGTAATCCCCTTACGTGCGTCAGCCCCATCCTTGGACACCAACGGGATCATCCACTCTGCCATCATCATCACCCCGCAATATGGATTAAGCGTAGTGCTCGACTTCTCCATGAAGTCCATCCCAAGCACCACCCCAAGCTCATCCATGTCGATGATGTTGAAGTCGGCCTTCCCTGTCCATCCGTCGATCCTCAAATCGATGTTATTGATGACTCCATTCGTCAGTCTCTCCTCGGCATTCACGACCGTGAGCCAACTCCCATCCTTGGTTGGTTTTAGCCCAAGCCACTCGGCAACCCTCGGACTCATGAAGTTGTGGGTGGCCCCGGTATCCACAAGCGCTTCTTGAGTCTTCCCAGCAATGTCAAACGTTGCGTAGAGCAAACCCCGTCTCTTCTTACTGTTCTTCCCCTTGGTAGCTTCTTCCTTTGACTTCTGCACGAACGCATTGACCATCTGCAATGCCCCTATGCGTGCCTCCCTGTCGCTTCTGAAAGAATCTCCCTTGCTGCTTTTGTGCTTCTCGAGGAACGCAATCATCTTGCCTTTGTGCGGGCAATCCTTCCCGTAATGCGGACCTGCACAGTAGAAGCATTCTCTTCTAAGCCCTACATGAACCTTGTGGTCACTAAAATCACCCCTTTTGCTACTTTCTCCATGCTTCTTCTCCCCTTTGTAAGGCAGCGACGTCCCTCGTCACCACTCCGCTCATCATCGGTTCCCTTGGACGAACCACTCTTTGACCTATCGTCTCCCCCATCTTTGGCACGCTCGTGCCTTGGAGATCTTGGCCTCTCACATTGCTTGAAGTCTCCTAACCTCTCGACAATCACCATGGCGAAAGCCAAGTCGTGAGGTTCCCTTCGCCGCAACTCTGTGGCAAACCACTGCTGCAACCCATCAATGAAGAAGCATAGTCGCTGCCTCTCGGACATCTCTGGTATTTCGAGCATCAAAGCCGAGTACTCCTTCACATACTCATGGATGCTTCCCTTCTCCGTCAGCCATCGAAGGTTGATCATCGCCATATCTTCGGCGCTCTCCGGATAGAACTGCCTTTTTAGTTCACGCTTGAACTTCTCCCATGTTTTGACGTCGCACCCATCCATGTAGCGACGCCTCCACCATGAGGCAGCTGTATCCGTAAGGTACATGACTGCCGTATGCACCTTCTTTTCCTCGTCGTCGAAGTCGAGGGCTTCAAAGTACCGCTCCAAGTGCCAAAAGAAGTAATCCACCTGCCTCGCCTCTCTCGCTCCATAGTACGATCTCGGCTTCGGCATTTTCTTTCTCCTTGGCTGCACCGCGATACGTTCCTGCCTCGTAGCTCTTGTAAGCTCCTTCTTACAAGCAGCTAGTTCTTCTTGGAGCTCCGTGACTTGTCCCTTGAGGTCCTTGTGCCGTTGCACCTCCCACTTGGTGAAATGGGCGACCCTCTCCTCGATCAAGTCATCTAGCTCCTCCGCGAACACATTGACTTTCCGTTCCAGCACAGTTAATCGACTGTCTACCTCCAAGTCATCTAATCTATTGAAGATTAGCTCCACCTGACTTGCGACAGTCAGCTGTACCTTCTCCTCGTCAATGTCGAGGGCATCAAAGTACCGCTCCAAGTGCCAAAAGAAGTTATCCATCTACCACGCCTCTTTCGTTCCATAGTACGATCTCGGCTCTGACATTTTCTTTCTCCTTGGCTGCACAGCGATACTCCCCTGCCTCGTAGCTCTTGTAAGCTCCCTCTTACAAGCAGCTAGTTCTTCTTGGAGCTCCATGACTTGTCCCTTGAGGTCTTTGCACCGTTGCACCTCCTGCTTGGTGAAATGGGCAACCTCTCCTCGATCAAGTCATCTAGCTCCTCTGCAAACACATCGACTTTCCTCTCTAGCATAGTTAATCGACTGTCTACCTCCAAGTCATCTAATCTATTGAAGATTAGCTCCACCTGACTTGTGACAGTCGGCTGCAAGCGCTCTCCAAATGCCTCGAGCTCACTCCTCATGCATGCTTTGGCATCCCCTGTCGCACTGCTCAAATCCTTTACCGTGCTCTGCCATATGCCAAAATTCGTCTTTCCATCGAATTGTCACAGGCATACTTCATGGTCGTGTTGTCTACATATTTATCCTCTCAAATCGATTTCAATTTTGCCAAAAAAAAATAAACCTGGAAGCTCTGATACCACTTGTTACGAAATCGCTCTAGATAAATATGTATAGAACACGATAACCAAATAAGAAAACACAAGAAATATGAGAGAACTCAAATCCACTTTGCACAAGTCAGATTTACAACGCTCCCTCACGTGTATCTCTCAACTGTTTTCCTACTCAAAGAAGAACTCTTCTTTCTTTGCCTACCCTAAGAAAGACTATCCTCTCTTTCCTTCTCTTTCCTACTCAGAGAAGGACTTTTCTATCTTGGCCTGCTCAAAGAAGGACTCTCCTCTCTTGGCCTATTCAAAGAAGATTCTCATCTCTTGCCCTTAAACACAATACAGGACACATTACTTATACTTGGAGAAAGCAGTGATCTTCTCTCTCCAAACAATGTGGGACAAGATGTCTTATATACTAAGGGCCAAGTTGCAACCTTCTTTGAGTAACCGATGTGGGACATAAATACAAGACATATATCAACAATCAACTCATGCGTCAGAGTCAAGGACAGTCCTAGTTCTCTAGCTTTCGGGTAATTTTTCGCAAAATCTAACTTTTAACTTCCTTTTATGTTGTTGATCAATTGGTAACTTTATCAAGATTTCATGATGGAAAGTGACAGGTATGCAAGAGTAACAACATGCACCAAAAGCTTTTGCCTAACAGTTGAAAAATAACAAGCACAAAATGAGATTCAAAGATGTGCTATTTGTGTTTAATATGTGAACATATTCTTTGTTGAACATATTTGAAGTGTGAAGCGATTAGCATATGTTGTACCCCTTTCTTATTCTATATGTTTAACATGTGTTACCTCTGTATTAGGTTGTTGCCTAGGTGAATGCAAATGGATTAATCTTGGTCTTGGTGGTTAATGTTGATCATATGCATGGGCTGTTGCCGGGTTGATTTGGACATGTGCATGAGAATTTACTAGGTTTTGTACAAAATTGTAAAAAGTATTTAACTTCGCTTGTTAATTTTTAGACAAACATGTGTTATTGTTCTGGATTTGGATAGATTGGGGTTCTTTTGTGACCAATCAAGTCTTAATTTAGGTTTAACTTGCATTTGGTTTTTACTAGATATAGGATACGAGAAAAGCAATGCAAGGCACAAACAAATCTTTATACAGGCGGTTGGCAATGCCGGCGTTGTCTAGCATTTTGCTCTCCTTTTCTTTTGGGTGATAACTTATGGAGGCGGTCAGTGTCGCCAGCATAAGTGAATTATTTTAATAAAAATTCTAAAATAAGCCTATGACAGCGGTCGCACATGCTGGCATAAGTCCATACATATGAAGAAAAACAAATGCAAAACAAAACCTATAACGGTGCATGGGACATTTGACATAGACCAATTATTCAACAATTTAATAAAATAAAAATAATACCTACTGCGACGGTTCCTAGTGCTGGCTTTGCTATTTAATCTAAATATGTAAGAAATTAGAAATTTATCTATGCCGGCGCCCATAACCGCTGGCATAGGTTGAGACCGCTGCTATTGGTGACATTAGAAGACGGCTGAGGGAACACTTTTAGAGGCGGTCAACTGCTGGTATAGACCCATTCAAGCGCCGGCATAGGTCTACGGAAACGCGAGTAAAGGCGACGGTCTTGTATCTCCGTATAAGCCTACGGCGGCGATTTTTTCACTTTTCGCGGCGCCATACCGACCGTCGGCGTAGAGCTTGTTCCTTGCACCTGTCCGTCGTTTTCATGTCACGTGCCCCCGACACACTGCACACTCCGTCGTGCCCATGTACCACGCACGCAGCTGATACAGTTGCGCCCCCCAACTCTATGTCACATTATCATGTCGCGGGCACGGGACACACTCCATTGTGCCCATGCACCACGTGTTGCTTATACAGTCACACCCCCTGGCATCCTGTCACATTACCACGCCCTCGCGTTGGTCCATCATTTCATCACACTATGTTCACTTTGCCTTAGTCGTGGCACATGCTTCGACTCACTCCCTGGAATGTGCAGTATCCCACAAGGATAGGCAACTCTTCTGGGATACTATCTCTGCTAGTGAGCTCCAAGTACTCTGGCATGAACACTCCCCTTCCATTAGGTAGACGGCTCCTCCGGAATGCTACCTCAACCCGTTGGGTAAGCGACTCCTCCAGGACACTACCTTGGTGAGCTTCAAGTGCTCCGACACAAGGACTCATTTCGTGGGGATAGGCTTGCTCTCTAAGACACTATCTCCGCCAGGGAGCTCCAAGTGCTTCGGCACGAAGACTCCCCTTCTGCCAAGTAGACGGCTCTTCCGGGATACTACCTCGGCCCGTCAGGTAGACGACTCCTCCGGGACACAACCTTGGCACACTCCGAGTGCTTTGGCACAAGGACTCACCCGCGGAAATAGGCTTGCTCTCTAAGACACTATCTCCGGTAGGAGCTCCAAGTGCTCCAGCACGAAGACTCCCTTTCTGCCAACTAGACGGCTCCTCCGGAATGTTGCCTTAGCCCGTCGGGTAGGCGACTCCTCCGGGACACTACCTTGGCGCGGTCCAAGTACTCCGGCACAAGGACTCACCCATTGGGATATGCTCGCTCTCTAAGACATTATCTCCGTCACAGAGCTCCAAGTGCTCCGGCATGAAGACTCCCCTTCCACCAGGTAGACGGCTCCTCCGGGATGTTACCTCAGCCTGTCGGTAGGCAACTCCTCCGGGACACTACCTTGGCACATTCTAAGTGCTCTGGCACAAGGACTCAACGGCGGGATAGACAACTCCTCTGGGGCACTATCTCCATCAGGGTGTTTGCATGACTAGCCTACGTGCTCTGGCACTGAGGGCTTTCATCGGCACCCTTAAGGACTATGACCCCCGGGTCACTCTGAGAGGGGAACAAGTCTCTGGAGGGCATCGTGCCTAGTCCGCCTGGCAGTTGGGCGTCGAGTCTTCCCTACCAGGTCATCGGTGTCTTTCGACCTATGGGACTCTACAAGGGCTTTGAACTGGTGGCTAGATCAAGGGGGTTCTCTTGCCACACCAACGGTGTGAGAGTCAGTCTCTCCAGACAAACAAAGCGACGTTCACCACAAGAAAAAGGATTTTTAGTGACGGAAAAATTCGTCTCTAAAAGTCCTTTTTTCGTCGGTAAAGTTTTTAGCAACGGACTGTCCGTCGCTAAAAATCCGTTGGGTAAAAGACCGTTGCTAAAAGATTAGCGACAGAAATTGATGATCCGTAGGTAAAAATTTATTTTTACCGAAGGAAATAAACATTTTTACCGACAAAATATTCCGTCAGTAAAAGTATTTTTTTATTATTTTCCAATTTTTGTAATTTTGCAAATAATGTGTAAAAAGGGACTTTTTAGTGACATAAATTCTGTCGCTAAAAATTTCCATGAAAATCTGTCTCTATATGTACTTAAAAGTGGAGACCTTTTAGCGACGGAAAGTCCGTCGCTAAAATTTAAAACCTTTTGCTGCATATTTTTGTCGCTAAAAATTATCATTAATTTGTTTAAAATACTTATGGCGACGTAATTTTGTCGCTAAAAGTCTATCCGCAAAAATTTTAAAAGTCTGTTTTTCAATTTTTTTTATGTTTTAAAACTCTAAACTTGTTTCCTGTAATTCAATTCACACGAACAATTAAATCAATTGATCCATCAATAATTAACCTTAGTCAACCAATCCATTTAAACTAACATTCATTCTTGACCAAATTAAAAGTCATACAAATAAGATTTAAGTCATTCACCATCAATTAATACTTAATACTAACTTTTGCTACATATAATAAATCACATCATACATGTTCCAAAGCAAAATTACAAGTTTTATCGAAAGGAAAAAATATAAACAAAAAACCTTGCTCTAAGGCCTGCAAAATACTCCTAAGATAGGCACTCCTGAAAAAACAAGTACATTACCCACTAAATTGCATGAACCCAATAGAGAAAGGTTATGAAGGAAAAGTAAATAATTACTAAATGTATAATACTGTATAAAATAGAAAGTGAGCCATAAACATAGACATGTAGACAAAACTATCAAGAATATATCGAATCATATGCAGCAAACATGGATATCTTGCAAAAAGGCGTTCCCATGGTTGCTAATAACAATGTAGTTTTCCCTTGGGGCATTGTTAACTTGAACATGTTGGAAATGGTAAACCCCAATTCACTTCTAATGGAAGGAAACAAAAACTGAGAGTATTAACGCGACAAAATGGTACCATAACTTCTCTGAAAACCATTCTGATACACAGAAAGTCACTATACTAGTAGTCAATGACTAAAACTACCTCCTTAGACCATCACGTATGGATGACGGACTTGCATCAGTAACATTTTGCAACGAAATGAATGTTCATAATTGAAACGACCTAAAACACATCACACCTCAATGAGTTAGGAAAGTGAAGAAGCTCTTTTGCAATTGGAAACCAAATAGGTTAGAAACGTGAAAAGAGAGTGGGTACCAGAAATTAGGGGTAGTGGGCGAGTTGTACACATAAGTGTCTTAAGCACGATTACTCTGTCATTGAGAGACTTGCAAGAAATTGATAAAAAGTTCAATTAGAAGTACTGAAAAAGCTTCTAATTGCACAGTGCGACAGTTTAACAGCAAACTAAATCCTAGTGGACCTTCAACCCAAACTGGAATCAGACAGTAATAGAAAGGAACATGGTGCTTAGAAATTAGGCAGAAAGCAGAAAATAAAATAAATAGAACGAAAGATAATTCTAATGATCACAGAAGAATAAAACCTCCCCAAATATAGCAAGATTGCCACCAATACCTTTTCCTAATTAAACTTTAAGAAACTAAGAGACAACTACACAAATTTCATACGATCCAATTACCCGAACAGGAAAAAGTAATAGACCCATAAAACTCAATATCGGGGGAGTACATAAATCTAAAATATTACTCTCATTGTTCCATAATATTTGTTCTCTTTGATTTATATGAATTCTTAGAAGGTAATTTGAACATGTAAGCATTCACTTCGGTCAATGTTTATACTAGTTAACTTGTCAACAATACCTTTCTAACTGGTAACCACCATTTTCATTCAATGTAAAGGTTTACATTCTCAAATTTGAACCTAGAAAATCTCAAAAACTGACAAAAATTATGAAACTGGCGGAGTGAACTTTAGCACCAAAATTGGGTTGGCCAAGCATATTAGTAACAAATATAATCCTAGTAAAATAGTGAACAGATGAAAAGAGTACCTTATTTTATTTTATTTTTTTTCTATTTACCACAATTGACAAAAGAAGATTAAAGCTGGCAAGGATTTGAATCCAAAAGCTGCTGCCTTTAGGCCAAGGAACTTTGTGAATTATAAAAGAGCAAGGTTGATTGGGCAAGAACTCTGCAAATGACCACATCAAATTGCTCAACTTTCAGTTTCATATAAATATGCGCAAAAACAAACAGATGATCGAAATAACAAATCAAGAATTTATAATTGGCAAAAAGGTGAAAAGGGGTTTACAAGATGAAGGAGAACAGAGCTATGGAGTAGCTACGTAGTCACTTGGGCAGCCGCCATCGACAGCACAACTGGACATTTGTGACACTTAGTTGATCTTCGGTGGCAAAAAGTGATGGTGTAAGTGGTCGACAATTTACCCTCCGATGAACAACTGTACGGCCACCATCTGAGATAAGTTTTGGCCTTGTAGTCGCTAAATTGACAAGTGGGAACAGTCTCCGGGGTGAGTGGCTTGGGGCTGCGCAAGCAATGGGGAGGTTGGCGGCTTGGGAGGTGGCGGTGAGATGGCGTGCCGGCGTGGGAGGTGGGCGGCGAAGCTGAGTGTGAGTGTGGGTGTGTGTGAGAGAGAAAGAGAGAAAGAGAGGAGAGGAGAGGGGGGAAAGGAGAGCGACGGGGAGAAAGAGAACAAACTAGGGTTTTTTTTCCTTTTAATCATCTTTAGCGACGGATTCCACTCCGTTGTTAAAATTTCGTCGCTAATTTATTTAAAGTTTTTCAAAAAGTGAGAAAAATGAGAAATTTTCAAAAAATAATATTTAGTGACGGATTATTCCGTCGGTAATAATCCGTCGCTAAAGGTCCGTGGCTAAAAACTTTTATCGACGGAAATAACCGTCGGTAAATATTTTTAGCGACGGATTTATCCGTCGGTAAAAGCTTTTAGCGACGGACCTTTACCAACGAATAAATCCGTCGGCAAAGGCTACTTTTAGCGGCGGATTTCAGTCCGTCGCTAAAAGTCCGTCATTAGAGACTATTTTTCTTTTAGTGGTTCTCAGGACAGGCCGGGTGAATATGCAATCCGACAGTCCATAGAGCACCATCACCTGTGGCCCCTCGGTGACGTGTCCCTCCTGGGGAACGACACGCGTCGGTTGATGACATCATCATCTCAGCCTGAGTAAATAGAGAGCTTGAGAATTCATTTCAAGACTTCACATTTTTAGACTTTTATTCTCACTTTCACTTTCTCACTCTAAAATTCTATATATAGAAACATACAAGACCTTAAAGCATCAAAGTGTGATTGTCGTCGTGTATTTATCCCGTGCCATTACCCTCGCAGCATTGTCATCCTCAGGTTCTGTCTTTAAAGCCCTTGGTCTCTACCCTTGCGCTATCCTTACTGTGTCCCACATCAGCATACACTACAAGAAAATAGGTTTTTAGTGACGGAATTTGGCTCCGTCACAAAAATTCTATCACCTAAATAACCAATGTAGATTTAGAGGCCAAATAGTACGTCACTAGAAGTTTCAGGGACGAAATTTCTAATTTTGATTTAAAAAATTTGTTTTGAGCTTTAGAGAAAAGCCCAAATGTCAGGATCTTAGGGTTTTTTTTCCTTTTCATTCCCCTCTCCTTCCCCCGAGATCTCACCGTCGCCCCCTTCTTTTCTCCCCATCTCTCATCGCCGGCCAATTTCCCCCGGCATCCAACTGGCCATCAAGGCCAGCGCCGTTACCTGGGTTTCCCTTCGCACCGTGGCTGCCCATTGCTGCTTCTGCCGCGCCTCGCCGCGCCTTTGCTGCTCCTGCCCGGCCACGCCTTTGCTGCTCCTGCCCGGCCGCTCCGTGGCTGCTCATCTCTCCCCAGAAATTTCGTCCCCTTTGTTGCCGTCCGTTTTGCTGCCGCCATGGGTTGGTCTCTGATTTGCTGCTGCTGGTAAAATTTGTCTTTATTTAACGTGTAAGGTCACGAATCTCCTCTTTTTGGTGTCTACTTGAGGTTTTCCCTGTCATTAGTTCTATTTAAGATAATGCTAGCCTAATAATATAAATTGTATTATTGTGGCGGTTAATGAAGAGACTATAAGTGTGCAACTTAAGCGACTCTAAAAAGAAGAAGAGGCTATAATGTGTATTTTGTAGTCTTAGGACTGTGGAAGCTTACTTTATCCCGCTCTTTGCAATTTGATTGCCCTGATTTTTTTATTCAGAATAGATGCAGGTGTAAGATCTGTGGCAACAGTACGCTGTTTTCAATGTAATAATTCTGGCAATTTAACCAAACCAGTTTACTACAGGTTGTCTCAGTCTGCATTTCTAAACATTTAGTTATAGTCCTGTTTGGCTAGGAAAAATTCTTAAAAAGTGAGGACTTCCTGTTTTGGTTATTGTTACAATAACTAATATTTAGAAAGCTTTATTCTGACCGGTAAAGGACTGATGCAAACAAAGATGTATGCTTTGAACCGAGTGATATGATCTTCTTTTTATTGTTTTAGATAAGCTTTGATTCTTTGCTAAACAGATGAAACAAGAGTGACTAAATCTAGTGTCATAGCTTGGTGATGTTGTATTGTGTTGATGCGTTGTACTACATCTACTGGTTTGATGGTTTGGGGTTTTTGAGCAACATAAAAAGGGAAGAAGAAAGTGCTAATAATTTGTTATTCTGCCTAGTCATTCTAGGAAGTGGAAATGAGATTGGATTTAAGCCTAAGAGGGTTAGAGTCTCACGACTTGGTATGAGAAATTATTTTATTGTGGCAGAAAATCGCTTCCAGTAACTAATTATACACTCTCTTCCAAATCCTTACTGGGGCATTAACCCGTTTGAATGGCTTGTACACAAAGAAGAGAATGCATATACTCATTTGGATATTTATCCCTCGAAAGTATAATTTTTTGCTCAAACTTTGAAAAAGATTGAGAAACATTTGTTGAATTGGATGTTTAATGTCAAGGTTGACAGTATTTCCTCTTCACGAATGGATTGCATATAATCTTTTGCTCACTATTGTTGATTACTTGAACTTTTAACAAAGACGACAAAGACAGTGGGCATTTAATTCAAGCCTTGTCATTTCCCTCATAAGCTTCTCGTATGAGGGATTTATGCTGGGAGAGACTCCGTACTATTTTTCTATGTAGGAAATTCTGATTAGGGAAAGAGAACCAAGTAGTTTTACCAAGGAGGGATTGATGGGTCGTCTAATGGAAGCCACAACTACGTAGTTTGCTTGAAGAATTGATGCAAAAGCATAAGGAAGCAGAGACACGTCATGCGGAGGGACATCGGGCTGAGGTACATATTCATGTATGTGTGTGTATGTGTGCGTGGAGGGGATTTTGGGTGGGTTCTATCCCGGTGTAATGGATATAATGAGCTTGCTTAAAGAATGACTTAAGTGTAGTCTAATTAGATTATGTGTGGGCTTATAGGATCTATGATTCTTCACCATATCATTTATGATGTGAGTTTTTAGTAATTGTCAGTTAAATTTATCTTTTATGTGACTGTGCAGCCGTCCAGAAATACTGAGGATGATGATGGCAATGATGGTTTGGATGCCAATGAGGAGTATGACCTTGATGAGGATGGAAATTGAGTGACCAACTAATTCCCTCTCTTTAATTTGATATGTTCAAACATCAACTTACTTTGATGTTGAAGGATGATCGTTACGTTATGATAGTTTAGGACTTATGTTGGACTTGGTATTTCTTATATATGCTTATTCATATATCTCAGTATTGCAGGAAGATAAATAAGACCAGTCACCATATTCATCGAGTTTACTGGAAAGCCGAAGCAATATCCATCTTATATTTTCTTTTGGTGTTAAATAATGAAACTGGAACTGGAACTGGTACTGGAGTGCTAATCAAGAGAGCAACCTTGTTTTAGTTTAATCCGGGGTCAATACAGTCGACGCCCACAGCAAATACTCTTAGTCAATGGGAGCCCCATTGGTTGGACAAGCTGGCCCAGGTTGATGATTCTTTGGACCACAGACATAACCTCCTTCCCAGAAATTCATATAGTTATCTGTAAACCTTCATGACGCCATGCTAAACAAGGACAAGAAGGGGAAAAAGCAAATGAATTGACCAGACTCAAGTATTCCAGTCTTTAGACCTTGCATCATTGTTGACGTTCGAACAAGAAAATTCAACCAAAAGGGGAGGTACAAAACTTCAGTTGTTAAATAACCTGGTAGTTAATGAGTTAGTGTTCTTTCCTAGATGCACTTCGAAGAAAATCCTATCAAGCAAACTTTGTATGAAGTTGGTCTTCTTTTATACCCCAAGTGGCTCAGCCTAAGCCTAAAAGTGCTCACAGTTCCAGATCACTAAGAAAGCCTAGATGTCTTTCCTTCAAAGCACTTTGAAAGTTTATCGCATAATATTGTTTCACTCTTTCCTTGTCGTCCTTCATGATCTTGCTGGTGCTGCAGATCCTCCTTACAAAAACTGTTCAAGCACAGCCAACTTCACAGAAAATTCATTCCAGGATCATGTCATTAGTCTCTTTGCTTCTTTAACCTCAAATGCTTCGGTCTCCAACTTCCACCAAGCTTCCACAGAAGATAATCCAGATTCCGTTTATGGTCTTTATCTCTGCTACCAATATGCTTCGAAGGATGACTGTGGAAAATGCATAGCAACTGCCGCACTAGACATCCAAAAGCTTTGTCCAAACTCAAATGAAGCAGTTGTATGGGAAGACAAATGCCAATTGCGCTATTCAAATCAGAACTTTTTTGGCTTTTTGGACGTTACAGGAAACATAGTTCAAGAAAATACACAAAATGTTTCGAAGGCAGAACAATTTCCACTTCTCGTGAACAGTACGTTACACAATCTCCGCAACGTGGCAGCTTTTGATCCTTCAGCTGGTATGAATGCTGCTCAAAAGGTAGAATTTGCCAACGAAACACTTCATGCTCTTGTGCAGTGCACTAGAGACTTATCTCCAGATGACTGTAATCTATGCCTTGAGACTGCCATAACAAACATTTCCCCTTGGTATTTCTCTCGTGGAGCAAGGCTTCTTAGTCGTAGCTGCTACTTAAGGTACGAGCTCTATGATTTTTTTGGAGATGCACCTAGACCACCTTCCTCAACACCAAGTAAGTACCTCTACAGTATTTTGCAATCCAGGATTATGTTAAAAAGTTGTGTTAATTGGATAACCTTGGTCAAGTCATATAATTAAGGTATCTAAATATTTTTCTCATTAATTTTTTCCAGATTCCAAACCAGGTGACAAAAAGAAAATATGGATGATTTTACTTTTGGCAATTGGATCAACAATGCTAGTGGTGGCGCTGCTGGGTTATTGTATATATCGTGTTTGTCTTAGTCAAACTGCAAAAGGTATAGTTCTATGATTCTTCTGGATTAGTGTTGCTTTTCTTCCTAACATTCTAGCCTATCTCCCCTCCATGCCCTCCATTCCAGGGGAAAACAGTATATCTAGGCTAGATATTCAAGTTGAAGACATGGATGACCCCGATAACATCAACTACCTGAAGGAAAATATGCAAGGAAGGACCGGCCTGAATCTTCAAGAGCTTCCGTTTGTTGATATGGACACTCTAAATGCAGCTACTGATAACTTTTCTGACTTAAATAAGCTGGGACAAGGTGGTTTTGGCCCTGTTTACAAGGTATATAGCTTTTTCTTACAATATGTTCCCAACAGGTTTTCTAAACTTCAAAAGGGTATCTTACAATATGGGCTTACCATGTTTCTCGCTTAAAAGGGTATCTTACCAGATGGGGAGGAAGTGGCAGTAAAAAGGCTCTCAAACATCTCTGAGCAAGGTTCAGACGAGTTTCTGAATGAAGTCCTACTAATACTTAAACTTCAACACAAAAATCTTGTCAGACTCTTGGGATTTTGCATTCAAAGAGAGGAAAGACTATTGATATACGAATATATGCCTAATAGCAGCCTTGATACCTTCCTCATTGGTTTGTGCTCTTGGATTTCTTTCACAAGACTTAATTCCTTTTCTATCTTGTGATATTCTGGAAATTCGCGTTACTGTGTTTTATCTCATCATTATAACTTTTTATTTGCTTAGATCCCAAGAAGCGTGCACAACTGAATTGGAGCAGACGTCTAGACATCATAAAGGGAATTGCCAAGGGAATGCTATATCTTCACCAAGATTCTCGACTTAGGATCATTCATAGGGACATGAAACCAAGCAATGTGTTACTGGACAAGGACATGAATCCTAAGATCTCTGATTTCGGAATGGCAAGGATCTTTGGAGGAAGTGACAGTGCAGCTAACACTGCCAAAATAGTCGGAACTTAGTAAATCATCCTTTTAGCTTACATCTTCTTCTCTCATCCGCTGTCAAATTCGTACTACATAGTTTTACTTGCCTGTTTCTACAAAGTTCAAATATGTATTTCTCAGGTCCCTTCATTTCTGCTTTCACCATGTGATCGTTAAAACATGTCTTGTGTTTCTCTGGCAGTGGATATATCGCTCCAGAATTTGCAATGGAGGGACTATATTCCATCAAGTCTGATGTTTTTAGCTTTGGGGTCATCTTGCTTGAGATCATAACGGGAAGAACAAATGCTAAATTCCATCTCTCCAAGCACGCCCCTAGCCTTCTAGCATATGTAAGTTCAGAACTGGTTACAATGTTAGGTAATATGGCTTATACTAATATTACCTCGATCAAACTGTGATGCAGATATGGCAATTATGGAATCAAGGAAAATGTTTGGAATTAATCGATCCACTATCGAATGATTCACATGATGACGAATTCTTGAGATACATGCATGTTGGACTATTGTGTGTTCAAGAAGACGCGTATGACAGACCAGCAATGCCATCTGTTGTTAAAATGCTAATGAGTGACACTGTAACCCTATGCCAACCCGAACGACCTGCCTTCTCCGTTGGAAGAATTGCTGATCACCATCAAACATGCTATAACAATCTGTCACTTAACAACTTGACAATGTCTGATATACTACCACGGTAGTGGAGCCAATGAATGGTTTGCGGCACCAGTAACACCCTAAAGTTAAAACATTGTTGGATTTTGTACGTATACTGCTTCATGTTCGATGTGCCGAACAGATATGTGCTTTTTAAATGTGTATTCAAGTTGCCAAAGTTACCAAAGGTCGACGCCTACTCGGGTTATCATCTCTTTCTTTAAATTTCAAAACCAACAATGATATTCTGCAGCCACTTGCAACATTGTCCCACACATCATCAATGAGCATGTGAAAATTAAGCAATACGACTAGACTGAAGGTGCACATTAGCTTAAACGACATGAACCAATGCGCTATATGTAGTCATAGTTTGCCAACTTATGCATTTCTATGTACACTAGTTATATATAGTTGATGCCAAGGAAGTTGTTTCATAACTTACCTGGAGGTGCCACAAAAGATACATTCAGAGTTAGCTGTCAGGTATTCAGTAGTGGGACACAGTGAGGGTGGAGTAAGAGTAGAGAGTAAGGCTTCTCAGACAAGGCATGGGGGGTGGCAGTGCTACGAGGTTAAGGCTGAGGCGAATAAGGCTGACAGTCAACAATCAGAGCTGAGGTCCAAGTCAAGGTCTAGCATTAGGGTCTAGCGTCAAGGTCCAGTTAAGTTTCTCTCTCTGGGATTCTGTAGCTCTGGGTTCTAGATGGAGAAAGTGACTTTAGCAAATGAAGTTTTCCCATAATGAAGTCCAAAGTCCACTATTATCTATAAGCAAAAGTATCCATGTGTCATTAGCCGTCACGTGGCGTCCCCTGGACACATCACTAGGGAGCCCACAAATGCTGGTGCTCCTTCAGACTGTCGGTTAGCATATTCGTCCTGCCTGCCCCACACAGCTCTGTTTGGCCTGTCTCAGAAGACTGACCACACTACGTCGGCATGATCAGAGAATACCCTCACTTTAGCCACCAGTCCAAAACCCTTACTGAGTCCCATGGGAAGCGTCAAGAGATATAGAGAACCTAACAGTGGTAGGGGAGAATTCCCTACAATAGACTGTCAAGCGGCTAGGCGCGATGCCCTCCGAAGACTTGTTCTCATCTCGGAGTGACGCGATGGTCATTGTCCAGGGGGTGTCGACGATCACTGGTAATGTAAGTGCGACGTGGTCACAGCTCAGAGACATGCCTAGTGTCATGCAAGCAGCCCCAAGAGGAGATAGTGTCTTTGAGAGTGAGCCTATCACGTCGAAGGGTCCTCGTGTCGAAGCATTGCGAGTGGATCCTCTCGGAATGCTGCACGCCCCAGAGAGTGGGTCGAAGCATGTTCCACGTCCATGGTGGAACACGCATGACGTGGTGAATAGATGGACCAACACCAGGGGCTCTGTAATGTGCTAGAAAGTCGGGGCCACGACTGTATTAGTGGCGCAGTGCAAGGGCGCGACAGTTATGTGCGATGTCCACTACAACAACAACAAAAAAAAGCAGTTTAGGCGACACTAGAAAAGTGTCGCCAAAGATAGTAAAAGTGTCGCAAAGTGGTTTCCCTATACTTTATCAACGTTTTTCTTAAGCGTCGCAAATTCGTCCGTTGGGAATTTCTCGACACTTTTTGGACTTGTCGACATTAAAGTTACGACACTTTCAAGTGCCTCTTATGGTGTCAATATTCAACTTAGTTATGCGACACTTTAGAAAAAATTGTCGTTAAGTTAGCAACGCTTCTACAAAAGTCCCAGTTTTTATTTGGCGACATTTTCTTGAAAATGTCGTTAAAATAGCAACACTTCCATCAAATGCCAGTTTTGTTTAGCGGCATTATCTAGCAACGCTTCCGTTAAAGTGTCAGATTTTATTTGGCGGCATAATCTTTGAAATGTCGTTAATTTAACGACACTATCATCAGCTGCCAATTTTGTTTAGCGGCATTATCTTAAAAATGTCGTTCCTATTTACGGCACTTTTTAGCAATTGTCACTAATCTTTTGCCTGACATATTGTGAAATTCGTTAAAAATACACTAGTCTATCACCGATAATAGCAACATTTTTCCAAAAGTGACGTGAAATTTAAGTATAGTTTGTGTAATCCTGCTCCAATCCAACACAAATAATGAACAACCAAGTCGATTTATCGAGCTTATAAACTCATCATTATAAACAAGCTAATGTCATTCATCAACAATATCATATCCAACATTCACATCCTAATTACATAACCATCCAAAAATTCTCAATTTCAAAAACATACAAATGTAATGTCATTGAACAACCAAACCTAAAAATACATATATCTCATCCAAAATGTCATCACAGTGCATAGCGGTTCTTTTAAGTCCAACAAAAGCATTGATGTCTTCCCGACATATAAACCTGGAAATAAAAAAAGTCAAGAAAGAAGGTTATAAATTTAACCGGTATAACACACGTCAAATTAAACCGAAAAACTGATCAACAAACAAAATGCATTAAGAAAGGTAAAAACTCGTCAACGTAGCCCCTTTCATTATTGCATCATATTCTGCAAATTTTTCAAAGTGACAAAATTCTTCTTTGCCTTTTTATGTTATGAAACCTGAACAATTAGATCATATGTAATCATTAGTTACACAACAGAAGAGACACAATCATATGAAAAACAACCATGCACTCAAGTAAACATTTATACAAGTTCAACTATCATATGATGCAAACAGAGAAGCAAAAAAGAGATGAAAAAAGATAAATGCATTATCCAAACTATCAAAACAAAGATAGCAAATCTTTAGAACTGCAAAACCCATATCCCCAAAATTATGATATAGATTTATCCCACCTCATGACACCTAGAAAGACAAAGATTTGACAGCAAAATGCTACCAAGTAAGAACTAGGATTATTAAGCTAAAGGGGACAGGAATACACTCGTGATATATAGAAGTTCATTAGCGATAATCTCTGTGATCGGATATCCCAGTTTTTAATGGAACCACAATGCCGGCCAAGACTCACGGCCATAAAGCATAAGGATAGAACTCAAAAAATTACTGTAGTCTAGATTTTGTTATAGAGTTTGAACAATGAAAACATATGGATGTCAAGTACCTGTTGAATCGGAGCTCTCTGCCACCATCCAAAAATAGAAGACCATTACAAAAATATTGAGGAACAACATGCCACTATTTTTGAAGGATTTGGAGCCTGAAATTGCAGGTTCTTGATGAATCAATAAACATAACATCTAGTTGCAACTCTAGAATTAGATAGTTGATCCGCAAAAGTTAAAACTTAGATTGCAATTAACATCACAGTAGGGATATGAACTCTAAGCATAGGCTTGAATGGGCATGATTTACTTACCAAAATATTATTCCTTGGACCTGGGGAAACCCCCAATGATTCAGTAGAAATGTTAGCTCACTTGGACACATAACATTAACACGACAAAAGGGGAATAAGCAAAGTAGTCAAGCACAAGAACATTGAGTTCACATTACACAAGTGAAAATCAGTTTACGCCGTTGATCATGGGCCAGATGTTTTGCAGATTTTTTGTGTTCCATTTATGCTATTTCTGCTTTGTCTTTCTTTTGTACTGATAATTTTGCAAGAGTTTTACAATCTTATAAAGAGAAGGCCTTGCATGACTAACAAGAGCCAGTCAGGCTGGCCAAAATATGACGGCCTGGAAACCAAACAGAGGTTCCGATGACATGATAATTCGATTGCAGAGCCCTTGGGTGAGCAGGCAAGTCATTCTTAGCCACCAAACTGAGACTCTTCATATCATGTAAGACCCCACTTTGGTTCAGATTTCCTGCATTCTGCATCTTGGATGCAATGCTGTGTCTTAATTACGAGTATAAATAGCACAGGGAAAGACTGGAAATCATATTTGGTGCCAAATTATTCTTTCTTATCCATAGCTAAACTTCCAACGAGACAGAACATATTCTCCTTAGCTGTTCTTTCCAGCTTGACTGTGGTGCAAGAATGTCAACTTTAGTAGGGACTCAGATTGTTGTGATGCATTTTTGCAAGAGACGATACAGAATGTCAGGGTGTGAGCTCAAGTTGGATGACGTGTTCTCTGAGAAAATCCGACCAAGTCTCCCCTCTTGCCCATGATATTCTCACTTCATGGTCTCATGTTTCCGGTTTAATGGGTTCATCAATCCATTAGGCATGTATCAGAAGAATAAAGGGTCAAGGCCTCTCTCTACAGATTCATTGAGCATGCCACACCAAAAATATGAAGCCAGGGGCTCAGCCGCTAGACCAAGGCCAAGAACATTGACTTGTAAGTTTACTGAAGTTGGAAAACATCAAGATTCTACAACAGTAAGGGACCCTCCTCTCTAACATGTCCTGGACTCCTGGCCAGTGGTTCAATTGTGATATGTAAATCCCAACATTCACAACTTCTTAATTCCTAGACCCTTTGACTATAATAAAATTATCACCAAAAACAAGCAACTGCTTGCAGATTAATTAGCAGGATGGCTGACACACTACGTCTCATCTCCTAAATTAGTAGCAGTACACTACTTTTCCTTTTATCAACCGAGCAAATAACTTCCTTTTTCCAAAGCGGGGTTTGAAGGCTGGTCAGTTTTTCCAGCCAAACGTCCAACAAATTTGTTTTGATTTGAATGAAGTGTTCGGTTTGTTTTCTCAAACAAACCTCAAACAACTTCTACGTCTTTCGAGTTCAATCGTTGGACACCTGTTTGAGAGATGAAGGTTAGCCTACCTTCTAAAATCCAAGAGGCTTCAAACATGATTTAACTAAGGGTGAGCTTTTTTAGGGTACACAATTAGAGAGTAGCGCATCTTATATACCGGCAAAATGACTATTACGCGTCTTGAAACTGCCAACAAGCAAGGCAAAAACTAGACAAGGATTTTGGCAGTTCAGTCTGCTCTAGGAAAAAAAAAGGCTTCACTTGAAAAACCTCTCAGAGATCAGAAATAGCCTGAACAAAAATGTGTAAATGATATCAATAAAAAAGGATATCACATACTCACCACAAAAGAAACCTCCTTTAGGATGCAAACCCCCATTTCAATCAAGTCCTTCAAGCGACCAGGAGTTCCAATAACAATGTCCTGTAAGGTCACGATAAGCAAATCAAGGAAACTGAAACCTTGTTTTCTTTTTGGTACATAAACTGGATTATGTATGATACACCAGGAGCACATGCTTAGCAGAAAAGATGTATATGCTTATTACAGATTAACAGCAGCAGAAAATTCATCTCTTCACGTTCAACAGCCATTTTACAAAAATGCACAAGAAAAACGAATAGATCTGCCTTTTTAAGCTCAATTGCATTTTAAGCTCCAACTGCAATAACACGTACCAGTATATTCAAAGTCAAAAGAAGCTCACCTGCTCCTGTGAATGCATGAGTTTGCGCCTATCTCCACGTGGCTTCCAATCATTGCTTTAAGGAGCTGCAAGTAGGAAACAAAGCCATAAGCATAAATTAATATTTCAAACAGAAGTTATGGGATCTTATTATCCCATTGCATAAACATAAGATATCTAAGCCAAAAATCTACTGGCATTTATTAGTGGCAATTTTTGGATGTATTAAATTAATAATATCAACAGTACTTAAGATCCAAAAGTCAGCAACTTGTGCATTGATAGACATTAGTAATTTGGAAAGCAGTAGCAATTGCATGCTGGAGGCCTTACATACGAACATCTGAAGGATCTTTCTGCAAAAAGTTAGTTACATACTATGACTTCTGAGCATCTTAAATACAATGCCACGAGCTCTTCGAAATAGAACCTTTTTTGATACTTAAGATACAATCGAAACGGAAAAAATCACTATTAAACATTTATGAAAGAAGCATAATGAGCACAATGAAACAAAAGCCATCAAAAAAACAAAGTTCAAGTGAATATTTACTTGAGGCTTCTTGACCATGTCCCCGTGTTCATCCACAAAAAGTCCAAATCCTGTAAAGAAACAGCTTAGCTACATCGGCAGTGGCAACATAGTTTGTGCTCATCAACATGAGATAACATGCACTGCACGTCCAAGCAGCAGTATATGCAGTCGCCACAAAACTATAATGGAGAAAGCACCATAATACTTTTCTGATACCAAAAACAACGAAGTTTAGCACAATCTAAACATACCATCTTGACCGATACAGACTCCACTGTGAATAATGCATGAATCACCAATCGTGCAATTACTCAGTGCAACATTATACCTGGTTAAAATATAGTAGTTCAATCGGGAAAAGAGAAAAGGAACCAATAATTGAAATGATTAGCAACAATTGGAGAACTGGCTGTAGAACACAAATATGTATATGTATGACTATCTACCGGCGTATGCACACCACTCATAGTCCCACACACAAGACCAATAAAGAAAAAGTGAACATCACCAACTATAAAGCGTTCACTAAATCATGCATGTTTTGCTCACAATTTCTGATAAAAGGATATTAGTCACAGAAGTCTCTCTCTGATTATGTTGCACTCAATCCGATGAGTCACTCATAGTATCCATGTTCGTCTAGAATGGCCTTAATCATATAATGGTCTTCATATCAACGCGAACCAAACCCATTCCGGATCATCTGTATATTTATATCATGTTCATATCAAGACCATTTTACAATCAAAACATAAACTTCAATAGCTGTTAAAAGGGCATTAGAAGCAAAGAGGGAGAGAGGGGGGGAGAGAGAGAGAGAGAGGACCAATCATTATATCATGATCATATGAACAACATTCTGCAATTGAGATGTAAACTTCTATACATGCATATTAGGAAAAAACAATTAGAAAAAGCACGGGGTGGGGGGGTGTTGGACAAAGAGGTCAATAGATGAGATAATTTTTTTCCATAATACTTTGGTGCCACTATGGAATTGTTTTAACAAGACTGGTGTGGTGGAGGTGGGTTGGGATGGATATGACTAGGTGAGCGTTTAGGTTTGCGTGTGTGGGTGTGGGTGTGGGAGAGAGAGAGAGAGAGAGAGAGTCCCTCACGGATATAGATATCACTTCATAGAGATCATATTCGAATTATATATGCTGATGCAGGAAGAACTTCTGACAATATAAGAGTTGCAAAGACAGCTACTCCATATAAACAAGTAATATACCCTATTTTTGTTAATTGACCAACTGTAACAGCAGGCCCAATAATAGCTCCTGATCCAATATGAGCATTTGAACCCACAAAAGAATTCGGATGAAGTATTGCACCAAGTTCTATGAGTGCTGTTGGAGCAATGCAAGCTGACTTGTGGAAAGTCCCCCCTCCATTATGCCAAATCTGGTGCTCGTCTTGATTCCTAACAACATTATCGTCTAATCTTGAATTTAGAGCATGAAGGGCAAATTAGTGCTAGTTGGTAGTAACCAAACTCCAAACAAGATAAATTTTCCCTTTGGACAAAAAGAAAGATTAAAGTTTCTGACAAAGATTCAAAACAAACACATAATATCCAACTAGGGTGCAATATAATGTATTGAAGCTTCCTTAACAATACATAGCAAACATCCCATGCCAACCACCACTATATAAGTACCTTCAGCTGAGCCTGTAAATAACTTTATTGATTGTATCAGGGGACATAGTGTGTGCGACACTTAACTTATCTAAGGTTTTGTAGTACCATGCCGTTAAGGGAAAGTACCTCTTAAGTAACCAGATTAGGATGAGGCCACGAGAATTTGCATTATATTTTACTGGGAGAAAAGATCCAAACAGCTAAATCTTCTTCGCGTAGCAGTAACAGCCTAGCCTGCCATCTGATTGCCATGCAAGCTCTGGTGACTCATCCCCAAGACCAGAGCTGCCAGTGCTCTAGCGGATGCTACTATTGTTAACGTGCAGGCATGGATCATAATATTCCACCCAATGTTTATCCGATGAGAGACCAAAGCCGGTAAGCTGACCCAGTTGTCTCTATCAGTTCACCACAGGCTCACTTTACCCACTATGGAGGTGGGCACTACTAGCAAGCTACACCAAGTATTTCTAGGTACAAGACAATGGTGACAATACATCTCACACTGCTAGAAGGCTAGCGAACTTAACTAGATTCTTAATGCTGATAGATGTCTACTCAGTTGTCAACCCACCAGCAGCTTCTAAAGATAAAATATAATCTTTACCTAAGAAATTACATCATGTAAGATTGCTAGTTTCTTGGGGTTTTGCCATTTGAAGCACTATCACGACACTGGCTAATTAGGAGCCCACTGGCATGCTCTCCTGTAATTAAAACGTAGACAGCCGAAATTCGTACAAATCTGTTAAAAGAAATCTATTGCACCAGTTGCTGATAAAACATAATAATAAACTAATCTCACTTACATTAGAGCCTGTACTGATGCATCTACCCCCTAACCCCCCCCCCCCCCCCTCTCTGCCCTCAACCAAAAAATGCCATTGAACCCTTCAAACCCAAAGTTCTAGTCCATTGGTCGGCTCATTGTCTGATAGCTTAAGCTTTTAAAGCTGATGGTCAGTTGACCTATATCTCTTCCCTCGGCTACACAAGGTCTTGGGTTCAATTCTCCGCGCCCGCACTTGCATTTGGTCCCTCGTTATGCTATGGCACTTGGAGGTATGCTAATATACATTCTTGGGCCTTTCTCTAACGGCCTAAGCTCCAAAATGTTAACTTTCCGTACCAACTTCAATTAACATGTTCAATCCATATATTCATTGGTGGTCCATGAATCACTGATGATATTCATACAAGTCTAAGTCTGCACCAGAAGCCCTCTAAGTAATGATGCAAGTACAGGCGCCACATCATTCACTAGTAGACTACAATGCATGCACAAATCATGTACACAGCATGGCAGCTTAGAAAAAGAAATTGCTCAGTAGGGCAATTTAACAAACACTTGCAATGCATAAGACGCATGTAATTGACCGGCGCAAAAAGAGTGGAAGTAAACTCACCAAACTTCAAAGACCCGGATTTGTCGACAGAGCAATGGCGGCGATTAGCACAAGGAGATATGGGGCTTCGTGAGAACAAAGCATGGCACTTGCGAAGGTGTGACGAGCCCGTAGTAACCAGTCGTCTCATGTTTAGTGAGTGAAAGTTGGATCTCACAGATCAGAAATTTTCACGGCGGTTTTTTAGTTTTTGGATAGCGTCGTCCAAATTATAGGGGATTAATGTATGTATTGCCATTTCATTGGAGTGTTGTTATTTTTAAGTGAGGAGAAAAATAAAAATAAAAGATTTCACTTTTCTAGTTGAGTTTAAGGATAAAATACAGTGAAGAACTGTGTTTGACAAAATGATTACGCGAGTTCAAAATGTAAAAAAGTATATCAAATTTTCCAAATGTTAGGATTTCGTGACACTAACTAAGGACTTTGGTTGATGAGACCATTTTGTATTTTGAAATGTCAATACTATCCTAAAATTTTCAAAAACATTTAACGTGCACACATCTATATCAATACATATATAAAAGCACGTATGAGCTTAAATGGCTAATTTTTTTTTTTTCTTTAGAATACCCTTCTCTTATTGATAGTATGAGCTTAAATGGCTAATCTTTTTTTTTTTTTCTTAGAATACCCTTCTCTTATTGATTTTTCTTAGGGGTGAGTAAGGACACTTTTGACTTATAACATTTTGTTTCCATTAAATCTATATCTATATCTATATTTATATCTATACATATATAAAAGCACGTATGAGCTTAAATGGTTAATCTTTTTTTTCCTTAGAATACCCTTCTCGCATTGATTTTTCTTAGGGGTGAGTAAGGACACTTTTGACTTATAACATTTTGTTTCCATTAAATACCCTTATTTGGAGTTGAGGCTTATTAAAATATAAGGGTGTTCTTGACTTCTTATATAATATGAAGCATGTTTCCTAAACAATCCTTATTGGAAACATAGTGTCCTATTAGATATAAGGGTTATTGTGACTTTTACTCAAAAAAGAAAAACCCAACCTATATAATCATGCAAAACCTAGACCACCCCTGCCTCTATTCACGTTAAACCACAGCCCCCAAAACCTCCACCCATTATTGTCATTGTTCAGCAAATTCTAAGGATTCCAAATTCTGAGGATTCAGAAGAGGATTCAACAAAAAGGAGAAAGGTAACTTTTTATGGACTCTGTGTCAATTTGAAGAAAATCTGATGAAAACTGGTACATAGTGTTATAGTTTTGCATGTATACGAGTATATGGACTGTGTGTATATAGTTTTAGATGTATATGACTTTATATGCGATTAAGATCTCATATTACGGTGATTAGTTTTCCTTAGTTTTGCTGTAAAATTTTCATGTGCTTCAGTTGAATAACATACCAAAGTAAAAAATTATCTCATTGAGGAGATTCACCGCCGGCAGGGTGATAGGGTTATCTCAATGCACATCACAGGCAACACCATCGAAGCACCACTAGTTGAAGCCCCCTCCCACCCATGGCACCATCATGCCAATCTACAGAAACACCAAGACCACCCATATTTAAGTTCAGTATATTACCCACGACCGAATCTAGGATACAATTGCAAGGCAGGAAAATATAGCGGGAGTCGGTGAAGATGTCTCTCTTAGGCATTTAATCGAACATCTTGCATCCCGCCGTCGACAATCGGAGCACCACCAGTTGAAGCCCCTACCACCCGTGGCACCATCATGCCAGTTGAAGCACATGATAAAGTAATGTTCATCAAAATGAAAAATAACCCCAAGTTCAAAACCAAATACCGAACTTCTTGCATCCCGCCGTCTCTCTCAGGCATTTAATCGAACTTCTTGCATCCCGCCGTCTGAGCACCACCAGTTGAAGCCCCCTACCACCCGTGTCACCATCATGCCAGTTGAAGCACATGATAATGTAATGTTCATCAAAATTAAAAACAACCAGCCAAGCAATTCCACTGCTTTCCCACACTTGGTCAAACTTAATCCTTTTTCTCCCTACTTCCCACCATCACAATAACCACTTAGAACTCCACTTTTGCATGTTACCTTGAATTTAAAAAACAACACTAATTGCATCAAAATCATAAATCCAACTTGAGCCCACTTCATGAGTCTTACACTTGATTCATATCTGTTACAAGCAGCAAAGAAGAAAGTGGTTGATTAAGGAGGAAAGGGACACATATCAAGGCTGAGTTTGGGTACGGGTACTCCATTTCTGAAGCAACGACAAAACTAAGAGTATGCTGTTATCAGCAGGGACTCCAACAGATTTTGTTGATTTGTATTGTCTGTGATTTTTTATTTTTTTGGTGTAAATACTGTCTGTGATGTGAGGCGGCAAAAACAACTCTACGACAAACTTATTATTGACAAGTTCTGCACTCGAAAAGAGAATTGCAAAACAGCTAGGCAAGATAAAAACAAAAAAAAAAAATTGCTTAATTATTAGCCTCATATGTAACAATAGCAAAACGTGCCCAAGAATACACAAGGTGAGATAATAACAGTTTTTTACTTAAAAACTCAAATAATTAATTACTTTTGCATACATTCAATAAAACTTTACAAGTATACGTACGATGCTATGGAGTACTTTGCACGAGTTCATATTTTGATCGTGGTGCCGAATAAAATATTTCTCATGTGCTTGCTGTAAGTGAATAACTTTAAAAAAAAAAAAAGAGAGAGAGAGATAGAAAATCAGCTAACCTTGAGCCTAGGGACCAGAACTAACGTACAAAAAGAGAGAGAGAGAGAGAGAGATGCAAATAATTAGAGTCACGTGCTTTGAAATATGATGCATGCAATCATACTATTAATTACCATTTTAGTATTAAAAATTTAGTATCTGATATCTTATTGTGGTCTAAAGAAATCACGATATAAGTTTGTTGTCATATAGCAAATATGTCTTATTCAAGTTTTTTTTTCAAGGTTTTAGAGTTAGTAGGACTAACGGAACTTTATTATGCCAATAGTCATGGTATGGACATCATCCTCCCAGTTAGAGACAAAGTAGCCATAAACCATTCAAGCTGTCCCAAATCTATCCATGCAGTGACAAGTGTAGACTTAAGCCTCAATTTAATACACTATTTCTTCTAGACTAGATGTTGTTGTATCTATTGTAGTCACTCTCTGTCGGTGCGTTGATTTAGTACTCTTTCTTCTAGACTAGAGTTTAAAGTTTAGGCAGATGCATAAGTTTATAGTTCTGAAAAAGGCAGTACTGTATTTCTAATTTATATAGATCTAGGTCATGTTCCATCAACTTGAACACCAGTTAGTGAAAAGGATAGAGGTCGATCTATAACAGATGGTGGTAGAGGCGAGAGTCTCGCTCTTTGACTTTTTTCCTCCAATGCACGAGTCCTCTTTTCATTTCAGGACGTCGCAAGATAGTCATCATAGTGTCGAACCCCCATTTATAAATTAATGGTTCAGGCACACAAGTGCACCCGGCACATATATATTTGGCACCCACGTCAGAAAAAAAAAAAGAGTAAGATTGAGCCATTGTGGACGTTTACTTCCCTCTCCTAATTGTTGTTACTAACATGAAGAATGGTTTGATGCAGAGTTCTTGAAGCTTAGCGGTTGCACATTCTTCTTAAAATTTTTGCAGTTAATTCATCTGCAGCCAATTTTTAAAGGTATGTTGACATTTCTATATCACTTGCTCAGTTAATAGTTTTTGCACTTCAGCGGATTTACTTTAGCCAAACACTAATTAATGTGCCTACCAGTTCTTTCAGTTTTGTATGAGATGGATTAAAGATTCTGATGTTCAAGCAGATGCATGACCATAATAAGTTTATAGCTCTAAAAAAGGCAGTGTTGTATTTCTAATTTATATAGATCTAGGTCTTGTTCCATCAACTTAAACACCAGTCAGTGAAAAGGATAGAGGTCGATCTATAATAGATGGTGGTAGAAGCGAGAGTCTCGCTCTATAAGAGAAGTTTCAGAAGATACAGTTCTTCAATTTGGAAGAACGCTGGTGATTGCTAATACTCTGTGACTATTCTTTCCACATCTATTTAGTTTGTAATTTATCTAATATAGCTTTAAGGTATACGAAAAATAAAATTTGCATTAGTAGTATTGTAAGCATATTTTCATATATTTTTTGAATTGAAATCTAAATGTATACTATTGCACATGGCAAAAAAAGAGGAAGATTGAGCCATTGTGGACGTTTACTTCCCTCTCCTAATTGTTGTTACTAAAATGAAGCATGGTTTGATGCAGAGTTCTTGAAGCTTAGCGGTTGCACATTCTTCTTAAAATTTTTGCAGTTAATTCATCTGCAGCCAATTTCTAAAGGTATGTTTTTGACATTTTTATATCATGTGCTCAGTTACTAGCTTTCGCACTTCAGCAGACTTGTGATTTTAATTGCTAATTTTTATCATGTATTTCTTTTCGTATAGCTTAGCTACAATATTCTCTATCGAAGACAAATGAATAGATTGTTATTTGAAAGAGGTAAGATATCTTAGTAGAGTAACATGAAATAGGAAAAAAAAATACTAATAATATATTCATATACGTATATTCACTTGTAATTAAACCTACAATAGTATATTCCACCTGACATTTCAGAATTGAGGCAAGGGTCTGGCAGTTTTAAAAATAGGAAGAGTTATGTTGCTAACGATGAACAGAAGCAACGCTATAATAGATCAAAGAGGAGCAAGAGGATGATAGAAAGAAACTCAACTATAAGAGGACAAAATGATAGTAAATCCACTACTTCTGGCAACAAAATAAGAAGAAGTCCTCACTGGTTGCTTCGAGCTCTATTGGTACCGCAACAATTTCAAGGTCACATGTTTTTTTCATTATCATAAGTAAGGAAATCAATATACAAAAGAAACACACCCATGCGTGAGTTTCATAAATGTAATACTAAAGTATAGCAACTATTTCTTTATAGGCCAAATAGTGTGTGTGCTCTGGGATGAATGAATTAGAGAGCACACCACCTTGTAGTCATTGTAAGGCGAAGAGATTTCAATACGAGCAGCCAAGTTTTTGTTGCCGAAATGGAGACGTTAAGCTAGCTCCTATAGATGTTGCAGATGAACTACTTTTCTTATTCACATCACCATCTGAAGAGGCTGAACACTTTCGAAAGAACATTCGTGCATACAATAGAATATTCTCTTTCACATCCTTTGGGGTTAACTTGGATAAGGAGCTTGCATCAGCAAGGAGTGGTGTTTATACATTTCGAGCAGAGGGACAAATATATCATGATCTTCCAACTCTCATACCTAATAAAAATGCCCCGCATTACTTTCAGCTATACTTCTATAACACCCAAAATGAGATGCAGAATAGATTGAATATACTACCAGATGCAAAGTTGAATGAAGCAGTGGTAAGCAAACTGACGGGACTTCTTAAGGAAAACCCTTACTCACAGTTCTTACGTAGGTTAAGGGATTACCCTTCATTTGAGGAACTTTAAATTCATATTAGAAAGGATGTCAAGTTAGATCAACAGGTTTACAATGTACCAACAGTTGATCAAGTTGCGACAATATGGATTGAAGGGAATAATCCAAACATACATCAAGAAAAAGATATTGTAGTTCATGCACCCTCGGGACATAGACATCGCGTGAGGCATTATTACGGTTGTTATGATCCACTACAATATCCTCTACTTTTCCCAAAAAGGAGAAATTGGATGGCATCAAGATATAAAAAAAGAAGAATGCTTCTAGAAAAGAAAGAACCTCAGTGATGCAAATTTTTAACTCTGCCCCAGATATATTTAGCAGAGAACATGAAGGTAACCTCCATAATTTTATATTTTAAATCTATCAAAGTACTGATACTCAATAATAATCTTAACTTTAAATTGTGTTGTAGATAATGGCAATCAAACTGATGCAAAGGTGTCATGTAGACAATATTATTGTTATAAAATGCAAGAGCGAGAATCCAAAAACTCAACTCTTGTGTTGGCTGGCCGGCTCTTACAACAATATGCAGTGGACATATACATCAACCTAGAGACAACTAGGTTAGATTACTTTCGAAGGAGCCGGTCAGATATTAGATCTAAACTGTATCAGGGAATTTTAGATTTTATAATGGCGCAAAAAACTAGAGGGAGTCAGGTTGGTAGAAGGATAGTTCTTCCAACATCTTTTGATGGAGGGCCCCGTGACATGCGCCGTCGATACCTTGATGCAATGGCTTTAGTTCAGTGATTTGGAAAACCAGGTCTTTTCCTTACAATGACATGTAACCGTGAGTGGAAAGAGATACAAGACCAGCTGAAAGAAGGCCAACATGCACAAGATAGACCAGATTTGGTTTCTAGAGTGTTTCAAGCAAAGTTATATGATCTCAAAGACCAATTGTTTAAGAAAAATATCTTTGGAAGAGTAGCAGCCAATGTCCATGTGATTGAATTCCTGAAAAGAGGCTTGCCACATGCACACATGTTGATTATATTAGCTCCGAGCATAAGATTAGTTCCCCTAATCAGTATGATGAATTCATATGTGCGGAGATCCCTGACAAGAATAAGTATCCACAGTTGTATGAGTTAGTCCTTAAACATATGATGCATGGTCCTTGTGTAGTTAAACACAAAAAAAAAAAAAAACCTTTGGATGGTGAACGGAGACTGTAAGAGCCATTATCCTTGACCATTTAATTTGTAAAAAGACAATGTGTGCAAAGGACAGGTATCCAATTTATAGAAGAAAAGATGACAAGCAAAAGGTGATGATTCAAAATGTTGAGCTCGATAATCAATGGGTAGTACCTTATAATCCTTATCTTCTTACTAGATATAATTGTCATATCAACGTTGAAGTATGCTCTGGATTGAAGGCAGTTAAGTATCTTTACAAGTATATCTACAAGGGACATGACAGAGTTGATGTACATATTACTACTGGGGATAATGAAAACATGGTTGATGAAATCCAACATTTTCAAGATGCAAGGTAGGTATCAGCTCAAGAGGCAACGTGGAGAATATATGAGTTCAATCTGAATGAGATGTACCCAGCGGTTATAAACTTGCAACTACACCTTCCGGGGAAGCAGTGTGTCACTTATTGGGCAAATCAAAACTTAGAAAATGTGATAGCCAATGAAAAACCTCTCACGAACGATGCTCACGGAGTTTTTCAAAATATATGCTGATTGTAAAGAACCTACAAAATATCTTTACAGAGAATTCCCGGAGCATTACACGTGGAACCACAAGTATAGGTGTTGGAATAAAAGGCAAAAAAAGAAGAAGAATTGATTGGTTGTGTCAATGGCGCAAATCCAACAGAAGGAGAGAGATATTACTTAAGATTGTTATTAAATCACGTTAGGGGTCCAAGATCCTTTCAAGCTCTACTAACAGTTAATGGAAGACAATATATGTCATTTAGAGAGGCTGCACTGAGAAGAGGGCTACTAGAATCTGATCAAACCATTTTTTATTGTTTGAATAAAGCAATAACATTTCATATGCCTCATGCCATCCGCAGACTATTTGCTACATTGTTAGTGCACTGCTAGCCAAGTGATGTACGAATGCTATGGGATAGATTTTATGAGCCAATGTCTGAAGATTTTAGAAGAGAACTTGAAATGGTACCTAATTCTTATGTGTTAAGCACTCTGGAAAGTATCAACTTCCTCCTTCAAAGCATGGGAAAATCTATCAGCCAATATGATTTACCAAGTTTACCATCCAACTGTGAAGATACTTTAAACCATATTACAAGAGAATTGACGGATGAATAGTCTGTTGAGACTTCATTTGAAGACTACTCCGCTGAAGTCATGTTGAATCCTGAACAAAAGAGTGCTTTTGAAGCAATAATAGAACTAGTAGATTCTGGAGGGAGTACTGTTTTCTTCATCGATGGTCCAGGAGGTACATGGAAAACATTCTTGTACCATGCGTTGTTATCAAATGTGAGAAGAAGGAAGATGATAACACTTGCAATTGCGACATCATGTGTAGCAACATCTCTATTACCTGGTGGGAGAATAGCCCATTCACATCTGAATATATATTCCAATAACAGTAAATGAGACAAGTGTTTGTAACATACCCAACTAAAGTGGGACAACTGAGTTAACACGTGCATCAAAACTAATTATCTGGTATGAAGCATCAATGTCAAAAAGCTTTGCAATTGAGACAGTTGACAAAAAATTGAAAGATATCATGGACAATGAAGAAGACTTTGGCGGGAAAGTACTTGTCTTTGGAGGGAACTTTTGGTCAAGTGTTACCCGTTATTCCAAAGAGCACAAGAGAAGAAACTGTAAATGCAAGCCATGTGAAATCATTTTTGTGGTCAAGGATGCAAAAATTCACTTTAACAAGAAACATGAGAGCAAGAGGCAATTCATGTTTCAGTGAATATCTTCTACGAATTGGGAATGGGGACGAGCAAACCATCGAGAATGACATGGTACATATTCCAGATGAAATGGCAATCAAATGTGACAATTATGCAGACCCTGAGCAAGCCTTGATTGACTACATATTTCCTTCTTTACAAGAAAATGCACATTCAGCCGTATACATGACAGAGCGTGCAATACTTGCTTCCAAAAATGAGTACGTGGATAATCTTAATGAAAAGATGATCTCAAAGCTTGCTGGTGATGCAAAAATATACAATAGTTATGATGAAGCAGTTGATGATACCAACCATTACTATACAGAGGAGTTTTTGAACTCCTTAACCCCTAATGGTTTACCTCCACATTATTTAGTCTTGAAGAAAAATTGTCCAGTCATGTTGCTAAGAAACTTAGATTCATCTAATGGTTTGTGCAATGGGACAAGAATGGTCTGCAAGAAATTTGAAGACTATGTTATCCATGCGGAAATTACAATGGGACAATTTATTGGGAAACCAGTCTTAATACCATGAATTCCTCTTTCCCCGGCTAAGAATGAAGGCTACCCATTTCAATTTAGACGGAAGAAGCTCTCAATACGCCTATGTTTTGCAATAACCATTAACAAGGCTCAAGGACAAACTATAACATTTGTCGGCATCTACTTACCCGAGCCAATTTTCTCTCATGGACAAATATATGCTGCATTATCAAGAGGAACGTCCATGGCAACAACAAAAGTTTTGATCAAGTCAGGGCCAAAAAAAGAAATGACGACATACACGAAAAACAAAGTCTACAAAGACGTTCTTCAGTCGAACAATTCTTCTTAAATTGCTAAGCTTGATGTATTTAGGCCACAAGTTGTTTTATAACTTTATTTGTGGTTTTATTTTAGACTTTTAAGTTATCGAACATATGATTGCTTAGAGGAAAAGGTTTTTTAGTCACTATCATATTTATTTTTAAAAATTATTTTTATTAATAGCATATTACAATTGTATCTTTAGAATGAGAAATTTCACAAGTTTTTGTTAATTTCATCATTATTATCATGCAGAAGCACATGACGACTGTTGAGATGGAAGCTACTCAAGTAGTATCCATTAACTCTTTTGTGGCGTACCAAAAGAATTGGACTATAAAAGTGAAAGTGTTACAAGTTGGCACAATCGATTCGTATACTAACGCAAAGGGCGCAGGAAGGATATGGAAGCTAATTTTAATTGATGAAGAGGTACTTAGTGTATTGTTTTTTTTCCTCTTCATACCATCATAATACTATGAAATTAACATTTTTGCATTCTAACAATGCAGGGAACAAAAGTTCAGGCCATTATGTTTAAGGAAGCAATAACAAAATTTGATGGCATCTTCAAGTACAACAAGTTTTATAAAATTGGTAATGAAACCGTTAAGCCGATAAATCCAAATTTTTAGAATGTCCATCCTAAGATTGAGTTGATATTACAAGCAAGCACAATAGTTCATGAGGAGGAAAAAGAAATCAATGTTCAATCCAGCATCATGACATTCAAACAAACTACAAATGAAGAGGGCAAAAAACCAAACATTGGTACGTTATCACCTTTAACTGTATGCATTATTGAAGTTTTACTGAAATGGCAATACCTAATGTCAAGAAATCCTAGGTCTTTTATACGAAGTCAAGAGAAATTTTATCATCAAGAAAACAAGACGAGGTTCGACTAACAAAAGAGAAGTTATTCTTCGCACAAAAAAGTAAGTACCCATTCATTGAAGTACCCTTATAGTTGTTTCTGGTACAATAATATATTATTATTATTGTGCAGGCTAAACCCAATGACCATATGCTTGTGGGGAGACATGGCTCTAAATGAAGGAAAAACTACTTGAGGATATTGTTAATAAGAATCCAGTTATTGCATTATTCAACTTAAGCGAGTCCACGTTCCAAGGTATGACACATGTGAAATATATGGACTCTTATAACATATTACATTCCACTACTAACAATGATGTTATAAGAGAGAAGCAACACTATTCTCATCACTTTTGGTAGTATAAGTGGAACCTAAGTGCAAAGAAGCAGAAAAGATTAAGAAATGGTATAACAGTTATAAATATCTTTTAATGCTCATAAATTATGTATAAGTTCTTTCCTTGCATAATATAACCAGCTAACATTTGGTGGTCTAGGATAAAAAAAGCAACAAAGAACAAAACAATTGACTTTCTATTCTTGGAGAAACAAATGAATCAAGCAAAAGCAGTGACATTAGGAGACATTATATACAAGCACGCTTCTTTGGAGCAGGTAAGTCAAAATTCATATAGTAATGCATGCAAACAATTGTATATGAAAATTTTAGTGTACAAATAAAACTCATGTCCCTTAACTTTGCTTACATGATTCTTTATATTGCTTTGAAGCAATTATTCTTGAAGTTGAAAACAAGAGACAACCTTACTATGATGCTTGCGTACTTTGTCAAAAATCAATTGGAAGATATGATGACAAGAGCAAATGCACTAATGGACATGAGCCAAATGCAAAACACAGTCTCAGGTTAGTGCAGTAAACACAGATGATATCGACATAATGCACCAACGATCATTATACTAACATCTTATAATTACATCAAGGTACAACATTGGGCTCGATGTGGTTGATGACACATACAGGGTTACAGTTATCTTATTCGATGAAGTAACAATAACGATGACTGATTACAGTGCTGAACAATGTGAAGAATCTGTAAGGATTAAGGTCATAAGTTAAAAAAATTCTTTCAGATATTCATGTATACTACAGGTTTTATCCTAACATTGTCAATTTAATGCAGAATGAAGACTCTAGGTACTATGGAAAGATGGTTGGATGCAAAAATGAAAAGTACAAGTTTCTTATAAAGCTACAGAGAGTCTCTGAAAGTAAAGATGGTAAGACATCAATTATTGCAGAAGCAATTGAAGCAATTGCAGGAAAAAAGCTACTAGAAGCGGTTGCAGAGAAAAAGACCATAAAAACAGTTGCAAGCAAAGAGCCTATATTGATTCATGATGACGAGACTCTCGAAAGTTTTCAGAAGAAGAAAAATGCTAAAAACAAAAAAAGTTAAGTCCATGACCAAACACGTCTGCAGTGCAGGAAGAGGATAAAGATCGAGAAAGATTAGCATAGATAGTATTATTACTTTGTAAAAAAGGAACAAGTTTGGATTATTTACTTATGCTACTTTGACGTTCTATTGTTTCAACGTTTTTTTGTAAATAATTTGAAGTAGATTACATTACGATGTGCAACGCACGTGGTCCTTACTAGTCTTTAAAATATGTATCTATCTCTACACATTACTCTCTTTTCCCCATTTCTTTCGTTATATATATTTTTTTGGTTCAACATCTTTAAAGGACTTACTGGGCTATTGAGCATAAAAGAACAAGCCGTCACCACAATTTTACAATCCAAAGAGCTTTATGCCGTTAGTTAATTTTAAGATCCCTAAGTCTAACCCTAGAAATTCGGGAACCAAACCAACGCTTTGCAATTTAGCAATCAAATGCGCAAGATAATGGAAAATCAAAAAGCTATAATAAAGAGAGAGGAAGAGTAATTGCATATATGAATACGACAGGGTAAGATAGCGATACATCCTTACGCAAATACTTGCAATTAGCACCTCAATACACTGCCAGTTAATCTCCAAATAGATCACCAAACCACAAATCCCTAAATGCCCTCAACGTACACGTTTTTGTTACTACTGATAGTAACAAAAACGTGTACGTTTATCACTTGATAAATGCATGGTTGGAAGCATTTAGTGACAACTTTGCTACTCAGAGCCAATAGTGACAACATTTTTCTTATCAATAGAGAAGTTGTCACTAGTGACATATATTCTTGTATCCATGTATGCATGTTGGGCTACTGTGTATTCAAGAAGCTGCAATGAGAATGCAACTTCCATGAATATATGGGATGCATGTATGTTGGACTATTCCGTGTTCAAGAAGATGCATAGAAGCAAGACGGGCCAACCATGTCATGGGGTAACTTTTTTTCAACCTGAACGATCTGCCTTAGCTTCTCAGTTGGAAGATTCACCGAGGACCATGCGTTCAAGAAGGTGCATTGAGAGTGAAACTTCGATGAATATGTTAAATGCCTGCATGTTCGACTACTATGTGTTCAAGAAGATGCATCGAAGCATGACAGGCCAACCATATTGTTACTTGTCATCATTATGTCAATTTTAACTCTTCATCAACCTGAACGGCCTGCTTCTCATTTGAAAGATTCAGCTACCACTAACAGATAATGCGTATAAGACCTAAAGACCATGATCTTGATCTGACTAAAAAATCTGCACGCCAAGGTAGTTTCCAAAAAGGAATAATCCACTTGCATGATTGTCCCACATTTTGTAGTATCTTAGTAGCTAAATTTAGTCTTATTTGTTGACAAAGCTCCCTTCAAGATGGGTCACGTTGTTTGATGTTTTGTTTCTGTATTTTTTCCAAGTCTTGTGTGACTTGAGATCATTGACCTGCTGTTAAAGGAATGCCATCTTCTCTTGCAGCGTGAGCAGAACTTTCTCCTGCCAATGGGAATCGAGCCTTGTTCTACGCCTCTTTGGGACACACCTCCTTAAAAGTCCGTCAAAAGAGTTTGTTGGCGTGAATGGTAAATTTGAGAACGAATTGAATGCATATAGTGTCATCTAATCAAGAGATGACTCACCAGGCCGGTGAAACTAAAACCTTGTAAACGTGCGGTACTCACTTAAACTTGCATTTATGGAACATCTATCACATTAAATGGTGCATGGCTTGAAGATAGTATTTTTGAAGTGTTAAGATCTAATGTCTAACTCAAAAGCACGCTCTTAGGGAGGAGAAACTATCGGGTATCACGCGTAGCGGGAATATGATGTGATTTCAAGGCTCAAGATAGTATTTTTGAAGTGTTAAGATTTGATGTCAAACTCAAAAGCACACTCTTAGGAAGGAGAAGCTATCGGGTATCATGCGTAGCGGGAATATGATGTGATTTCAAGGCTCAAGCCGAATAAAAAATAGATTGTAGATCCGAAAGAAGCATGGCCTAACTCGGGCTTAATTCTGATACCATGTTACAGTCTAGTTTACAATCAAAAAGCATACTCTGAAGGAAGAGAAACCCACTGGGTATAATATTGATCCTAAACCCTACGTACAGAGTTGATGTGCAACTTGACAGAAAAAGGCTGCTAAACAAGTCCCTCTCAGCTTTCCATGTGCGCCACAATTCTAAATTACCGCAAAATGTTTGTTATGAAAATTCCAGCATCCAATTATATTAAAAAGTGAAGGAAACCTCCGTTTCTTGATCAGCTAACTTAAGACATCATTTGTTGTTTTGGTCATCTCCCCCTCTAACCTTAATTTGAGTGAAATCAGCGTTGCTGTAAATTAAGTGTATTAGAGCACCATTAATCGCTATCTGTTAGTTTCTGTAGTCAATGGCTAGTGATGATTCAACCGTCTTGGGTTTTTTCTTAAAACTCTACACTTGGATATGCATATCCTCCCAATCACCATCATTCTCATAGGACATACATGGTCCCCTCAAGCTCAATTTCAGCACCAGTATGGCAGTTTCTGAGAATATTTCATAGCTTGGGAAACTGATAGTATCTGGCTGAGACCAGCTTAACTTGATGAGGTTAACGTTGATACCTATGTTGCCATTTTACTTAATCCTTACCCTCTTAGTGATCTCTAGCCCTGCTACTGCAGAACCTCACAAAACATATTGTTCTCCTGAATTTAATTATACTGTGAATAGCCCATTTGAGAACAACCTCAAGACCCTTCTTGATTCTCTATCCTATACTACTTCTCTTAATAAAGGATTTGCTAACACTTCAGTTGGAGATGGTTCTGATCAAGTCTATGGCCAAGCGTTATGTAGAGGAGATGTGACCCCAGAAGTTTGTCGGAAGTGCGTTCAGAATGTAAGCAAAGAGATCATGGAGGAGTGCCAAAGCAAGGATGCAATTATGTGGCATGAATTATGCCAAATTCAGTACTCATACCAGATGTTCTTCTCTTTGGAGGTTTATACTGGAAAGTATCCAGACTCGAATGAAGAGGAGAAAGATGTGCCAGACCAAGCCCATTTTCAATCGGTTAAGAGTTTGATGAACACTCTCTCAGAAAAGGCTGCTCACGATGCTTCAAGTCTCATGTTTGCTACCGGAAAAAAAGAATTTTCCAAAGCTGAGACGATCTTTGGGCTTGTACAGTGTACAAGGGACATTTCCCCAAATGGCTGTAGAAGTTGTTTTGCCCAGTCCTTGGGAGACCTTGGAGCATGCTGCGGGCATCGCCAAGGGGGGACTGTTTTTAGCAGGAACTGTAATGTGAGATTCGAGGCTCACCTCTTCTATGGACAAGCAGAAGGTAAGCAACTATTGAGCCTTTAATGAATACACACTTGAAATTAAAGTTCATGGTTAACTCTAATTGAAACGGTTCACTCAATCGTGAGATTGATTGATATAAACAGGTAACTTCTCCCTATAAGTGTCAATTAACTTTGGAGCAAAAGCTTCTAAATTGCCCAATACAGGCTAATCTTGTCCAAGGAAACCCTGCCTACTATTTCTTGCTGCAAATCTTTACTAAGGGTTCATAATCAGCCTTTTGCCTAGTTTTGGGTTCAAATCGCTTGCAGAACTATGTTTAATTAATACTTGGGGACATCCAGAACGAGAATATTTGTAAGGCATTCGAGTTGACCAGTTATTCAGGAACTGAATCTCTTTGTGGAAAAGAATGAGTTCTTCCGACAACTTTGCAGGGTTATAGACCATTTCTGTGTAGAACCATTTGTTTAATTGCTGGTTTCTTATTAGTCTACATCAAAATCCTATCTCTCTGTTAATTAACGGACCTTTGACAGTGAATACATCATATTTGCAGGGAACAGATGGAAGACATGGATGGTGGTGACAGTTGCATGCATATCAACATTCCTAGTAGGAGTTGCTATTAGCAGCTATCTTCTCCATCATCGTCAGAGGAAGAGGAGAGAAACAGGTAGATTTACTGAAATTCGAAAAAGCAGAAAACTGTGATCATAAGTACAATTATCACTAATTCAAGCTCTCATGTCCCTTTAAGATGAGGAGAAAAGCCAACGTGAACAGTCACCTAACATGGCTGTGCCAACTAGTACTTCTATGAAAACGGAGGAGATTAATGTAGTCAGCTCAAAGGAATTGCCGTTCATGGAGTTAGCCATAATAATGACGGCTACAGACAACTTCTCCAACTCTAACATGCTCGGACAAGGTGGCTTTGGCACTGTTTACAAGGTAATCATCATACTTATAGCAAAACTTCAACACAGGAACCTTGTGAGGCTCTTGGGTTGTGGCATAGAGGGTGATGAAATGCTGCTAGTATATGAGTATATGCCCAACAAAAGCCTTGAGAGATCCATTTCTCACCATATTAATTATCTTACTGTATATGTATTTGCATAAGTTTGGCCTGCACATATTTGCTATTAGCCATGTAGTACCATTACTATATGTGTCGTGGTAAGAATATGCTATGAGAAATTAAATGCTCTAGAAAAGTACCATGGTCATTACTGTAGATCAGTTAAACATCAAGCATATGACTTGATACCAAGAAGTTTTCCTTGTATTATACCCCAGATCTAGAGAAACGATCGCGGCTTAATTGGGAGACCCGCCTTAATATAATTAATGGTATAGCGCGAGGACTTCTTTACCTTCATGAGGAATCCCGGCTGAAAATCATACACAGAGATCTGAAGCCCAGTAATGTTTTACTTGACCAAGAAATGCTTGCCAAGATATCGGATTTTGGGATGGCTAGGATTTTTGGCGAGGACCAAAATGCAGCCAACACCAGAAGAATTGTAGGAACATAGTAAGTCTGCATATTCCTGCCACATTTCCCCTAGACTCTCTGACTTAAATGAGAAGAAATCTGTAAAAGAAGTTAAAATTCTTCAAGCAGCGGATACATGGCTCCAGAGTATGCAATGGAAGGGCTTTTCTCCGTCAAGTCGGATGTATTCAGTTTTGGAGTCATCTTGCTTGAGATCATCAGTGGGAAAAGAAATAGTGGCTTTTACCGCACAGAACGCGCTCCAACACTCCTTGCATATGTATGCCAGTCTTCCTTCCTCTTCTTTTTCCATTTTTATTTCAAGTAAGAATTATCAAATGTTGGTTGATTGTGAAAATTTTAGTTTGTTAAACATCATGTAGTTTTTCCTTTTCTTGTCATCTTGTAATTGGCAGGCATGGCAGCTATGGAACGAAGGACAGGAATTTGAATGTGTGGACCCATTGTTGACAGAATCATGTGCTCCTGCAGAAGTTCTGAAATGCATTCATATAGGACTTTTGTGTGTCCAGGAAGATCCAACAGAAAGACCCACTATGTCGAATGTGGTGGCTCTGTTGGGAAGTGAATCCGTGGCACTTCCTCAACCAAGCAGACCAGCATTTTCTGTGGGGAGAACAGCTCCTCGTATTGATCTGTCTTTACTATCAGACCCTTCTATAAACCAGGTTACGGTTTCAAGTATATTGCTGCGGTGAGTGCCGCCACTTCAGATAATGTTGCAGCGAATTGTCCCTGTATAAAACTCGAACACCTAACTTCGTGTATTCCGTGGAAGAGCATTCTGAATTCATCAACTTCCGGTGATCTGAGGATGTCTCCATCCAAAGCAAACCTCAATTGATTACTTTGTAGGCCCTTGTCATACCTAGATTGGTAGCTAAGTCTCACTGACCCTTGGAAGTAAATGTGGGTACAGAGAGATAATCATGCAGATTGCAAACAGTATACACCACATTTCTGGTTGAACATTCAAATCAAAAGAAAAAGAAATCTCATATTCCAAGGAAGTTTCATCATCAGCAATACATTCCAAGGAGAAAAGCAAAGACATTAGCCAGCCTAATTTATCCCAGTTTCTGCCCTTGCATCATTATAAATACCAGCTAATATGCCCGTGCAAATGCACGGGACGCGATACAATTCAATTTTAATGCTTATTATATATTTTGATATAGCCTATTCAGTTTAAAATTCCAAAAGACAGAAAGATAGTTATTTTCAAAGGCAAAATGAGTAAATTCATTTATATATCTTAGACGTAATAGTTAACATTATTCAAGCATGTACGTTTCTCCAATAAATTAATCCACTCCCTAGTATATAAGTATCGTAGGAAAACAAATAGAACCTTTAAGCTCAAACTTTGGTTATAGACAATTTTATCATCAAAAATTACTACCAAGGAAAAAAGATGTATGACAAATTTCATCAACATATTGTTTTTTTTATTTCTTTTATCGTCATTAATTGTTTATACCAGAATCCAGTAAAGAGTATTTACATATTTTATATAATGACAGGCCTAATTACCTCTTTTAGTGACTAAAGGTATGGGCTTAACGAAAAATGGTGTAGATTTAGTTTCACTTTTTCTCTTTCTTTCTTTTTGTGTAAAATATTGGCAAATCAAAACATATCCTTTAGTTACACCTTATATATTCTTTTAAGAGAAGTAAAATATTATGTGTACTTTTTAGATCAGTTCGTACCAAATTGTTCAAACTTCAGAGCAACTTCTTGACTAAAGAGATCTTTTTGATAATTGTACATGAGTACTAAAACATGATCGTGAAATGACCTCCTCTACTGAAACATTAGGAGTTCCTAGTCCTAATATATATTTTACAATTAAACGTGCAAGTTTTGGAAGAGTTAAACCTAGAATCGTCATTGATTAATAATTACCTAGTGTCTAATTAGTGTTCTCAGCATTAATTGTCCCATCATCATATACTAACACACCAACACCTTAGTGCAACCAATTTGGTTACCATAACCTCCATTATTCTTACCAACCGTTATTGTTGCTACCATCTTTAGAGTCGCCACCACTGCTACTTCCACCACCACCACCCCTTTTGTTGTATCCTAACTGCATTTCGCAATCAACCATCACCATCTCATTGCACAACAACTTCCATAATCAATAATATAATATCTTTCACATGTGCAACATGAATTGCACCTTTACTGTCGGTGCCACGTCTACCTACATTTTTTTCTAGCATTAAAAGTCGTAATTTTGTAATTGAGTTAAAAATTGTCTTAGATCGCATTTACTTTACATTTTCTTTTATTTTTTAAACTTATTCTGATATAAACTATTTATCCCAGTATATTTTATATATAGACCCAAGCGCGCACACACGAACAAATTCAATTATCTCTTGTAAATTAATTTAAAAAAGAATTGGTTCTAAATCAAGTGTAACATGTTAGACATAAAGATTAGTGCATGAGACTACAAACTTACGAAAAAGCTTACAAAAACATAAGATTTATTCAAAAGTTACTTTTAGCAATCTCAATAGAGCAAATGCTACTCTATTTTAAGTCGGTAGGAGTTTCTAAGCCTTATCTAATTTCATTATTTTAGAATGAAATATACGACATACATTGCAATTAAATATATAGCAATAAGTCAATAGTTAATCACACAATGACTTACTAAGTACAATAGATAAATAGTCTCCATTAATTCCAAAAACTTAATTACGTTCGGAACATAGTTTATGTTATATTCTTCAAAATAGCTAGAACATAATTGATATGTTTGGTCAAGGTTTCAATATGCTAACACTTCAAATGACTCGATCATTTGATACAATCACTCAAGCCCTCAGTCTACCTTCTCAATTCTTTTAATCAACGGATTTTATTATTCTCTTCTCTTTAAGCAGTCCAGATTAGTGTGTTTTGTGAATCCAACATCTTTCTTAACCCACTAAATTTAATCCATGACAGCAGGCAGTAAAAACAAATTATAAGTAGTAAACATTTTGAATATATAAATTACAAATATTTTAGAAGAATCTTTACAATCACTCTATTACTATTCTTTCGTAACTTTTAGCAACAGTGGTGAAATGTGGGGGTTTTAGAGCAACAAACGAAGACCGGAGAAGCAAAATATAAGAGGCTCTAAAGCATTCACTTTTACCGATATATATATACACACACGCGCGCGTGCGCGCGCGCGGAGCAAGCATATAATTTTAACAAATAGATTTTATTACCCTATCTCTTTCTAATAACTGGTTATGTCTTTTGTCAACCCAACAATATATATTTAAATCTGATAATAGGTGGCTGAAGGTTAGACTCAATATTTTTTTATTGCCATCTACTTTATTTTTGAATCGAGAGAATTGACAATTACTCCTTACCTTTTACCACCTAAATGTTTATAAGGAATTTGATATTATATTCTCCTCAGGTTGCCTTAACAACAATAAAACCCATGAAAAGCATATTACATGCCTTTGACGATATCTAAAATCTACTCATACAGATTAACATGTTACCAAACTTGTAAAACTTTAGGCTCTTAATTATTAGCTGTTGATGTTTCCTACATTGGCTTGGGTTCTCATGAACACAAATGTTAGGTTTGGTTCAATCTTTTATTGCCTAACTGATAGTAGGCATACATCAAGGCATGACTATTTCAAACATTTCTCTTTTTATCTTTTTGCTTCTTGCTAAAGATTTCATATAAATAAAGATTTGCGATAGCATAGGTAGGAGTAATTACATAGAAAACCTCATGCTTAGGTTGCAAATTGTATAAATAATAGTCAAAGTAGATCCGAACGCATATTCAGTTGTGTTCATATATCTATGTCTAGAATATTCCAATACTACTTTACATCTACTAAGCCTAATAGAAAGTTTTACAATAAACAGTTATGGAGTATTGAATTGAACTAAAATTTGAAAAGTATAAAGAAAGGCTGAGAAGCCAACAACAAAAAGTTAAACATATAAATTACATAATAATTGACCTGAATCGCTAATACCTTTTTTCGAATGTATTATAATAAACCATGTTGCTGATTTTTGTAAAGTCCTAATGTCCCATAAAATACTCCTTAATCGATGCTATTTTATAATTTTATCGTAAAGGATCCTTGTGGTATATATATATATATATATATATATATATATATTTTCACGTGTAAGAGGTACATAAGAAAAAGCTTACATAATAACAAACTCATTTGGGAGTCATAATAAAAGCTGTAAATTCTTTTGCAATATTAATGAACTTCATTGTGTCATTTATCCCTTTTTCATAGCATCTCATGCTTTTTATAACATCCATTAGAGGTAGAACTTTATTGATGTACTATTATGGTCGAAAGGTGGTTTAAACTTGAGCACATCTTTTTGGATAGGACACTCTTTTGTTTTTGCAAATCTTTCAAAAAAAATTTGTCGCCAAATCTAAAATTCTTAACATACACATTTTAGTGATAAATACCTAGAATGATGTATATTGCAAATTATAACCTCATAATATTTTAAATGTACACGTCAAATTTTAGTAAGTCACGTTGACAATGAGATATCCTTTGAGCAAGATGACATTAGTTCTCCTATTCATAGGTATTTGTTGGTAAGTTTTACTTTTTTATTATACAGTAATGATACAAATAACTGCAAATCAATTATAAAAACACATTAGCTAACTTTCAGACCCATTGACGATTCTTTTTTGAAAACGTGAAGGCTAACTTCCTATTTTATAATCCCATCTCAACTGCTATTCGGTACGTAATTGGCGGGTAGCAAAAATCTGGGTAATATTAATCACATATTCGTATGCAATCATAAGAAGGTTGTATGAACTACGGCAAGAATAAGAATAATTAGGGGTAAATGACTTACGAACATTACATATGCAGGGAAACACTTTGATGGAGGCCCAAGTGAAGAAGGCACTTCCTGCGGGATAAAAGGGAAAATAATCAAAGGAGAGCAATACTGTAGAATTGGAAGTAGAAGGCTCTTGACACCCAAACTGATGGGGTTTGCTTACCTGAATGGTTCTGTCAGTGAATTACGTGCCACAATCATACCTATTTGCCGACATTTGTCTCCCTCTACATATATTTTTTCACCCTGAGATGTGCAATGCTTTAAGCACCAATATAGCAATTAAAGAAAAAGAAAGAGAAAGAGATTGAGTTTACCGTCATGGTGGTCTGCCGAGTGTGACAACTCATTCGTGAAGATGGAGAGAAACCAAGAAAAAGAAAGGATAGACCATAGTTTCGTAGTTGATAAGATTAGATTGACTCATGAGGTTTTTGTCATTGATTAGGACATTAAATTAAAATTACACATAAAACTGTTTGTTAAAAGAAGAGTCCTAGCAAACTGGGGGACTCTCAGAATGAAAGTTGTAGCTGATTTGGCACAAGGAGAGGACTCCAAAAAGCTGATGTGTCGTAAATATGAGAGGCCTAAAAGCTTATGTGTCAAAATTTTGAGAGACGTCTTCAGCTTTTTATATATACTAGTTCAGTAACCCGGGCAAGGCCCGGGTGAGTTCTATTTAAATGGTATGAGTATGTTTGAATTTTAACATATTATTGTAGAGTTAAGGTTGAGTATTTAAGCGTCATGTTGATAGTTTTGAAAATTACTATTTATTCGTATCCACTTGAAGTGAACAATCGAATTCAAAACATATCACGTTCATGCATTTCACATTTAAGCGGTATCATACTCAAGAAAAATTCAATGAAAGCATAATCCCGAAATGGTTTCAAAATAGTAAAGCATGCTATAATGCTTAAAGAATTAGTAAGATTCAGAAGTTCAAAAAAAGTATTCAAAATCTGAAGCATACAATGAGTAATCAATTATTTCACATCAAATTAAAATGTTACTTTATTCTTTAGTATTTTAGGTAGTAGTTTTGTTTTTGTACGAAAAAGTTATATTTCAAAAATTCATACGCAAAATTATATTTACGCTATTCATTTTGCTTACCATATTTACATAAGTGTGAGACATTTTTTTAGTTTTCCACGTTATGTGGTTCATCATCATTGATCAATAGTTTTATGTTATACGTACTCTTGATAGAACTCCTTATCATATATTAAATTAGACATCTACTTCAGTCCTTTACAATGAAATTTAAAATTTATAAAAGAAAGTACAAAAAATGTACAAACAATTTTTCTAGTAAATTGTTGTCTAGATTGAATAAACCTACTCAAAACATGCCATGAAAATCTTATAGCAAGAATGGAAGTGACTGGAGCTATTTTACTTCCTTTCAGACAACCAACCTTTTAAAATGTAGGAATAATCATGAAAAAAGAAACTATAGTGTTGTAGTGGCAATATTTGTATTCTAATTGCTTCACTTCATGGTCATGTTCGGCTCTTTTTTGACCATCCATTTAATTTTGAATATTTTCTAAGACTATTAATTTGAAAAAAAAGGTGTATATTAGACAGTTAATTATTGTTCGAATGATCATAAAAATGTCATATCATTTTACAAAACCTTTTTTTTATGTTTGATGTTAAACAATTATATGGCGGTGAATATTCGTATAGTTGTCTAGACCGTAGTACATGGGTAATGGCGTAAGATTACAAAATTCTTATACTTTATCTTTGATTTGTAGATTGTTTATTAAATTTTAAGCTTATAGTATATTAAGGTGATTGTAAAAGTTTGTAAAGTTAGAATATCACATATTTAACATTATTTTTTTGTAGATTACCCTATATATACTCAAGAATTAAAACATAAATGAATTAAAAATCAGTCGCAGTCATTTGTATCGGAAAAAACATCCTAAAAAATGTGTAAGAACTATACAATTATTAATTTATTGTGCAGACATAAATAGTCAACTAAAAATAGACATTGAACTGAAATGGAAGCAAGTGGAGTAATTTTAATTCATTTCAAATAATGAATTATTTTTACCTACCGGCCATGAAAATCCCTACAACCCTCTATACAAAAAAGTTAATGATCGATAAATATTCTTAGTGTCATTTTTGTTGACACCGTAACTAACAATTTTTAAAAAGTTAAGGTCACTAAATAAGTGCCACTAAAAGTATACAATGACCATTGATTTTCATTGTATGAGAGGTCGTAAGCATCTTCCTATGATCTAGGTAAAAAGGAAAAAGAATACTAAGAAAAAACTTATGTGTCGCCTTCACAACGCTTCGTCTATTATATATTTATATGATATGATAAACTCCTAGTAAGCTTTAACATTTATTTCAATATATAATTTTGTCTCTCATGTTTTTACATTATTTCTGATTTAAAGTTTTTATCTTTCCTTAGCTTTTCCTCTTTAGATTTTTGGTTCTTATCTCGTAGAATACTTTAGGTGATAAAATTTATAATTTAGTTTATTATTAAGTATAGTATAAAAGAATCCCCAACTTATGAGATATATCACTTATTTCATTATATAATTTTGTCACTCATGTTTTTTGAAAGCGCAAATTGTTCAGCGTATCAACTTATCTCTAAAAGCCTTATAACTTAGTTTTTATTTGACATATGGATTTAGTCATGTATTAAAGTTTCTTTAGTATCGATCAATGTACAGATTTTACTTTATGGCAGCATCCTTATCTAAAAGCATTATTACAATGCAATATAATGAGTATTTTTTGTATCCTTATGAATCGAATATTACTCTATCATTTTTCTTACTTATATCGATTCTATTCACTTTGTTTTTTTATGAAGTTGGCATAATAAATATTGCCTTAGAGCCTTAGATTTTCTTAAAAAACGTAAAAAAGGCTTTTTCATGACATAAATTTGGTATTAGTCCTACGAAATTAATTAAGAGTGGCCTCACTATAAGTCAAGGATGCGGTGGGCTCAAAATAAAAGTTTGATTTTTTTATGGAAGACAAAATCTTCTGTACGGATAATTGTATTTTGATGCAAACCAATAGTTTCAATAAGGAATACTAAATATTACCCTTCAATTTGGTAGACTCGAAACTAGTGCTGCAACTATCATAGTTTTGTACAGTTGTGTCAGTCTTTAGGGCTTAGAGACTCAATAACAGAAGAATTGGGTTTTTTTCCCGGGAAGGTGCAGAAGGTGTCTATTATGTTTAGAAGTTTTAGAGGTATTTGGGAGTGGGGACTTTTCTAAAGTCCCACTCCCAAATACCTAAACAATCATTATCCAACTTGGCATCCGTAAGACAATTGTATTACCCGGTAACATTCCAGGTCTTTGAAGTTGTTAATGACACGTCCCACGTACTTCTTTGCACTCCTTGTACACCCACAAAATCAATAATGCAAAAAGATGCATGAATTTGCCAATTAAACTCTTACAAAATCACCATTTAATTTATCTTTGATTTCATACATGATTTTCGTATTTGATACTTGTGAGATTTTACTTTGTTTTTAAAGTACTTTTGAGGTGTTAGTAGTCAAAATTGAGGTCTAATATGTTGGTTTAATGAATAGGCAGAGTTTTAGAAGGTACAAAGTTGGTTTTTTACTCTTATACAGTTTAGTCAAAATATGTCAATAATACCTACGAATTTTTTAATAATAAATAGTAAAGAGCCATGGTGCATGTGTGTCTCTAATAAGTAGAAGTGAAAAATGAATGTGATGTCAAAACAAATACGATAACGTGTCGCATAAGTAAAAGGCGATGACGTGTCGTAAAATTAAAAGGGGTAAAAAGGGAAAAGAACTCCTAAAAAGGCTTATGTGTCGCCTCGACAACGCACAACGCTTCGTCTATTATATATTTATATGATATGATATGATATGATATAGATATAGATTCGAAAAACAAAAAGTAGCAAAGAGGGAAGGTACAATAGATATCATCACCTTCCCTTAAAGCGTGTTTCAAGTTGGTGTTCTTTTATGCATGCCCTGAGCATAAGTCCACAAGTACTTCATATATCCAGTGGACTCGGTAAGCCTAGATGTCTTTCTTGCAAAGTACTTCAAAATGTTTCAGTTGAATCTCTCTTGCTCTTTCCTTGTCACCCTTCATAATCTCTCTGGTGCTGATCCTCAAATGTTTCAGTTGAATTTCTCTTGCTCTTACAGTAAGTAGTTAGTCTCAGTAGTCTCTTTGTTTCTTTATACTCAAATGCTTCTGCTTCGAACAAGGAGATAATCCAGATACCGTATATGGTCTTTTTTTTCTGCTACAAATACATTTGAGATGATGCCTGTGAAAAATGCGTAGCCACTGCATGACAAGACATCCAAAAGATGTGTCCAAACTTAAATGAAGCAGTTGTGTGGAAGAAGCAGGTCAATGGCGGTACTCTCACCAGAAATTCTGCTGTCTCTATTCGAGGAAATACCGTTCAATATAGGAGGCGGCGAGGAGCCTTGCCCTTCCGATCACGGCAAGCAAGGTTCATAAGAATTTATAATTGAAGTTGTAGGTAAACTTAATTAGGGATTGGCACAATACCAGGGGTAAATTAAGAAGGAAAAAAATTGGCTGCTACCCCGGTTGAATGAATCTTCCTCCTACTCCTTATATAGCGACAATCAATTGTCTCTAAATGTTTCTAGTGACTTTTATTTAGTGACACTAAAAAAATGTTGCTAATAATTGTTCTGAAAGTGTTAGAAGAAAGGTCGCTTGAAACATTTAGCGACTATTAATTGTCACTATACATGGGGTTGAAAGAAGATCCCTACAACCCAGGTAGGAGCCAAAGTTTGTTCAATTAAGAATAAGGTTAATGACAAAACTGTCCCCTGAAGTTTACACGTATTTGCACTTTACTCTCCGTGTTTACAACTTTGACAATAGTGTTCTTTGAGATTGATAAAATAATTGCAAACAGCTCCAAAATTGGATGTTCGTTCAATTTTGGACGTTAAGTCCGCATGTGCACATGCCATTTTAGTCTCTTACCCCCATCTCCCATCTCTCTCTCAAGGATCCTCCCCACCACCACAAGCTGTCAACCTGTCCCCTGATCAACCGGAAACCCACAACCACCAGCATATATCCTAATTTAGCCCCTTTAGTTTGCACGGTCCTGCCATCATCACCATCGCCACCCACCTTTGTTTGTCACAACCTCCACCACAAATATGGAACCCTCGTGTGCCCACCACACACACACGCACACACACACAAAAAAGAAACAATGTAAGATTTGATGAACAAATTGTCAAACCCCAACAAGCAGATCCGTGAAAAAGAAAAAATGGGAGTCGATTTGAAGGAAATCTCATCACGGTTCTTTTTTGTGGTCATGATGGTGCAGATCAGGAACAAGGGCTGCGACCATCAGTGGCACAAATCTAGACAGCGGTGCTGGTCCTTGTAGACAGTGGGTAGGCGGCGTAGCTGTGAGGCTGTAACCGTCACTACAAGAAAACTAGCCTATAGTGTCGAAATTGCCTACGGCTCACACGGAGCCGTAGACACAAGTGTCCTTAGACCGACGGTTCAGGCTGAACCGTGGCCATTGCTTCTTCTCGAAATTGGAACCCAATTGCATCTGTGCCGGCCGTGGGAATTGGGTCGAAAATCAGAAAGAGCTTGGTTGTGGGTAGGGGATCAGTCGATCAACAATCTCTCATCACCATCCCCGCGCTAGGAAAATCCTCCCTCAACTGAAAATTCGTACTTCCAGTTCAAAACCATCCGGAATGTCTCACAGCGACTGACCCACTCTTTCTCGCATCCCTCTCTGGCCGACGGGCGACGGCCGGACGGCGACACAACACAAAGGGTTTCTCTGGCTCTCTCTCTTCCTCGAATCAAGATAGCCGAGAGAAGATCGGCAAATTTTATTCCTTCTGTTCCAGATTCGAGAGAGGACCGGCGACGGCGTGTGACCGGCGAGTTGGCAACGGCGGCGAGTGACCGACGAAGACTCCACAGCACCGGCCGACATCCCTCTGCCAGAGACGTCGACGAGGGAATCGACCGCGGGCAAACCCTGCCTTTTGTCATTTCGCCATTTCGGTAACTATTTGCCCTCCTGTCGTGATTTCTTCCTTTTGATCCTGCTAACTTTCATCCTTTTGCTCCTGTTAACTTTCATGCTAATAGTGTAGACTTCTTCAAAATGAAATGTTATGATAATATGTTCTTTTTCTATTGAGTGAAACCATTTTTTTTATTTTTCTCTCTGGTTTTTTTTTTTGGTTACAAGAAGGAAAACATGTTTGGTTAGCCATGTGAAGCTAACACTGATCTTGTAAGTTGTTGTAGATGATAATAATAATCTTTAATGAGATTGGTTTGATATGGTTAGCGATGAGCCGGGTCCGGATTCGAACGCACACCAACTGTTCGATGAAATGGTTTGACCTACCTAAAGGTAGGAGCTGTAGTTATACTATTAGTAGAGTGCCTTCTTATTGTTAACTACCTTTGTTTGTTTGCATATGATCTAATGTTGACATTCCTTTATTAGCTTTCCTTGTACTATATACACTTTGAAGTTGGTAATTATAAGATTTTGTGTATTATGTTTTGTATTACTTTGAGAGGATATTGGTGAGTTAGTTTTGCTATGCGATTTGGCTGTGGTGTTTGGAATTAGAGTAATTGACTTGAGCCCCTGATTTTGCACTATCCAGCAGCCTCACTTGAGGAATGTAATTGAATACATGTTGCAATTTATGGGCAGCTGGTAGGCCGGGACAAATTCAAAAGTTTGTCCCCTGTAGAGGGTGTTCTGTTAAAGTTTTTGTCTTTGTACTTGCTAGTTGGAGTCTGAAATAATGACTGCAGAAAGGCCCAGCAGCTGCATGGAATGCAGTTGTCAATGTACTCTGAGCTGCTGATCCTTGTGCTTCCATTAAAAATGGATATGCACATTTAATACAGGCGTGTGATTTATTTTGTGATTGATCTTTCTTGAGCTGCTGATGTATCCTTTAGACAAATGCACATTCTTGAGCTGCTGATCCATGTGCTTCCACCTAATGCAACATCTGCTGATGTATCCTTTAGACAAATTACTGGCTCAAAATTCTTGTGCATTCATGTGTTGTGGACTTGAGTGCTTATAAAGTAGCCAATGTATAATTGATGAGTTTTGTTATTGAACTTCTAATACATATACACAATCAAATAAATGAGTATATGTTTGCATTTGCCGGTGGAATTAGAAAGCGTTGATGAAATGTGATCGGTGCCTTAAATGGTGACGAGATAACTAGATTTTGCTTTTGGTTGGACATTGGATAATTTGGTAGTCACAAGGCCTTTTGTGGTTGTTATCATTCTAGGCACTTAGAACTAGTGGTTATCCTAATTTTGGAGTTAATGTAAATTATTCATTTGAGATGTTTGGATGATATGAGGATTTTGGATGTTATACTTCAATTCACTTTTGTTTTTATCTTCTTATGGTTGCAATGTGTATGAACTAAATTGGGCTACTTGATGTTTTGATGTGGTACGTATTGGAATAGGTGAAGTAGGTATGCATGTATATAAATATTTGTAATTTGGTAAAATGAAAATAACACCATGTTACAACGCTAAGAAGCGTCCCAAAAGAGTTACTGGGACGCTCTTTAGCGTCGCTACATGACATATTAAAGTATTCTGCTTTAGCACTTTATAGGACGTTTGTTTGCGTTTTGTTAAGCCTTACTTTTAGGGACGCACGCAAAGACGCTACTAAGTGCCCCAAAAGAGTTATTGGAACGCTCAATAGCGTCGCAATAGGGCATACCAAAGTCTTCTAGTTAAGCACTTTTTAGGACGCTTATTTTGCGTCTTGTTAGCCTTACCCTTATTGAGGCGCTTTTGATGCGGCCGCATAACTTATTGTGACGGCGTCTAATGGGGCGGGGTTACGACGCAATTCAAAACGTCCTTATGTTAAAAGCGTCCTTACATGTTACCTTACAACCCAGTTTTGTTGTAGTGTGTAATGACTTCTAATAAAAAGGTTCTGTAGCACTTAAGTCAAAATATTTACCAACTTTGGGAACTGCCTTCACATTTGTGGTTAGTTTCCTTGTAACCGGGCCATCTACATAGCATTCAGATGGTTGTTGCCTGCCATGACTTGTTTTTACCTTTGAGGGTTTATAGGAATTCATTTTGCTTATCTTTGCATTTTTTTCTCCTATAATCCGGCAACTATTTGGTCTGAAATCTGACGGCATTTACGTCGGTGCATCAGGCACGTCAACCCTTTTAGCTAGTGAAAGAGGCTTTACAGAATGGTACGCTATTGAAGTTTAATACTTGTATCGCATGCTTTTTGTTATTACCTATCTTAACCTTCTTCGACGAGATTGTTATGCATTTGGCTAAACTATAGAGTTAAGTCCCTAAAGCATTGTGATTTTAGTTAATTTGATTGGCATGATTATGGTTCCCTTACTGGTGCATCTATTGATCTTGCAGTAGCGGTTCTATAAGTTGGTGCTTGGCAGGGGTGTAGTGATAGCATGGAAATGATTTTGTAAATATTTTTTTTGACAAATAAGGAGCTATGCCTACGGTATGTACCGTAGGCATAGGTTGGGAATAAAAATAAGAATACAGCTATGCCTACGGTAGTACCGTAGGCATAGCTATAAAAATAATAATACAGCTATGCCTACGGTAGTACCGTAGGCATAGCTGGGAATAAGTGGGCTACGGTATAACCGTAGGCATAACCTTCAACCCCCGTAGGCATAGATCTAGGGCATCGCCACTTCTGGCTACGGTATAGTACCGTAGGGATAGGCTATGCCTACGGGACATGGCACCTATACCTACGGTACTGTACCGTAGGCATAAGCTGGTTTTCTTGTAGTGCGTGAGGTGACGGTGGCACCGATTGGAGCCGTTGATCGTGGTTGTGATGCATCGCCAGGGCTTGTGGCAGTTGGTGGATTTGGATATGGTGGCAATTGATTACGGTAGATGACGCCGGTGCTCTCCCCATGGGCATGGTGGCACAGATCAGGAACTAGACGATGCATGGGCAGTGGATATCGCCTACTCATCGTCGTTTGCCATTGCCGGCGTTGGAGAAGGATATGCAGACGCGACTGTCGAAGGCCCACGTTGGTGGGTGCCTGACTATGCACGGCGCTGGCACTTTGCTGGAAGACACAACACGGCGGCGGCACTAGGATTTGACCCACGACCGGCGGCGCTACCTGGCTTCTTCATCTTTTGTTTCTCTCTCCCCCCTTTTTTTTGCTAGGACGTTATTGCTGCTCCGGCAGCTTCGTGATGGTGGTCGGCGGTTTGTGATGTCCACGACTCCGTTGGCGATGGTTGTGCAACTCTGCTGGATGAATCTGTGTTGATTTTTTTTTTTTTTGGATGTTGTTGGTGCTGCTCCGGCAGCTTTGCGATGGCTGTGTGGCCAAGTGCAGTGGCCATGGTTGTGGTGGCATTGCCCCACTGTTTTTTGTCGTTGCCGAGGAGCTCTAACTCCCTTCCGCCAAATAGGTGACTCTTTTGGGACACTGCCTCGGCCTGTCAGGTAGGCGACTCCTCTGGGACACTATTTCAGCCTGTCAGGCAAGCAACTCCTTCCAGACACTACCTCGGCCTATTAGGTAGGCGACTTCTCCGAGACACTACCTTGGCATTCTCCGAGTGCTTCGGCACGAAGACTCCCCCGTGAGATAGGTTCACTCTCTAAGAAACTATCTCCATCAGGTTGACTGCATGACTAGTCTACGTACTCCAGCACTGGGAGCTCTTCATCTGCTCCCCTAGGGACTATGACCCCCAGGTCATTCCGAGATGAGAGCAGGTTTCTAGAGGGTATTGCACTTAATCTGCCTGGCAGTCGAGCGTCGGGCCTATCGCTGTCAGGTCTTCGACATCTCTCAACGCCTTATAGGACTCTGCAAGGGCTATGGACTGGTGGCTAGATCAAAGGAGTTCTCTGGCCACACCAACGCTGTGGGAGCCAGTCTTTTCAGATAGAACGAGTGATGTTGTGTGAGGCAGGCCGTGTGGATATGCAATCTGACAGTCCATGGAGCACCAGCACCTGTGGCCCCCTCAGTCACGTGTCACTCCAGGGGAGCGCTACATGTCGGTTAATGACATCATCATTTCAACCCCTATAAATAGGGGGCTTGAGAATTCATTTGGAGGCATTCATTCTTAGGTTCACTTTCTCACTCTAGAGTTCTTGAGAGAGAAACATACAGGACCTTGAACCTGGACCTGATGGCTAGATCAAGGGATTCTCTGGCCATAGCGGCGCTATAGGAGCCAGTCTTTCCAGACAGAAAGAGTGACATTGTGCGGGGCAGGGCATGTGAATATGCAATCTGACAGTCAGTGAAGCACTGGCACCTATGGGCCCCTCAGTGACGTGTCACTCTAGGGGAGCACCACATGTCGGTTGATGACATCATAATCTCAACCCTATAAATAGGGGGCTTGAGAATTCATAGACTTTCATTCTCACATTCACTTTCTCACTCTAGAGTATTAGGGAGAGAAACATACAGGACCTTGACTTTAAACCTAAGCGTCAGACTCTGAATGTCGTCGTGTATTCACCCCACGCCATCACCTTTGCAACACTGCCATCCTCAGGCTTGGTATAGGAAGCCCTTGGTCTCTGCCCTTACTCTATCCCACATCAGCACATTTGGCATTTGACTCGGAGTGTATTCTGTTGTGGCACCTCCACATTGATTGCAAACCTACTTCATTGGCATCATTTTGGCGACTCTGTTGGGGAGGTGAGCATCACAGTGCAGTTCGTTCCTCATCTGAAACACCCAAGTAACCATGCCTTAACAATGTAGGGCTACCAGGACTACCAGCCACAGCCCTAACCCAGCCATTCAAAAAGAGCATCACCTCGAGGACCAAGAGAAGATAAGCCACAACCAACTCCAGGCTCTCCCCAGGATTAGCCAATCTTGCTACGATCGTCACTGCTGCAGTCCAACGCCTCATTCCTACTATCGACCTTTAAGATCCATTATCTTCTGTCGTGGCTGCAATCCTGGAAATGAAAAAATCAATCCAAGTCTTAACTTCACAGTTGTCGAGCTCTCAAGGCCTTAAAGCTCCCCCATTATGTGCATGCTGCTTACCCTCTGCCTTCCCAAGCTTTAGGATTGGCATCTACTGCTCAGATTCAGCCTATAGGGCCTGGGCTAGTTCCGGATACTACCCAGATCCTAGTGTCGCGACCTCGACAGCTTTGGTCTTCTAGGCCCTTGGCAATAGGACTCGCGGCACCTTCATCCGTGACGCCTCGCCTTATCCCTGCTTGAACTACTTCGGAGACGCACGACTCAATTGAGATGGAACCCAACCCTAACATGGATAACCGACACCTGAACACCAGCCATGCCCCTGACTTGTTCCAGCAGGCCCTTCTTGACTGCCAGCCCCTTGCGCTGGCACTACTCATGCGCAAACCACGCCCCAAGAAGTGGCTCCCTGTCACCAACCATTCTCTACCATTATTATCCCCTCAATGCCTCAGGTCACCCTGTCCGCGGCTCAGGTGCCAGGATCCTAACCCAGTAAAAACCCTCGCCTGCTTCGTATGTCGCCAAGCATAATCTTTACGCCATCCTCCACCGTCTCAAACAATCACCCTTACCACACTTCTCCTCTAAGCTATCCGAACATGCTTCTTGCTCTAACAACCTCACTACCAAGCCCTAGCTTATCAAGTACAAGCAACCAACCTTCACCCTGTTCAACGGTAAAGAGGGTAATACCCGCGAGCACCTCACATGTTTTGCTGGCTCCCTAGAGCACTACGAGTAGAATGACACTTTGAAGCTTTGAGAATTTCACAAGTCCCTGACTGGCCTCGCCTACTCTTGGTACCACCAGATCCCCGAAGGTACTATTAATTCCTGGTCTGACATGGTCCAACTCTTTCTTGACAAGTTTTCAATATGAAATGGAGCGTGTGACCATCGTTGACATTGCTGAAATCCGCTAAAACCCCAGGGAAGACTTTAACGCTGTCAGTACAATTTCATCACAAGTGCTTGGAATGCACTAACTTTAGCAAGGATTGGACCCTTGTACCCATTTGCATAAAAAACATGAGAGACACATACAGGGTCTACCTTGTAAAACCTCCAGCTTCGGTCATGTGGACATCTCAAAGAAGTTGCACGATGCACTTATGACTATGTTGGTCTGTCAAAGACCCCAAAATCCCCAAGCCTAGAGTGCCCTAATTATGACGGTGGAAACCACCAATGCTGAAGACAACAGCCGCAAGCGTCGATCCCAAGAAGGGACGGACGAGCTGATAAGAGAAGGCAGCCGACGCCTGCCCAGGCATACCCATGCGACTTGAAGACAGTCAAAGCGCTCCTCGAGACTTGGATCAACGATAATTCCATCACCTTTCCGGATGCCAAATCTGAGCCAACCCTAGAAGACTTAACCAAGCCCAACTACCGCCCCTATCATCAGACCGTTACTCATGGCCTCAACTGGTGCAGGGACCTCAAGTTCGTCTTCACTAACAAGATTGCATTCAGAGAGCTCAAACTCTAAGTGTGGGGGCCTGTGCCCCACGTGCATTTTTCCACTCTTGTCGTTTTTCCTTCCATTTTAAAAGTTTCAATGTACTTACTCCTCATGTACGAAGGCATGTTGCCTACCTTCGTTATCAATTAAAATTCGTAACTCCCAACCTTAGACAAATTTTGAAGCTATCGTTGTTGATGCCCAAGTCTATTAGGACCGCTTGTGATCCGATAGCTTACTCTATTGAGGGCTTCACCTCTTCCCCATCCCCAAGCAGGCCAGATACCTCACCCTCTGCCACACATTGCATATGGACTTAGCCATAAGTGCTCAGGGTGGCTCGAGCCACACTACTAAGTCTCAACTCTGTTCGCCAACATCGACAGCAACCTCGCGACGCCCATGTCGGGCACGCACGCACCAAGCCTCCCCCACCTTCTTACCCTGCCCGCTTACGGTCTTGTCACCACTCCATGCGTCCTTCCTCGACACTCTCGTCCACTGCTTCTTCCTCGTTCCCAATCTCCTATCTAATGTCTTCACCCCGCCCTCCACGTGCCACCACCTTCCACGTGGCATGCACCCACGCGCTCCACGCCTGCCCCCCGTCCCGCATGCCCTATACCTGCTGTGCGCACCGCGACCGCTGTACACCCCGCGCACTCCACGCAACACACGTCTGCTGCATGCCCCGCGCGCGCCTTACTTCCTCAAAGCACTCCACCCAGTGCGCTCTATGCCTTCACGCGCCGCGCCGCACCATGTCGCCGTTGCTTCAGCCCGTGGCGCGTTCTCTCTTTCTCTTCTTCTTCTTCTCCTTTTTTTCTTTAAGTCTTGAAACTTGATAACAGAAGACCAAAACCCTAAAGCACTATTTTATTTTTAGGGGTGAAAGAAAAACAAAAAAAGAAATCGGTCAACACCTCCCATTACTCCCTCTCGCCCCACCCCCTGCCTTAGCGTGTAGGCCCCTTGCCCCCACCTCTTTCTTTTTTTTTCTCTCTCCCTCACGTGGGTCTTCAACTCACTTTCACTACCCTCCTTTAATTCATCTTCTTTCACACTTACTCTTATCCCCTCTCACATTATCCTCTATTTCTCTAATTAAAAGACCACCTACCATTTCATAATCTCTCTCCTCTTCTTTAATAATAATAATGCAGCACATAGTTATGAAAATAATTTATATGTACAATAAGTACTTGTAAGAAAAACATAGCTATTTTTAATTAATTTTTGTAAGGAACCTTAGTTGAAAACACAATTAAATTTATTTAGTACGACTATTATAACTAAATTACAATAAGTAAATTAATTGTGAACTGCTAATCAATTCAAAGATTCGAAGCACGGAAAGTTTACTACACAAAATAGGGTCTTACTGTCAACCGCAAATTACTGATGTCAATTACCACTATTCATACTTATTTCTTTTGTCACATGAAGTTGACACTTAAGATCCCTTATAGTCTAAAAGCATTGTCAAAAATAAAGTGTCTAATGAGAGGGAGTTATGATTAATATACATTTACCAAAGTTTGTAAAACGGAAGAAGTTATGAGCTTAAATGATGGATCTTTAAAACAGATAATCAAATGAATCCAAGAGGCCTAACATGACACGTACAAAAACTCAATTAGTTAGGTAACAAATTTAACTTTTAAGGATCTTCCTAAAGTTTTTATCGTTCATTTTTAAAGTTTTATTCATTTTTCCTACAAATATCACCACTAAAGTTCAAAATATCATCATTTAGGACTTTCAAAATCATTAATTATCAATCTTGTGTCTTTTGTAGAATGATGGTCAGTTCTTGTAGCGATGATCGTTGGGGGTTAAAAAGCCCCTGCATTTTTTTTTCTTCATTTGATGATAAATTGTATATCTTTTATTTGAAGATTGAAGTACATAGCAAGTCATTTTTTAATTTGTTCTAACTTAAGTTCCAAATTTCAAGTATAATTTGTCTAAAGTCACGCTTAATCTTAGTTATCTTTTATTTTTTGTTTTCGTGTTAAAGAGTCCATAGTGTACTCTAAAGCTCTCGTTACGATGTATTCAAAAGTTCTCTTTGGTTTTATTTAGCATGGTATTGATAATTATAATAATAAACAAGCTATTAATTCGTTGTGCATGTAATTTAGCATATCTATGCCAAGAGACTTAATTCTCAGCACAGATTACATGACAATACTACAACTACTTGTCTAAAAGGTCAATATATGTGTTTGTGTGTATCCATGTAAAATGTATACTACAAAATGAATGGTGTGAAGTAGATATGATATAATAATAATAATAATAATAAACGAAGTAATTTCAATAATATCACAAACCTAACTTCTTTGCCCTATATACATACATGTTGAAATTATAATATAAATACAAGCTATTCAAAGGTTCATCCAAATCATTCATCGAGTAATAAGACCCGTATCATCAATATAAAAAATGTATATTAGCGATGGCATAAGTTTCTACGAGTTAAGAAGAATATAACTACCCACTATTTTAGCAAACACAAAATAACAACACAAAACAAGACACGTATTCATTCAAAAAGTTGAATCTAAAAGGCCTAGTCGAACTTGTAGATATTCCGACTCGGTCCTATGTCCACGAATTAAAGTTTGCAGCTATATATAAAAGTTAGTAGCCGCAAAAGTTGGTCCACCTTATATAAAAAAACCAGATATAAAAAAGAACACGATAATTCCTGGACTTGGGAATAGTTCTCTAAGGAGTAGAAAAAATTGTGAAGGTATCTTTATCGATTTTGGAGTAGGCAAATTTTAAGGTAAGGTTTTTATAGGGTTTTCCTTCAAGGTGAGTACAGACTTAGTATCATATTTATACAATTGGGCCTAGATCCTCATTTGTTTTGGTTGGTTAAGTTTATACTCTTTACCCTCAACTTTATCTCCAGTACCGCTTTAGTACCCAACTTTGATTGTGCGCTAAAGAAGTACCTAAGTTATAGAAAATGACCCAAATTTGTACCTTGGCTAATGGACCATGGATGTCGTTAACAAGTCAAAGGGGTAAGACTGTAATTATGAAAAAGGACATAAAGCCTGTTTACGTGACCATCCTTTTGACAATCTTTTCTTTTCTTTGCTCTCTCTCTCTCTCTCTCTCTTTTCTTCTTCTTCTTTAATTCCCCCCCCCCCCCCCCCCACACACACGCAAACACAGTCACGCATGCACATAACCCACACATACTGCCGGTACAGGAAAATCGAGCCTTCATTCCCCCTATTAATGTGGATATATTTTTACCCTAGTACCAACACCTATTCACTACCTTTGACTAACAACCTCCATTACCCTACCACCAACACCTATAACAACCACCACGGATCTACGCCGTACAACCACCCCAAACCCACTATTTGTTCGACCTTATCGCCACCACAGTCATTTCATCACCACCCGGTTACCGACGGTCTCATCGTATCACCAACATCATCACCATACAACGTGTGCAGGCATCACCCCAACTATCTCAAAACCATGCACTAGCCGTCATTGGCTGTGACCCAGCACAACCACCAAATCACCTAGCACCACAGGCCTCGTCACATCACCGTCGGCCGCCAAATCGTCCACCTAAAACCACCACCTGATCGGCCTAACCACCGTACAGCCACAACCAATCGGCATCACTGCAATCACCTCTGGCGTCATTGCAGTGCCGCCTCGCAGTGCCGCCGACACGCAGATTATTATCACCAGTGCCCAGATCCTCGACCCAAGACCATCGTCGCCCGCCTCAAAATCTGGAACCAAGACCTTCGACAGCAGCAACATACTTATGGCTTTCTTTTCGCACTCGATGCTGTAGGCATAGAGCTACGGTAATGCTTAGCGGATGCGATGCGCCTCTTTCTACGTAACCACGCGTCGCAACCACCCTGTCTGACCCCTGTCGTCAACATGGAGGCCGCCGCCACTGGTGCTTTTGTGCGGGGCTGAGATACAGAGAGAGCAGAGATTGTTCGCGCGCGCGTGTGAGAGAGAGAGAGAGAGAGAGAACATTGTTCTTTTGTCATTTAGTCATGAAATTAATATATAGAGCAAATTGTACGGTGGTGATTAGAGCCACGTGTCATGTAGATGTATTTTTCTGTTATTGACATATTTGCACTTGCTAAAATTTAACGGTCCTTCATGTTCATTAGTCATGGTACTGATTTGAGTCATTTTTTAAACCTATGTACTTCTTTGGCGCACCTCCAAAGTTGGGTATTAAAACTGTATTTGAATCTTGGGATAAAGTTGATGGTACAGCTTTGGGATTAGTCCCAAAAAATATATAAGTGAACTTTTAACCTCTTCGCAACAAAATGTTAAAATTTACTCAAAAGTATTGCAATTTAGCCTCAATTTCAAAAAAAATAAAAAAACTCACTTGAATTTCTATGTTATAAAATATTCAAAAGGAGCATTTTTAAGGGAAAAAAAAAGAAAGAAAAGTTTAGCCATTTAACTCATTGGGATTGTTTTTATACAGTGGGGCTAGATCCGCACCTTTTTTTTGTTAAATACTTAGGGGGGGCGTATGTTTATGTTATTCTGTACTCAAATTTTGTAATGATGGCAAAAAGATGCTCTTTTTTTGTACTTTTATCATTTTAGATATTTATTTTGGATACAAAATCCAAATAGTATCGAAAAAAGGGAAAACACCTTAAAGTTGTCCTTTTTTTGGTTTTTTCCGACAAAAATGAATCCTCTGTCAGAGAGTCACCCCAGCCACTGTTTACCCTTTCCCCCTATGCATCTTTTCACTCTTTCTCTCTCTTCAGTTTCTTGGTTGCAGAGTCTTCACAGAAACCTTCTGGCATGCTTCCAGAGGAAGATTTCATTCTTTCACGGCCCTCTTCTACATTTTTCATGATTGGGTAAACTAGTTTGGGTCGGAATCAATCGATCTCAAGAACAAATTTATCCATAATTTCAAAGTTTCTCTCAGATCTATTGCCTGGATCTTCATCACGAAATCCGGATTTGGCCGAAAAAGAAGCGACAATATGGATACCATGACCGATCACCATGGATAAAGAAGAATATTTCTAAATCACTTCGGGTCAGCAGGGCCTTCAAGCATCCGAATTGGGTTCTTGTAATGCTCTGTTCTTCTTGGCCTTACCACAGTTTCCCTTTAAGGCTCTTCTTCATCATCTCTTCTTCAGTTTCGAGATTAGGGTTTTTCTCAATCACCGCCATAGCCTTCTTCAACGGATCTGTCAAAGCATTTCAGATGGTGATGCTCGAGCAGAAAGAAGGCCGATGAAGCCATTGTACGCCTGCCCAGAGATTTATGAGATTACTGGTGGTTGATTGGCCGAGATCTTGCCGGAATCCACAGCGAGCTCTTTCATCTTATTCTCTTCGAAAACAGGGGGATGAACAAGGAAGGTCATTAGGTCAGCCGGATTAGGGAGAGATGGCAGGTGTTGGAATGGTGGAGAAGATGGTCGGGTGGGGCAGGATGTGCATTTTAGAGCAAGGGTAAAAGCAAAAAAAAATGGCCGTAACAGTAATGAAAACGAAAATAAAAATGTAACCATACGAAAACAACCTGAAAAAAGTAGGTACAAAAAAATAGTGAAAATAATAAAAGTACACAACCATAATTTGTGATTGGATACAAAAATATTAAAAACGAAAACACAATACAAATACACAAAACGAAAAGTGTAAACGTACGAGCCCTTACTCTTTTGTCATTAAAGATACATTAGTGAACTATAATTTTAACCTTTTAAGCGACAGATTGTTCGTATTTAGTCAACAATGTTGTAGTTTAGCCTCATTTTTTTAAAAGTAAAAAATACCTTTGATTTCTCTAAACCTTTTATTTTTTAAAAAAGGTATTTTAATGAAAAAACTAGCCATTTAACCCCTAGGGATCGTTTTATACTATGGGACTAGGTCCTCACCCATTTTGGTTATATTCTTACGCTTTCGTCACTAAAAGATGCATTATTGCACTTTTAACCTCTTTAATCAGGAAAATATATTTAAATTTAGCCAATACAATTTTTAATTTAGTCTCACCTTTTGAAAATCATTAACACCCTTATAATTTTTAGAAAAAATTAAAATTTAAAAGGTCATTTTAAGGAAAAATTAGCCATTTCACCATTGCGCGTCAAAACTTGAGAGTTTTCAACTGAAAAAGAAAGATAAAAATCGTTAGTCATTTGAGCTTAAATTAAATAGAGTCTATCAAATGGATTCACCTAATCCTATCACATATAAGAGTGGAATATAAAAAGATAATAACCATAGAAGAACATGTTATCATGCGAATATATAGTATTCCGAATGACAGCGGAACCTACAAAGACAATAACCATACATAGAATATATTATCATGTAAATAAGGATATTCTAATAACTCTAGCACTAATTTAGAATTATTTACTTACAATGAAGCTCAAATTATAATTAGGAGCAGAATAATACAATCTAGTGATTTTAAAATTTCAGGATTACATATGCATTTAAAAAACCTAAAAAATCTAGTTTTATGATGGTTTTCTTACACCAACATATCCGTATCTAAAATCTATTTAAATTTCTGTTTTACGATAGCTTCAATATGTAACTTTGTTTTATAGAAATTTATACATGCACAATAATTCAAATCTGTAGTGTACGTATCAACATACAAAAATGAACTACAAAATTTAAAAGTATTGAGTTTCTCACAGCATATACAGTTTAGTTTAGGTAAAATATAACATTTCTCCTAAAAAGCTACAGAAAATGTTGTTATCAGCAAGTTGTTTCTTTAATCGAATTTGATAGAAATGATGTGGTAGCTCTAGCTAGGGTACTTGCTTTAATGTGAATGGTGGTAATTTTATTAAATGGCTTTTCAATAATCAGAGAGAATGCAGGAGTTCAAGGGTGATTTTATAGGATTTTTTTAAAAAAGTAAATTCTAACAAAAGCATATAGTAAATAAGGATGTTTTAAGAAGAGAGGCTTGATATCCTATAAGAAATAAAAAAGACCCTTATTTTTCAATAACTCTCTAATCCAAAAAGGGGCATTTGATTGAAAAAAGTTAAAAGTAAAAAAACACCTAATCATCACTAGTCTTTTATAAAAGTAAAAAAGTACCGTTTAAGAGATGAAAAAATTAGTTATTTAATTTCATCCGTGCTTAGACATATGTACGTAGATACTCCAACCGTAAATCCATGAAAGCTATTGTTTCATGCTACTTTATTTCTTAGTGGCTAGGCAGAAATATAAAACCTTTTATATTCTTTCATTAATTTTCTTATAGTGGCTAGTCCAATGTAGCGGGTTATACATTGGACTGGCAAATACTGAATTTGGCTTGTCGTAGAAGCCTGGTTCGAAAGAGTACAAGAAAGAGGAAAGAGCCCTTTTCTTCTTGTCTGCACGTTTGTCACGTTTGTTTGCACATTTTAATTTTGTCACAGAAGAAGTACACTAAGGACAAAACTTAGTTCCTTTCGTGACAACTGGGAGTTCTGGACCAGCAGGCTTTCTTGAGTGCAAAGCACTACAAACTCAGCTCCTTTGCAAGAAGATAAATAAGACCAGTCATCATATATCTCAGTATTGCAAGAAAATCCTATCAACCCAAATTTGTATGAAGTTGGACTTCTTCTATACCCCAAGTCGCTCATCCTAAGCCTAAAAGTGCTCGCAGTTCCAGTTCACCAAGAAAGCCTAGATGTCTTTCCTTCAGAGCACTTCAAAAGTTTATCGCTTGATATTGTTTCACTCTTTCCTTGTCGTCCTTCATGATCTTGCTGGTGCTGATCCTCCGTACGAACTCTGTTCAAACACAGCCAATTTTACAGAAAATTCATTCCAGGATCATGTCAGTAGTCTCTTTGCTTCTTTAACCTCGAATGCTTCGGTCTCCAACTTCGACAAAGCTTCCACAGGAGATAATCCAGATGCCGTTTATGGTCTTTATCTCTGCTACCAAAATGTTTCGAAGGATGCCTGCAGAAAATGCATAACAACTGCAGCACAAGACATCCAAAAACTATGTCCAAACTCAAATGAAGCAGTCGTATGGGAAGAAAAATGCCAATTGCGCTATTCAAATCAGAATTTTTTTGGCCTTTTGAACGTTACAGGAAACATAGTTAAAGATAATACACAAAATGTTTCGGAGCCAGAACAATTTATACTTCTCGTGAATGGCACGTTACACAATCTCAGCAAAGTAGCAGCTTTTGATCCTTCAGCTACTATGCATGCTTCTGGAAAGGTACAATTTACCGCCAACGAAACACTTCATGCTCTTGCGCAGTGCACTACGGACTTATCTCCAGATGACTGTTATCTATGCCTTGAGACTGGAATAACAAACATTTCCACTTGCTATTTCTCTCGTGGTGCAAGGCTTCTTAGTCGTAGCTGCTACTTAAGGTACGAGTTCTATGATTTTCTTGAAGATGCAACTGGATCACCTTCCTCAACACCTAGTAAGTACCTCTACAGTATTTTGCAATCCAGGATTATGTTAAAATGTTGTGCTAATTTGGATAACCTTGGGCAAGTCATATAATGAAGGTATCTAAATGTTATTCACATTATATTTTTCCAGATATTAAACCAGGTGAAAAAAAGAAAATATGGATGATTTTACTTTTCGCAATTGGATCAACAATGCTAGTGGTGGCGCTGCTGGGTTTTTGTACATATCATGTTTGGCTGAGTCAAACTGCCAAAGGTATATATAGTTCTACTTTCTAGTGAAGGCATTCTTCTGGATTAATATTGCTTTTCTTCCTAACATTCTAGCCTATCTCCCCTCCATGCCCTCCATTCCAGGGGAAAACAGTATATCTAGGCAAGATATTGAAGTTGAAGACATGGATACCGATAACATCAACTACCTGAAGGAAAAATTGCAAGGAAGGACCAGCCTGAATCTTCAGGAGCTTCCGTTTGTTGATATGGACACTCTAAATGCAGCTACTGATAACTTCTCTGACTTAAACAAGCTGGGACAAGGTGGCTTTGGCCCTGTTTACAAGGTATATAGCTATTTCTAGCAATATGTTCCCAACTGGTTTTCTAAACTTCAAATTTTATGTGGCTTGGTTGCATCACTTGGGCTTACGATGTTTCTCCCTTTAAAGGGTATCCTACCAGATGGGGAGGAGGTGGCAGTAAAAAGGCTCTCAAACATCTCTGAGCAAGGTTCAGACGAGTTTCTGAATGAAGTTCTACTTATACTTGAACTTCAACACAAAAATCTTGTCAGACTTTTGGGATTTTGCATTCAAAGAGAGGAAAGACTATTGATATACGAATATATGCCTAATGGCAGCCTAGATGTCTTCCTCATAGGTTTGTGCCCTTGGATTTCTTTCACAAGACTTAATTCTTTTTTCTATCTTGTGAAATTCTGCAAATTCGCGTTGCTGTGTTTTATCTCATCATTATAACTCTTTCATTTGCTTAGATCCCAAGAAGCGCGCACAACTGAATTGGAGCAGACGTCTAGACATCATAAAGGGAATTGCCAGGGGAATGCTATATCTTCACCAAGATTCTCGACTTAGGATCATTCATAGGGACATGAAACCAAGCAATGTGTTACTGGACAAGGACATGAATCCTAAGATCTCTGATTTTGGAATGGCAAGGATCTTTGGAGGAAGTGACAGTGAAGCCAACACTGCCAAAATAGTCGGAACTTAGTAAATCATCCTTTTAGCTTACATCTTCTTCTTTCATCGGCTGTCAAATTCATACTACATAGTTTTACTTGGCCTGATTCTACAAATTTCAAATATGTATTTCTTAGGTCCCTTCATTTATGCTTTCACCACGTGATCGTTAAAACATGTCTTGTGTTTCTCTGGCAGTGGATATATAGCTCCAGAATTTGCAATGGAAGGACTATATTCCATCAAGTCTGATGTTTTTAGCTTTGGGGTCGTCTTGCTTGAGATCATAACGGGAAGAACGAATGCTGGATTCCATCTCTCCAAGCACGCCCCTAGCCTTCTAGCATACGTAAGTTCAGAACTGGTTAGAATGCTAGATATATGGCATCCTAATATTACCTCATTAATCAAACTGTCATGCAGGCATGGCAATTATGGAATCAAGGAAATTGTTTGGAGTTAGTCGATCCACTATTGAATGATTCACATGACGACGAATTCTCTAGATACATGCATGTTGGACTATTGTGTGTTCAAGAAGACGCATATGACAGGCCAGCAATGCCATCTGTAGTTAAAATGCTAATGAGTGACACTGTAACCTTCTGTCAACCCGAACGACCTGCCTTCTCTGTTGTTGGAAGAATTGCTGATCACCATCAAACATGCTATAACAATCTGTCACTGAACAACTTGACAATGTCTGACATACTACCACGGTAGTGGAGCCAATGAATGGTTTTCGGCACCAGTAATTAATCCCCTAGAGTTTAAATATTGTTGGATTTTCTACATATACTGCTTCATGTTTGATGTGCCGAACGGATATGAGCTCTGTAAATGTGTATTCAAGTTGCCAAAGGATTGGTCTCCAGTATTGTTGTATTTTATGTGTGTTTCAAAACACCTTGGCCCCCACTCCATTTCATTTCTTTTTTGCTGGGTTGTGGAGAGGCCACGGATGCCTTCTTCTCTTGCTTTGGCTCCACACAAAGCCATTGCTTTGGCTCCACACAAAGCCAACTCTTTGGCTCCAAGTCTTGAGCCTTTGGCTCCAAGACTTCACCTCCTCCTCTCCCTATAAATATGTGTCTCGGCCAAACACAAAAACACACACCTTCACTTGTTTTCTTCCCACATCCGAGACACACATGCACTTCCTCTTTTATTACCCCAAAATTTCACTACAACACTTTAATATTTTAGTGTCGTGATATTTTGATATTAATTGAGTCGTGGAAGAGGAAAGTCAAGAGGGTTGTTCAAGAGTCTCCGTTGCATATGCGTGCAAATGGGGATAGTACTATAGACTAATCCTGGGGGTTGCGTGCTGTGAAGCCCATCGCATCGAACCATTGGTTCCGGGGAGCGCGAATCAACCTTTTAGGACAAAGCCTCGGCTTGATTCTATAGTTTGGTGAGATTGTTTTAATGTATTTTGTAACGTGATATTATTTATATTGTATCTTGATTTTGTGTAAGAAAGTGCGATTCTGCTCCAAAAATGATTTAAACGGATTTATATCCAACATTCTAAAAGGTTGATTAAAATGGAATCGCAACTTCTCGCACAAACGAAAGTTATTCCGGACGCAAGTCGAATTGAACGTTTTGACGGAAATAATTTTAAAAGATGGAAAGACATGGTTTTGGATGTCTTGGATTTTTCTAAAATCTCGTTCGTTCTGACTGAGCCTGTGCCGGATAACAATATCGAAAATTATGCTCAAGTCTTAGAAAAATGGAATAACGCTAATAGATTTTGTCTTAGTACTATTCGTAATAGTTTATCTAATGATCTATATGGCGTTTATAATCATTTTACTCTTGCTAAGGCTTTATGGGATGAATTAGTTAGCAAGTATGAATTTGAGGATGAAGGCACTAAAAAGTTTTTAGCCGTTAATTTTTTGCACTATCAAATGGCTGATGATAAAAGCATTGAAACTCAAATTAATGATTTTCAAAATATTATAAATGGATTAGCTAAAGAGGGTGACGTTTTACCTGAAAGATTTAAGGCTCAATGTCTTGTAGAAAAATTGCCTGACTCATGGAAAGAATTTAAATTAAAATTTAGACAAAAGAGACACGCTATGACTCTACAGGAAACAATAGTCTATATTAAAGTTGAGGCTCAAAATAGAAAATTGCAAATGACTAGTAGGGCTAAAGAAATGATGTCTAAGGCTAATGTAGTTGAAAGTGGACCGGTTAGAACCCAACAATCGCACAATAGGGGATATGGTCATAAGCCTTATGGGAGACCCTTTCTAATAACTACAATAGAGGTCAAGTGTCTAATCCACAGATTCAACAGAAAAAGGGTGAATGTTTTTTCTGTGGAAAAGCAGGGCATTATGCAAATGTTTGTAGATATCGAAAAGCCGACCAAAACCACAATAACTATCGGCACCGCCATTACAACAACAATAATAGAAGGGCTGCACCAAGGGCGAGAGCAAACATTGTTGAAGCAGATGATGATATCATTGCAGCTGTGGTGTCAGAAGTGCACTTGGTTACGGAAGTGAAGGGATGGGTCTTAGACTCGGGTGCCACTAGGCACATCTGTGCTAACCGAGATGTGTTCGCCTCCTACTTAAATGTGGGGGAAGGTACAGAATGCGTGTACGTTGGGGACAACAGGTCCGTACCAGTTGTGGGAAAGGGAAGGGTAGTTCTCAAACTCACATCTGGTAAAACCCTCTCACTATCCGATGTGCTTCACGTACCGATGATCAAGCACAACCTTGTGTCAGTACAGCTACTCGGTAAGGCTGGCATCAAGACTATGTTCGATGGAGGTATTGTGACTCTAACAAAAAATGACGTCTTTGTCGGTAAGGGATATCTTGACCAAGGCCTTTATGTACTTAATGTTGTTAAATTTTTGAATGAGAATGCATCGTCTACTTTTGCTTACTTGATTGACTCTGCTGATGTGTGGCATGGTAGACTTGGACATGTGAATTATGGGTACATTAAGAAAATGAAAGAGATGGGTTTGATCTCTAATTTTAATGAGTCCAACATAGACAAGTGTGAAATTTGTGCTGAAACCAAAAGTACCAAGAAAACATGTAAACCTGTCACAAGAGAAAGTGAACCTCTTGACTTAATTCACAGTGATTTAGGTGATTTAAAACAAACGATGACTAGAGGTGGTAAAAAGTTTTATGTGATCTTTGTTGATGATTGTTCTAGATTCACTAGACTCTATCTGTTAAGGATGAAAAGCGAAGCTCTTGAAATGTTCATGAATTATAAGTCTGAAATTGAAAATCAGAAGGATAAGAAAATTAAAAGGCTTAGAACTGATAGAGGTGGTGAATATGACTCTAATCCGTTTGATGATTTCTGTTTGCAAAATGGAATTATTCACGAAGTAACTCCACCTTATTCACCTGAATCAAATGGAATTGCTGAGAGAAAAAATAGGACTTTAAAAGAAATGATGAATGCTATGCTTGTTAGTTCTGGCCTACCTGCCAACATGTGGGGGGAAGCCATTCTCTCAGCCTGTCACGTACAAAATAGAGTACCCCATAAAAAGACCGGTAAAACACCTTATCAAATTTGGAATGGTCGTGCTCCTAACTTGGAGTACTTGAAAGTGTGGGGGTGCCTGGCAAAGGTTATGTTACCTGAGCCTAAAAAGAGAAAATTGGGTTCTCGAACTTGTGATTGCGTGTTCATTGGTTATGCTTCTAATAGTATTGCATACAGATTTCTTGTTATTAAGAGTGATGTCATGGAAGCCAATACTATTATTGAATCTAAAAATGCTTCTTTCTTTGAGAATATTTTTCCTATGAAAAATAAAATGCCTAGAGTTATTGTTGAGCATGCTAGTGGTGATAATCCTATTGATGAAGCTCTAGAGTTAAGAAGAAGCAAGAGAATTCGAATCGAAACTAGTTTTGGAGATGATTATGTGTATCTTGTTAATGATGAACCATTGTCATATCATGATGCTATAGTTTCTATAGATGCACCTTTTTGGAGAGAAGCCATTAATAATGAATTAGATTCTATCATGTCTAATCATACTTGGGAACTTGTAGACTTGCCTTATAAGAATAGACCTATTGGTTGTAAATGGGTCTTTAAGAAAAAGTTGAAACCAGATGGTTCCATTGAGAAATATAAGGCACGACTGGTGGCTAAAGGCTACAAACAAAAACAGAATGTTGATTATTTTGATACATACTCTCCTGTTAGTAGAATTGCATCTATCAGAATTTTATTTGCCATTGCATCCATACATAAACTTGTTGTGCATCAAATGGATGTTAAAACTGCTTTTTTAAATGGAGATTTAGAAGAAGAAATATACATGGAGCAGCCCGAGGGATACGTGGTCCCCGGATAAGAGAATAAAGTGTGTAAATTGGTTAAATCCTTGTACGGATTGAAACAAGCTCCTAAACAATGGCATGAAAAATTTGATAGCGTGATGATATCTGATGGATTCTTGATTAACAATGCTGACAAGTGTATTTATTATAAGTGTGTTAATGATAGTGTTGTCATTATATGCTTGTACGTTGATGACCTGCTTATATTTGGAACAAGCATTGATATCGTGCATACTACTAAGAGATTTTTAGCATCTAAATTTGACATGAAAGATATGGGTGAAGCTAATGTCATTTTGGGAATCAAAATTTTGAGGCATGATGATTCTATCACATTATCACAGTCACACTTTGTTGAGAACATGCTGAGAAAATATGAGCATTATGACTGTACATCTTTGTCTTCACCTTATGATGCAAAAATACACCTTGTGAAAAACTGTGGTGACAGTGTGTCACAAAATAAGTTTGCACAAATAATTGGTAGCCTGATGTTTTTGATGAATCATACTCGTCCTGATATTGCATATGCAGTTGGCAGATTGAGTAGATATACTCATAATCCTTGTGAGGATCATTGGAATGCAATATCCAGGTTATTGAGATATTTGAGAGGCACCATTAATTATGGACTAACATATTGTGGTCATCCTTCTGTACTTGAAGGTTATTGTGATGCTAACTGGATTTCAGATTCAGATGAGTTAAAGCCCACTAGTGGATATGTGTTCCTACTAGCTGGAGGATCGATCTCTTGGAAGTCGTCCAAGCAGACAGTTATTGCTAAATCCACCATGGAATCAGAGTTGATTGCCTTAGAAAAGGCTTGTTCTGAAGCAGAGTGGCTCAGAAGTTTCTTGATTGATATACCTTTGTGGAGTAAACCTAGTCCACCTGTGGTGATGCATTGTGATTGTCAAGCTGCTATTGCTCGAGCTAAAAGCAAAATATATAATGGGAAGAGTCGTCACATCCGGATGCGACATGCTACTGTGAGGCAGCTAATTGAGAACGGTACCGTATCTATGAATTTTGTGAGGTCAGAGAGGAACTTGGCCGATCCTCTGACTAAGCCACTAGGGAGAAGCCTAGTGATGGAAGCATCGAGGGGGATGGGACTTTACCCAAATTAAGAGATGAAGTGACGGATACCTAACCTCTGTGATCGGCGATCCCGTGAAGGAGGTTCAATAGGTAATAACGAAGTCATGGATTCTGTTGGGCACTGTCGCTTTGTGTATATCCTTTAAGGCGGGAGGTCCTTAAAGAAGAGTCTATCCCTATGGTGTATGACAGTGACCACTGCAGTGTGTGAGGATGAGCATAGCTCTTAATGGTTCCATAGTCCCTAATTATTGGGATGGGGTGTTCAGCTGCAGCACATTCCCTGATGGAAACCACCTATATGTGTGTGAGGTGGAGCCGCCTCTATGGGACTTGGGTATGTCGCTAGAGCACACAAGAATATCCAGGCACGACGCATGGCCATTTAGCGTCAACCGGCAAGAACAACCCTGACTAGAGATATTATGTGGGTGGTGAGTATGCGCAATTCACAGTAACGAAATCTGGTTAAAAGAGTATTCGCTCTACCATCGTATTTCAGTGAGTTCCTGCTCATTTATCCTAGGAAAGGTTCAATCCACGTGACACCTCGCCGATGCATAATATCCTCTTCCTTTATCGAGTCTGTTTTTTGAAACATGTGGGGGATTGTTGTATTTTATGTGTGTTTCAAAACACCTTGACCCCCACTCCATTTCATTTCTTTTTTGCTGGGTTGTGGAGAAGCCACGGATGCTTCTTCTCTTGCTTTGGCTCCACACAAAGCCAACCCTTTGGCTCCAAGTCTTGAGCCTTTGGCTCTAAGAATTCATCTCCTCCTCTCCCTATATATATGTGTCTCGGCCAAACACAAAAACACACACCTTCACTTGTTTTCTTCCCACATCCGAGACACACATGCACTTCCTCTTTTATTACCCCAAAATTTCACTACAACACTTTAATATTTTAGTGTCGTGATATTTTGATATTAATTGAGTCGTGGAAGAGGAAAGTCAAGAGGGTTGTTCAAGAGTCTCCGTTGCATATGCGTGCAAATGGGGATAGTACTATAGACTAATCCTGGGGGTTGCGTGCTGTGAAGCCCATCGCATCGAACCATTGGTTCCGGGGAGCGCGAATCAACCTTTTAGGACAAAGCCTCGGCTTGATTCTATAGTTTGGTGAGATTGTTTTAATGTATTTTGTAACGTGATATTATTTATATTGTATCTTGATTTTGTGTAAGAAAGTGCGATTCTGCTCCAAAAATGATTTAAACGGATTTATATCCAACAAGTATAAATGTTGCCAAAGTTACCAAAGTCTCTTTCTTTAAATTTCAAAACCGACAAAAGAATTCTGCAGCCACTTGCACGACATTGTCCCACACATCATCAATAAGCATGTGGAAAGTAAGGACTACGACTAGACTGAAGGTGCACAATAGCTTGGACGATATGAGTCAATGCGCTGTATGTAGTCATAGTTTGCCAACTTGCTATGCATTTCTAGCTATGCATAGTCTTATTTGCTGACATAGCAAATAAGATCTAAGCCTGCCAAAGATGTTAAAATCAGCAAGATTGCGGCTCCTTCTGTAGAATTTTCTCTGAGTGCCTCTCTACCATTCTATCATCTTCCCATTGCCTCTTCACCTTCCAAATAACATTCTTCGCACCTCCTCTTCATTTCTCTTGGAATTCATTGCACCAAAGGAAGTATCTTAAACCTTCCTTGACCATTCATTTTCAACCTTCTTGAACCCTCCACCACCGACTTGAGCATTGTGTAAAAGGAGGCTATGGTCTTCATTTTGACAGCCAATTAAAGTGGGTCTTTCATATGTGAGTTATGGTCAAGTGAGGTTTCTTTGAGTGTGAGTGCAGGTATTCTCCCGGTTTGGTAGTGTCAGTGTGTCAAGTATTTGAGTGTTATCTTTCTGTAGAAAAGTGTTTTTATATCAATAAAATTATACGTTGGTGTTTACCAAGTGCCAATTTTTATCTACAAAAGAAGTCTACTCTTTGCAAGAATGCTAAATTATTAGCACAATGACAAGGCCAAATGCACACAAAATTTATCAACTGAGCGAGAACCGGTAGTATCTGGGTAATCTAAAACCATTTTAAAGTCAAGCATATTATAGACTGAAGAGTGGTTGGAGAAATTGTCAACGATGCGGAAAAAAAAAAGAAAAAAGAAAAGAAAAGAGAAGCAAACGCAATAATCAAATAAGAAAAAGCTGAAAGCTTGCCTGGGCTTTGTTCAATTTAGACACTTGGAAATGCTGTCGTCGTCCGTCCACAGTGTCTTGATATAACATCAACGGTACAATGTTCAATTGTTGAAACTTCAGCATCAGATTACCAGGGAAATAACAAAATTGGTCAATCGTTACCATGAATCTCTTTGCTTCATGCTTCGAATAGAAACGGTCAAGCAAGGAAACTCAATTTCTATCATCGAGGGAAAAGTAATCAGTTCCGGCACTTAATGAATAAAATAGTGGGTTTTCTATCTTTGAGAAAAAAGTACTCAGTTCTGGTAGGTATTGAATAAAATCGTAGAATCTTTAAAAAGGATACATCGTATCGAGGCAGCTTCTTTTTAATGTGTATGAGTTTATGAAATGACATCATAAGCACTTAACAGATCTAATGTAGACCCCATAACATCTTACCAAGATTTAGGCAATGATGTTACATTTCTGCCAGACGCACATAGCCCCTTTAGCTCATTTCCAAGCAGTGGTGTTGAAGGTTCCCGGTAATGTTCACAAGTTTCAGCATATATAAAATGGTACAGAAACCTTAGATTGTCGAGACCAGTTCAATCAGATTCACTGATCTTTTCGGTTGCTCAGGAACCAATGTGCACTCTCTGAAGGAAGAGCACATACCCCCTCCTCTCTTCTGCCGACCCAATATATGGTACAGCTAAGTTATGATTTATGTACAGACCTTCGATGGACTTGCTTTTTTGTAGATAAACTGAATATTGATACAGACGTATAAATACAGTTGCATCTAATTACTTTTTTTTTTTTTTTTTTTTTTACAGAATAAGACTTGTATCACGACCATCTCATGCTTCTAATTTTAAACTCACACACAACTCACCCATCAAATCTTCTCAGCGGCATTTCATCAAACAGTTGGCGCCTCTCTTCAACCTCCGAAAATCTTCTCACCTAATCCTCAATTTCATCCAACAGATCAATCCTCAATGTCTAGATGTAAGGGAAATCTGGTGCCAGACTTGGGTGGGTTGGCGGGTGGGTGTGTAGAGGCGGGGTACGTGGGAAGGAGAGAGGAGGGGGGGGGGGGGGGCATGTACGTATGAGAAGGAAATTCTTGATTTGGAGGGGAAGACGGGGGAGGGGTAGTTTGGGTAGACAAACCCCCCCCCCCCCCCCCCCCACCACCACCAACAAACCCGGTTCAGAAATTTCAAAACTAAACCCACTTTCTCTCCACAAATATTTTTTTTCTTTCCCAAAACCCCTCATTTCCTAATTTTTCTTATGCATATTTATGTATCTCACTATTGCAAGAACATAATAAGACCAGTCATCATATGCAACCAGACTGGAAAGCCTCTGCAATGTTCAAATTTAAATTTCTTTTGGAGTTGCATAAAGGAACTGGAACTGACGTGCTAATCAAACAGAGAGCAGCCCCGTTTTAGTTTAATCCAGGGTCAATTCCGTCGATTCCCTCAGCAAATTTTCTTAGTCAATGGCACGCCCATTGGTTGGACAAGCTGGTCCAGGTTGATGATTCATTGGACCATAAACATGCATAAGCTCCTTCCCAGAAATTCAGCTAGTCATTTGTAAGTCTTCATGACACTGCGCTAAACAAAGACATTGACCAGACTCATGTATTCCAGTCTTTAGACCTTGCACCGTTGTTCACTTTCAAAAAGAAAATTTAATGAGTTGTTAAATCACCTGGTAGTTAATGAGTTCAGTTGTTAAATCACCTGGTAGAGAACGTGTTAATGTTACCTTTCCTAAATGCATTTCCAAGAAAATCGTATCAAAACAAATTTCTATGAAGTTGGTTTTGTTTGGCACTCCAAGTGCTGACAGGTTCCAGTTCACTAAGAAAGCCTAGATCTAGATGCCTTTCCTGCAAAGAACTTCAAGTTTATCACTTAATATTGTTTCACTCTTGTCGTCCTTCATGATCTTGCTGGTGCTGATCCTCCGTACAAAATCTGTTCAAGCACAGCCAACTTCACAGAAAATTCATTCCAGGATCATGTCATTAGTCTCTTTGCTTCTTTAACCTCAAATGCTTCGGTCTCCAACTTCCACAAAGCTTCCACAGGGCATAATCCAAATGCCGTTGTATGATCATTATCTCTGCTTCAAATATGTTTCGAAGGATGACTGTGGAAATTGGAAAATGCATAGCCACTGCAGCACAAGACGTTCGAAAACTTTGTCCAAACTCAAATGAAGCAGTTGTATGGGAAGAAAAATGCCAATTGCGCTATTGAAATCAGAACTTTTTTGGCCTCTTGGACAAAAGTGTTTCGGAGCCAGAACGAGTTATACTGAATGGCACGTTACACAATCTCCAAAGTAGGAGCTTTTGATCGCATGATTCTGGAGAGGTACAATTTACCGCCAAAGAAAAACTATATGCTCTTGCACTGTGCGCTACAGACTTATCTCCACATGACTGCAATCGATGCCTTTGAGACTGCAATAACAAACATTATTCTGGATTAATATTGCTTTTCATCCTAACATTCTAGCATATATCCCCCAATGCCCTCCATTCCAGGGGACAACAGTATATCTGGGCAAGATACTAAAGTTGAAGACATGGATGAAACCAATAACATCATCTACCTAAAGGAAACTACTCTGCAAGGACGGACCAGCCTGATGTTTTTAGCTTTGTAACGGGAAGAACAAATGCTGGATAACATCTCTCCAAACACGCCCCTAGCTTTCTAACATGTGTAAGTTCAGAACTGGTACGTAACAAAGTTAGATATATGACTTTTATATTTATCCTATATATATTACCTCGATCAAACTGTGATGCAGGCATGGCAATTACGGAATCAAGGAAAAGGTTTGGAATTAATTGATCCACTATTGACTGATTCACATGACAACGAATTTCTGAGATACATGCATGTTGGACTATTGTGTGTCAAGAAGACGCATATGACAGGCCAGCACTGTCATCTGTCGTCAAAAATGCTAATGAGTGATAAGGTAACCCTATGCAAACCCGAAGGACCTGCATTTTCTGTTGGAAGGATTGCTGATCACCATCAAACATGCTATAACAATCTGTCAGTCAACAACTTAACAATATCTGATATACTACCCAGGTAGTGGAGCCAATGAATGGTTTGTGGCATCAGCAAACATTGTTGGTTTTTGTACATATACTGCTTCATGTTTGATGTACCGAACAGAGATGTGAACAGAGATGTGCTTTCCAAATGTAAATTCAAGTTGCCAAAGGATTGGTTTTTTTCCCATAAAATATCCTTTTTAGATTAGATGCTCATTGAAAAGTGATGGTGTTTTTGACTTCTTATGCAATATGAAGCATCTTTCCTGAAGTACCTTATTGGAGTGTAGAGTTTTATTAGATTTAAGGGTTATTGTGACTTTTACTCGCAAAAAAAAAAATAAAGAAGGAAGAAACATCAATAACTATACTTCAAGTCAAGCATGGACTCCAAAACCTACTTCCATCCAACTTCCATTCACGTTATTACCCTAAGCCACCAAAGCCTCTACATGTTGCCTCTACTATTCATCAAATTCTAAGGAGAGGAGAAATCTAGAAGGAGAAAGGTAATTTCTTATAAACAACTCTTGCCTTTTCTTTTTAGTTCCTGTAATGATTATAGGGACTCTCTGCGTTGGTAATTTTTGGATGTGGGTAACTTTGCAATCCAACTATATCGAATGTGATTTTTCATTGTATATACATGAATTTAACAAGATTTTTGTGAGTATGTCAGACGCTAGGCAGATTGATTCGATAGTTTTCTGCTTAAGAATCAAAATCAATGAATGCAGCGATATATAAAAGATCTATTAAGTCAGTCAGATTAATCTTTCACTGAACTAATGAAATATGCCGTGTATAAAGCTCTATATAGTTGATTAGAAGTTTTCATGCCTAAAACATATCGGGATTCTTTCGCTCTTCTAGTTTTTGGACCATCAACCTTTGCACCCGGATGCATGATTCTGAATAAAAACTATATATATTGTTATACATGTCATATAGGCGATCTGGAAGAGGATTGAGAATTTGTGTCCCCTGCACAGCAGTCTTTGCGGTTCTTGCGTTCTGCCTTCTCTGTTCTGTGTCTTCTCATGCTGGTTGGGGAGGATCTGAATCAAGAAACCAGAAACTACCAAGACCATGTTCTCGCAGCTACGAAACTACCTTAGATTTGACACAGCTTAACATGTCCCATGGAATTTCAAAAATCAGACGACCACGTCTCTATCAGGCATTTCGTCGAACCTTTTGCGTGCTTCCTTTACAAGCCTCTTGTCGTGGTAGTTTCTGATGATGTCTTCGCTATGAAAAGGGGAAAGAGGGCTGGATAGACACAATATCAACCACTTAATCAACATATCACAGGGACATCACAGTGATTACGGGCTTGAGACCACCCCACGCACTACCCTGAATATATCTGTCAGTTGCTCCACTGAACACACGGCCATTGGCCACCACAGCAACGCACCACCGAGCGCACCGCGGCCACCGACGGCAGATCCAGTAACCTTCATTTCTGCCGTCGACCACAGGACCACCAGCCAGTCGAAGCCATCTCCCACCCATGAGCACCACCATGCCAATCCACAGCCCTCACCAACACCACCCCAACAAGACCACCAAGCCAACCCACACACCATCACGCCCGCTACAATCGAAGCCCTAAGCCCAACAAATGGGTATTCCAGGATTCCCATAAAAATTAAAAACCTTTGAGTTGCTTGTTACCATATGTCTTCCACCAAAAGTTGAAGCAATTACTACAAAGATTGAAGGTTGGAATCTCTTCCAAATAAGGTTTTAAGTTCTGAATTTTGAATAAAATCTTCTGTTGGGAGACAAGGAGGTTAGAGAGCTACCTACCTTGGAAGGGCTCTGTACGAAATACTCCGTTTCACCTGTGGTAAGTTACAAGATACGAAGCAGAGTTACAAACGAAAATAGAAAAAATTATAATTGCACTAAAAAAAATCTCTTTTTTTTTTCTTTTTTATTCTTGCTTCATACAAATGTTTATCTCCGATAGAGTTCTTGTCATGTTTCATGAACTTGCAATCTCTCATTATCTTTCGTAATTAAAAATGCTAGATTGAACTATCTACTAATATTGCATCGTTACAAGAAACATTATATTCAACGATTGAGTTATTACTCAACAAAGAAAAATTTTAACCATTGTGGCTAATCTTTGAATTTTTTGTCGCTCAAGAGGTATGGATCCAGCCCCGCCGAACCGAATCGATACCTCGGATACGGGTAAACTAAGTTGCCCTTTTATATACGTTAGATTTTGTTTTAAGTTACGGGTATTTTTTACTTTCAATATAGTATTAAGTCTCTTTCTCTAAAATATTCTTTTTGAGTTTTAGAGCTTCATAAAACTAAGGTGTTCTTTGACTTTCATAAAAATACCCAATTTAAAATTTTCTGTTTGTTAAAGTTAATTTTGACTTTTAGTTCGAAATCTCCATAAGAAACTATTTAATTAATATCCATATCAAGAAGTTTCAACATTTCATAGTATAGAGATTTAAAATAAAAAAAAATTTGCAGACAACCGAGTTACACAATCTTTAGAAACAAATTAACAACTTACATTAAATCGAGTCACCGTGAGCTTGGGATTGTAGATGATCTCCAAGAACTTTTTCTTTAATAGGTCAATACTTTGTAAGTCGTTAGGTTTGATAAAATAATATAAAATCTACAACTACAATAACTTACTCAATGACATAAACTAAAGGACGCAATAGCACGCATCCATCTTTGAAATAAGCGAACGTTGAAAGTATGTCATTCACAAGCTTAGATCCCATAAGAGCAATGTTTTGTAATCATCTTGACTATGTTATTAATTTTTTTTTCTCACAACTGTTTATCTATTTAAGACCTATATTAGAAAGTCTGATCAATCTGGTAATCAATCGCAACATTATTTACTAAATCTAAATATTTTGTCACTAAGGATGTTTCAACAATGAATCTTTTCATGATAAAAGAGAATGCATTTAACTAAAACGGGTGTGGATCAAGCCTCAGCATATAAGCTTTGCTCACCTTAAAAAAAAACAAAAATTGTCAAAACTTAACATTAAAACTTGCCTACATCAAAATTGACCAAAAAATACTTAATTTCTACTACTCCTTAGAGAACTGATTCTAAGTTCAAGTATTATCATGTTTATTTTTAATCTTTTTTTAAAGAGGACAGTCTATTGCATCTACAAATTTTTTCATGTAACTGCAAACTTAAATTTCTCAACATAGTACCATATTGACTTTTTAGATGAGTAAGTATAATATTATCATACAAATGATATGTGGTAAAACTAAAAATTTTATGGCAAATATATGCTGAATTACATGAATAATAAAAGTAGTTGCCTAATATATATTATTAAGATTAACAAGGTCATGCTAGGTTAAAATAAATAGATATTGAATACACTGTCAAGAGAGCTTTAGAGTACACTATAAAATTTTTAACATGAAAAAAAAAAGATAAAACTAAGATTAAGCGTAACTTAGACAAGTTGATTTGAAACTTAAGACGGAAAAAATTGAAAGAGAACTTGCTCTATACTTCAACTTTCAAATTAGAGATACACAAAAATTTAGGGGCTATGTTTACCCCCAACGACCATTACTACTAGAAATGACTATCACTTTATAAAAAGAAACAAGATGATAATGAATAATAATAAAATCCTAAATGATGATATTTTAAATTTTAGTAGATATGCTTGCTGAAAAAGGGATTAAAACTGTAAAAGTAAATAGTAAATGATATTTGAAATTAAATATTTGTGAATGATATTTGAAACTTATTACAACATGATGTGATATGAAATAATATTCTATTTAGTGGCAACTTGATGTGATAAAAGAAAAAAAGAATATGATAAGTAGTGACAAATTTTTTTTTCTTCGGAAATTCGCATTTGAAAGTAAAACATGTTTTCTGTAATGAACTTTTTATACTCCGAGTATTTGATTAGCAATTTAGAATTGATTTAGTTATTATGGTTTAGTTAAAATAATCATACTAATTAAGCTTAATTGTATTTTTTTTACTAAGATTATTAGCTGAATGATTAGATTAAATGCACATAAAATTTGTCAATTGCACGAGAACCGGTACACTCTCGATAAGTTTAAAGGATATTGAAGTGTGGTTGGCCTAATAATCGAAGATTCAAAAAGAGAAAAAGAAGTAAACAGAATAATCAATAAGAAAAAGGGCCGACTCAGTCTTGATATTACATCCAAGGTACAGTGTTCTGCCGTTGAAACATCAACAGCGGATACCCAGGGAAATAAGAAAAATGGTTAACATCATTACCAGGAATCTCTTTGCTTCATGCTTCAAGTAGAAATGGTCAAGCAAGAGAACCCAATGATGTTAACCATTTTTCTTGCCAATAAAATAGGGGTTTTCCATTAATGCCGCCATATCGAGCTCGAGGCAATGATGTTATAAGTAGTTAACGGATCTAATGTAGACCCAATAACACTAGAATCATAATAAGGCTGTTACGAAATCGCTCTAGATAAATATGTATAGAATAACCAAATAAGAAAACACAAGAAATATGAGAGAATTCAAATCCACTTTGCACAAGTCAGATTTACAACGCTTCAAAGAAGGACTCTTCTTTCTTTCTTTCCTACTCAAAGAAAGATTCTCTTCTCTTGGCCTACTGGCCTACTCAAAGAAGGACTCTTCTCTCTTGCCTACTCAGAGAAGGACTCTTCTATCTTGGCTTACTCAAAGAAGGACTCTCCTCTCTTACCCTTAAACACAATACAAGACACCTTACTTATACTTGGAGAAAGCAGTGATCTTCTCTCTCCAAGCAATGTGGGACAAGATGTCTTATATACTAAGGGTCAAGTTGCAACCTTCTTTAAATAACCGATGTGGGACATAAATACAAGACATATATCAACAAAGGCAACGATGTTACATTTCCTTTTGTTTTTCCTATGAAGTCATAGTTATTTTCTGCAGGACATTCATTGCTGCCCCTTTAGCTAATTTCCAAGCACTGGTGTGGAAGATTCCAAGTAATATTCACAACTTTCAGCATATATAAAATGGTACGCAAACCTTAGATTGTGAGACGAGTTCAACCAGATTCACTGACCTTTTTTTTAGCCAGGAACCAATGTGCTCTCAAAGAACGAAGAGCAAAAACACTACAGTGCTAGCTACGCTCTTCTTAATGCTTGCCCTAGCTAGCTCGGAACCTCACTTTACATTTTGCTCTGACACGATGGCTAATTACACATCTGATAGCCCGTTTGAAAAGAACCTCAAAAGCCTGCTTGAGTCTCTATCTACAGATACCTCTCTGAAAGAAGGATTTTATAATACCTCAGTAGGAAATGGTTCTGATAGAGTCTTTGGACAAGCATTATGTAGAGGAGATGTCACTCCAAAAGCATGTCAGAAATGTGTTGTAAACGCAAGCCAAGAGATCATGGAAGAGTGCCAAAGTGAAGATGCAATCATATGGTATGAGTTATGTCAGATTCAATATTCCTATCAGATGTTCTCCTCACTGACGGTTTATACTGGAAAGTATCCAGATTCGAATAATATGGAGAAAAATGTGTCTAACCAAGACCATTTTCAAGTGGTACATAGTCTGATGAACGAACTCTCTGAGAAGGCTGCATATGATGCCTCTAATCTCATGTTTGCCACCGGAAAAGTCAAATATTCCCAAAGTGAGACAATTTTTGGGCTTGCACAGTGTACAAGAGACATTTCACAAGATGACTGTCGAAAGTGTTTTACACAAGCCTTGGGAGACCTTCAAGGATGCTGTAATTCTCGTGAAGGAGGGACTGTTTTTAGCAGGAACTGCAATGTGAGATTTGAGATGTATCCGTTTTATAAGGACTCAAAAGGTAACATATTGAGACATTTATAACGATTACTTCATCTTTCCACTTCTTCAGCCCTGCTCAACTTGATTATCATGTAACCCTGTTGGTCACTCCTCTTTTAGTTTTCTTGATTTTGGCTACTTCTTGAGACTAAATCGAAACGAAATTGATAGCAAACTAGCTGTGCTAAATGCAGGGCGTACATGGAAAATGTGGGTGGTTGTGGCAGTTGCCTGCGCTTCATCAATTCTGGTAGCAGTTCTCACTGGCAGCTACTTGCTCCATCGCTGGCAGAGGAAAGCGAAACAAATAGGTATTTTTTGATGCATAAATGCATAAAGGTGCTAGAGTACAATGGACTCAAGCTCTCGTGTCCTTTGCAGATGACGAGAAAAGCCAAAGTTCAATGTTGGATTACTCGTTGACCCCCGTTAACACTACTATGGTTGGGGATGAAATGAATATAGTCAGCTCACAGGAACTGCCCTTCTTGGAGTTGGCTATGATAAAGACAGCTACAAACAACTTCGCAGCCTCTAACAAGCTTGGACAAGGAGGGTTTGGGACTGTTTACATGGTAACCACTACTTTTGTGATTAAATTCGGAAGAAGTCTTCTAGCCTCATTTCTGTCCTAATCAAAGAATATCCAACTGGAATATCTTCAGGGCGTACTATCACATGGGAAGGAGATAGCAGTTAAAAGGCTGTCGAGGAAATCGTGGCAAGGATTAGTGGAGCTCAAGAATGAGATCATATTAATTGCAAAACTTCAACACAGGAACCTTGTGAGAATCTTGGGTTGTGTCATAGAGGGTGACGAAAAGCTGCTAATATACGAGTACATGCCCAACAAAAGCCTTGATGTCTTCATTTTTGGTTTGTCTTTGTTCTTTTGATCCTCCTACATATCCTCTTTTAGTTCTAAGGTAAACCACCTGTTACGGTGGGGGGTTTGTAATGGACCCCTACCTGTTTAATGATCATGCATGCACCAAAATAAAAAGGAATTGGATGGAGACAGAACAGCTCTGGCTATGGAATATTACCATACAAATCAGTATATAAGTGGCTCGGCTTTCTTAGTCAGTTAATTTTTACTATGCCATGGCCCCAAGGGGTATGAATATGCTATTAGATAGAGAATACCAGAAACACAACAATATCTAATGTTGTTTATAGCTCGCGAGATTTTCAAGGATCAACCTGACTTCAGAAACTTGTATGATACTTCAGATGTGAAGAAACGCTCGCTGCTCAGCTGGGATATACGCCTTAACATAATTAATGGAATTGCAAGGGGACTTCTATATCTTCACGAGGAATCAAGGTTGAGAATTATACACAGAGATCTGAAGCCTAGCAATGTTTTGCTAGACCAAGACATGGTTGCAAAAATATCAGACTTTGGAATGGCAAGGATATTTGGTGAGGACCAAAATGCAGCCAACACCAGAAGAGTTGTTGGAACATAGTAAGTCTGCTTCTTGTCTTTTCGACTAGACACTCTTAGTTAAACGGGAATAAAACAATTGTCAAAATTCTTTGAACAGCGGATACATGGCTCCAGAGTACGCAATGGAAGGGCTTTTCTCCGTAAAGTCTGATGTCTTCAGTTTTGGGGTCATCTTGCTTGAGATCATAAGTGGGAAAAGAAATAGTGGCTTTTACCTCACAGAACATGCTAAAACACTCCTTGCACATGTAACTTTCTATTTTCCTTCCTCCTTTCCGTTTCACCTTATTTTCAAGTTAGAAATAAATTCTGATGGCCATACTACCATTTAATCCTATATTGAAGTTCTCAGTGCAATAGCAGAGTACTCTTTCTTCTCCTAAACTCAATGAAGTTTGCAGGCATGGCAGCTAAGAAATGAAGGACATGAATTGGAATTTGTGGATCCATTGCTGACAGAACAATGCCCTACTTCAGAATTCCTGAGATGCATCCATATAGCCCTTTTATGTGTTCAGGAAGATCCAGCAGAAAGACCCACTATGTCAAATGTGGTGGTTCTGTTGGGAAGTGAATCAATAGAACTTCCTGAACCAAGCAAACCCGCATTTTCTGTCGGGAGAGCTGCCCATCATATTGATCAGTCCGTACCAGAAGATCCTTCTGTAAATCAACTTACACTTTCTGGCATATCAGCACGGTGAGTGCTGCAGTTAAGCTAATAATGTGGCACATTGTGCTTGTATATGTAACCCGAACTCCTAGCTTCATGGATTCGACATTGTGGCACATTTATACCGTGAAAACCATAAAGTGATGCATTGAAAAGGCACAGTGAGTTAATCAACCAAACACGATCATGAACTAAATAATTTCTACACCCTCATCGTTCTTGTATTGGCAGCTATCTGTAAAATCAACCCAGGCACATTCTTTCTCTGATGCGACCTGCTGTACCTAAATAAGGCCAGCAGGTCTTTTTTCTATAAACGCATTCATTTCTCCAGGGAATGGGGCTGTGACATTATACATGTTTGACCAGTTGGTTGGTCCAATGCCCACAGCCCTATGAGTGGCCCTTGCATTAGGCAACTAGACATGTATTGGTACAACTTCCGCAAACATCAGCTCATGCATCCCTCATTTTCTGTCACCCAAGTTGATCAAGCGAACGTGGGAGTAGTTACTTGATGGAGGGATTCCTCGAAGACATCAGGGGTCGTGGACTAGTCATAGTTAACCATTTCGATCCTAAAAAAGCATATGAATTGAGCCATCCATAATCAATACGGAGTAGTAAATAATAAGTATCTCATTCATTATTCTGTTAACTTTGAGCTCAATATAGTTTTGGATGACTCCCCGTGTTAACAATGCAGCAGTCATCTAGTACTAAGATTTGAGGTAGATTATAGAATCTGAGATTTGGCAGTGGAGAGCTCCCAGTTCCTTAGTAATCCTTCAAGTCGTTGGCAATTCATTTTCTGTTCCTGCTTCGTTATTTGCACGCTGCATCCAGAAAAATGTCTCGAATGTCTAGACAAAGAAGACGCGCTCCAAAAATTTTGTGTTCTTGTCAGCTTCAAGGCATGAAATTTGCTGTCTATGAGGGGTGAAGTTTGCTGATGTTTAACAGGAAAAATGAAAGAGGTGCAGTTTGCTATCAAATGTGTTTTAAGGCAGCCGATCTAGCCAGTGGGTGGCTACTGTTCGGAAAAGCAACCATTATTTTGCATTAAAATGGAGAGTAACAACTACAAGAGTGAGAAAAATCTTCTGGGCAGAGCAAATCCTACGGCTAGAAATTTAACCCCTCTTTCCGATACCCTCTGATACAAAAAATTGGGTTTTCATTGCTACTATTAAGTCTACTCTAGACAAATAAAGCTAGAAACACAATAAATTAACATCCAGGGGCTCATTCTTATGGATCCATTGTACAGAGTAGAATATATAAACCCTTCCCTATTCATCAGTCAGTGACATCCCTTATCAATCCTTAACCCATCTGCCAATCCCAAGGAGAAAATAACTGGCAACCCAAATGAATTAAATGACCACAAAAACTCTTTGAAGCCACCTTTGCCACGATGTGAGCTTGGGCATCAATGAAATCTTCTCTATTACGAACTAGTAACTAAGCAATTACTCATTGTGGTTACAAACATTCTGTAGCCTACCACGAGACCAATTTCCACACCAAGGAAACTGTTACTAAACCCTTTCTACGATCGTCGCTGTATGAGGATGAGCGAGCATGAATGAATCCCCAAGCAAAACAACATGTGCCCAGCCACCATAACACGATGGCAGCAGAGTAGACAAAGCTATATAGGCCATGAAAGCCACGCAATAGCATCGAGAGAACAACTAACATTATTTTGGTTGAAATACCCGGTTGAAACAAGAGCAGGGGACAGTTCTAAAAAGTAAATTTCGATTTAAATCTTTATCGGTTTTTAAAATTAGATTTGATCTACTTTTAGGAGAAAAGAAGAATCAATTTGTTGTTTGACAAAAGTAGTTGTAAACTAGCTTGAAGTTACAAAAAATATCTATATCTATACTACATATAAAAGTACGAATCTTGTAAATCTTTTTATTCCATTTTTGTCCTTCGTTAATCACTCTAATAACAATCTTATCATTTAATAATTACTACTCCATTATTACCCTGCCCTTTTATAAATACTATTGTTAATTACTAATTGTGTAATCATTTTGGGTTTTACCTTCCGTCAATTATTTCAATAACAACTTTACCTTCCCTAATTAGTTTTTTTGTACTGTGTTTAAGAAACATTATGTTATAAATTTAATCTAAATCAATATTTACATATTGGGAAACAAAATATGTAGTTGTTAAAAATATATTTATATATATGTATGCGTGTGTGTAGGTGTATGCGCGCGCGCACTACATCTAAAAGTATAAATTTTATAAATTATTTTTTTACGATTATATCTTCCGTTAATTACATTCTTACCCTTCTTTTATTACTCCTTTTTAAATTTTGATGAAATTAAAATAATATTGGTAATGAGTCTATTTTATACATTGATTGAAAAAATGAAAAGTGTGATGAGAAAGAAAAACATAACAAAAAAGTTCATTTATTATATTTTTTTAATTTAGTTAAAATAAAATAAATATTAGATATTCACCTAGTTAATGAGAATTGTAATTTTCTTTCTTCATTTTAGGTTAGTAAACAATTAACCAATTGAAAAACTGAAAAACGAAAAACAACATAAAGAAACTAAAATACGTGAAAAATCAATTAAGAAACAGAAAATTGTTAGGAAAACAAAAAAAAGGGTTAAATAAAAAAAACAAGGTTCAAATATGGTGCAAATTTGAATTGAAAATTTGTTCGGTTATTGCAGTTGAAGACCGACTGTTTTGTGTTTCTTATTGATGAAACATAAAGGACCTGGTCTTGAAAATTATAAATCTTAACCATTAACTAATTTAATAATTTATAAAAATAAAGACGTAGATTCATTCTTTTAAGTTCTCTATTTGCTTTTATTTTTAACAGTATCGTCAAACATTTCTTCAATCCAAAGCTTACAAAGAATATTTTCAAACATTGAATTGATTACAGTTGCGATCATCAAATAACATTTCTTCTAAAAAATTTACAAAAAAGTTGAGAACATAATTGAATTACATTATTTTTTTATCTCAAGTAAGATAATAATATCACCTTAAATATTTCTCTCGACTATATTCTCGTGCAATGCACGTGCTCTATACTAGTTTAGACAAAGGTGCTTAAATCAGTTTTACTATGATAACATGACTATAGAGAAGACTTAATAGCTAAATTTCTAATATCCATTTAGAAAGGTAATGTAGCATAACTTTAATATACAAATAAATTATCGAAAAAAGCTATTATATAATTATCGGCACTGGGGGCTTACGTCGGCATCCCTACGGACTATGACCTCCGGGTCACTACGAGACGGGAGCAGGTCTTCGGAGGACATCACACCTAGTTCACCTGGCAGTTGGGCGTCGGGTCTTCCCCACCGCTGCCAGGCCTATGAGACTCTGCAAGGGCTTGGATTGGTGGCTAGATCAAGGGGTTCTCTGGCCACACCGACGCTGTGGGGGCTAGTCTTTCCAGATAGACAGAGCGACGTTATGCGGGGCAGGCCGGGTGAATATACGATCCAACAGTCCGTGGAGCACCGACACCCGTGGACCCCCCGATGACATGTCACTCACGGGGAGCTCCACGTGTCCGTTATTGACATCATCATCTCAATCTCTATAAATAGAGGTCTTGAGAATTCATTTGAGACAGAACTCTCACATTTTCATTTTCTCACTCTAGAATCCTAGAGATAGAAACCTACAGGACCCTGACTCTGGACCTAAGCATCGGACTGTGACTGTCATCGTATAGTCATCATGCGCCATCGCCCTCACAGCACTGCCACCCTCAGGCTCTGTCTGGGAAGCCCTTGGTCTCTGCCCTTGTTCCTGCCTTGATGTGTCCTACATCAACATACTTGGCATCCGACTCGGACTGTATTCCTTGTGGCACCTCCACGTTGACTGCGAACCCACTTTCCTTGGCATCAAAATTAATTTCGGACAACCTCCATAAATGCCCTTGAAAGATTGAAGTTGGAGATCCAAAAATAGAAAAAGAAAAATGAAAGAACTCAACTGATAAAGTTTTTGAAATAGAAAAACAAGGCAAAAGATACTCATTCATAACAATACAAAAATGTAATAGAACATATGACTTTGAAGGGTGATATAAGAAACACAGATACCTGCAAGTGACTCTTCACGTGAGAGGGCCTCCAGAGAGGAAAAAAAGAAACCCTAAAGTCCTCTGCTCCTCTTCTCTCCAGATAGCGCCGTCGCCGCCCCCCTTCCTCCTTCAGCTTCCATGGCTGTGAGGATGGAAGGGGAGGCCCTCATTCTCTTGTTGATGTTCGTGTCTTTTGCTCCCCCTTCCTCGGCATCACACCTCTGCCGCCATTCGCCAACACCATCATCCACCCCCCGATCTCCACCCCCACCCTCAGATCGGAAGATCCTCAGCCATAAATTTCCTCCTTCCCTCTCGCAAACCTCAGATCTAAAAAGTTATTTCAGATCCGGACTTCCGATCAAGGTGGTTCGGTTTGAAATCTATGACGCGTATCCGATTTGGAGGGTTTGTGGATTGAAGATAAAGGATCTAATTGAGATGGATGAAGCCGATTCTCTTCGAGCTGCGGATCTTTCAGATCCGGCCTTGAGAACTCGTTCCACCTTAGGATCCGACCATAACTACGGCAGTAATTTAAACTGTCATTTCGTGCGGGCCCTCGGAATTGATGTCCCGCTACATCTCTTCCACCCCATTACCATTTGATCTGGATTTTGTAAATTCAGCAGTGGTAATACTTATCTTTTCTGTTTTCTTGCAAGGCCATGTTGGTCACTTTAATTTCCAGGGTCAAGTCTCAACTTGTGCTCTTTTTGTTGTACCTTTGGTACGCTATTTTTAGAGCCAGACGTTCGTTTGTACGTCTTTAGGTTATACTTTTGTGGTTTAGTTAACGAAGTTTCCGTTCGACCAAAGAAAAAAAAAACACAGAAAGTACGAATAAATTTTTCTCGAAATTAATCGTACTGTCTGTGTTTCTTGTTCACACTGAAAAGTCAAAACAGTGTGAACAGTAACGAACAGTACAAGCAGTACGTGAACAGTATGAACAGTACAAACACAGTATTTGAACAGTATGAACGGTAACAACACAGTGTGTGAACAGTATGAACAGTACGTGAAACAGTATCTCAAGAATATGAACAGTACATTACTTGAACAGTATGCTAGTAAATTAAAAATTATGAACAGTAATACTAAGTTAATAAATCTTAGCCCAAAATTGCATATGTTCACTTCTAACGTAAACAATAAAATTGTAAACTCAATTTATCAAACATATACAAATCAAAGCTACCATAAAGCCTTTAGAATGTTAGAAAATAGCTTGGATTTACTATGTCAATTTCTCATAACAATTAATCATAAAATATAACTAAAGCATGTAATTATCTAACCATGAAAATCACCAAAACTTATGACTTACTAAAAAATTAAGCATGCAAAATAAGCATATTATAAGTATACAAATATGTGTGTGTGTGTGTATATATATATATAAACAAATCGTTAAGTATTTTAACGAGCATGCAATTTCAAGATAAATAGAACTAAAGTAAATTCACGCTGACCTGTGAGAGTCGCGACAAAATCGCTGTCCTAAAGGCTTTATCATCTCTCTACGCACGGGTTTCAACGAACGATAAACCCTCCGAAATAAAACCAAAGGCTCGCAGCGTTGCCTTTTCTATGTGTGCGTCCACAGGAAGACGGATGAACTAATCCGATCAAGTTGCCCAAAAGCCAAAAGTATATAGAATGTAGAGAGCATATAAAATATCAAGTATATGTCTTGATATGTGCGTGTACTCCATGGTAGGAGTGGTCTCCTTTTATAGTAGAAGAAGACTATGAGTTATACACATAATAAATAATAACAGTAAAAAACTCTATGAATAAAATTATGATAAAATTTAATGCAATAAGTTACATTGGCCAACATAAATATAGAAAAAAATAAGGTTTTAAAGCTTTATTAAAAAAATTTGTAAATAAAATAAAACAAATTCTAACCGTCTCTTTAGAATAGTCATACGGAATAATAGAGGTACAAGTGGACATAACCAGGATAGCAATAGACATTTGACACAAAAGTGACAGTCGAGCAGACAGGAATGTTGCTCAAACATCGATCCAAAGGAAAAAAGAGCCTCCGATAAAGAGAGAAGGAAGATGACAGAAAAATTAGATATAGGTCGTGATTGACGGTGAGACTCGACCTGGCTTGTCCTTCAATCACTCGCGTCTTGATCAGTATCCATTCCCTTGTCTTATTGCCACAAACTAGATGTAAGAAAGCACGGCAAAGTATTGGCATTCCCAGAAATTATCGGCATATACTTTTCCACTCAACTGCAGGTTGTATTTTTCAAACCGCATCATTTTGCATGTTTTTCTATGCAAACAAGCCTACGTCGGAATGTTAATTTTACGAAAAACATAGTTTCAAGCAGGATAAATAGTAATATTTTTGCATGTTTCGTAAGTTAATCTCTATTCAAAATAATTACTGCAAAACTAAGAGCCAAAAATGATGCTTCTTAAATGAGTCGGCCGAATTTGTTTATTTTTAGTGGAAACTCGGCCGAAGACTTTTCTTGTGGGGGTCAAAGTCGTCCACTCCTCTCCATTTCACGCCTCTAAGCCAAAGCTTGTCCACTTTGTCTGCCGCCGGTCCTACACGCTAGGATTTCGGTGACATGACGCCTCCAATTGGACACTCTGTGATGGGGCCAGTTACCCACATGTATATATTCTCTACAGCTGAACCAAAACAAAAGAAAAAATATTCTCTAAAAAAAGTTCTCTGTATTCTATAGTTCATACTCCACATACACCTCTCTGTAAAACCTCGTGAAGTGCAAGCAAAGTCATTGAATAATGATCTTGAACAGGAAGCATCCAATAGTGTACAGGTGGAGATCAAATATTTTTCTTGATGAGGGGCTGGGGCCTGATCTCTTCTCTTCATCTTTGTAAACAAAGCCAACTTGATATAGGATCTTTGTTACCTGATTAATAAGTGGTTTCTTAGCAAAATCCAGCTTGTCCAAAATTTGCCTTTGATTATTTTTGACAATATTGCAAAGAAATATAGTCCACTGTAGCTTTTCCAACTTCTCTCACATCATAAGAAAAGGCAATCCTTGATACTTCTGCCTTTTCAAGGATTTGGGAAATCCTTACTTGATGGCTGATGCTATGCCAGTCAAAACTGTGGAATTCCAAGCAATTATTAGCCAAAATGTCTGCCATTGAAGCCAGCCACCACATTGTCAACTTTGAAACTAAGCATTATTCCTAGCAATTTCCTTTGCAAAAAATAAGAAGAAAAAAAGCCTGTTCAACTATTGCAGCATGGAAGTATTTAGGTCTCTCCTCTTCTTCTCCTCTCCTTTTATCCCCCACTTACTTGTGCCCCTGTAGAATCACAATCCTTTAGAGGAAGGGTAATGCTTGAGGACTTCAATAATTGGTTTGGTGACATTATTGAGCTTTGAGAAATGGCCTTTACATGTTGTAGTTTGAATCCAAATTTTCATTTATCCATAACTTTGAAACTATAGTTTGAGCATTATTCCTAGCCATTTTCTTTTCTGCAAAAAACCTGCTCAATTATTGCAGCAAGGAACTATCGGTTTGGTCAAACTATTAAGCATTGAGAGATAGCCTTTCCCAGTTGTACTTTGAAGCCATAAAATGTCCCTTATCCATAACTTTCAGTTTGTACCAATTATGTCATTTTCTTGCAAATGGACTGGGAAACTTTTGTGCTACAACCATGGGTCAACTTCCTCCAACTCTTTCTGCAGCGCTGAAAATTGTCCTTATCAATTTTTAGTGGCATTTCTGGTAACGGTTCAGACGCAATTACTAAATTAGCGGCAGCACATTGTCGTTAAAATGCTGCCAGAAGTGGCACCAGTGAGGTTTAGCAATAATTTTCATCGAGGGTTGAAGGAAAGTTTGCTTAAACCTGGGTAGTCGCAAAGTTTGTCCAATATCTATCTTATTTGTGAACAAACCCGTATATTACGACAAGATTACAAATTTGAAAAACATCAAATAGCATTGGTATTCTTTGAGTAGTGAGACTGCATAGTCCATTTTCTACGGCAATGTCATAAGTTTCAATAATATCATTCCAATTATCAGGCAGTACAAAAGGTTGGGGGGCTTTTAGCAGTTTTTTGCATATCCAAAAGCATCTGTAAAAGCTACAATGGGACTTTCTTTCATACAATCCTACTATGTTGCCGTACGAAGAGATTTTTAGGAGAAATGGAAAGTTTTATCGGCCTTCAGGCATGGTGATAGTCATCTCATTTATAGAACCCCTTGATCCGCTTGTCATCAACCTTGGGTTGCTGTCGCTTTGGATCGAGAACAGTGGCTGCTTCGGTGAAGGAAGAGTCGTTTCATTGCTCAACATGAAAACAATGGTCGACATGTTTGGTCGTGTTGTATGTGGAGCCTGATTTCAATCCAGAGACGTTGTTACAATGAGGTAGTGACCCGAAAGCATGTTTTCACTACAAGAAAACCCACTTTTAGCGACGGAATTTTCCGTCGCTAAAAGTAGGTAATCCGTCGGTAAAGACTTTTAACGACGGACTGTCCGTCGTTAAAAATCCGTTGGGAAAAACCCCGTTGCTAAAAGATTAGCAACGGATTTTGGTAATCCGTCGGCAAAATTTTACTTTTACCGACGGAAATAATTACTTTTAGCGACGGAAAATTTCGTCGCTAAAAGAATTTTCTATATTTGTTCTAATTTTTGAATTTCTCAAAAACAATCTTTTAGCGACGGAATTTCCGTCGCTAAAAATCCGTCTCAAAAGTCTTTAGTGACATTAATTCCGTCACTAAAAGTCTCTCTAAATCATTTTCAAAGAAATTTTTAACGACACAATTTCGTTGCTAAAGGTGTGTCTCAAAAATATTTACCATTTTGTAGGACTTTTAGCGACGGAATTCCGTCGCTAAAACCCAAAAGGCTTTTTTGGTTTTATTAATCTTTAAAATGCCAAATCTGTTTCAAAAAATTAATTCTAATCAACTAATCCATCAATAATTTAATTATTGAAACTAGCATTCATCATTATCAAATTTCAAGTAAAACAAATAAGAATTAAGTTAGATGTTCACTGAATATAATATATAATATATTACATCGTACAATCTCAAAAAAAAAAAAAAAATTACAAGTTACATTGAAACTAAAAAAATTATAAACCAAGGATTTGCTCCAAAGCCTGCACAAGGAAAAAAAAATACAAGTTACTTAAAAACAATTTGACTGCAATTAGTGATGAAATTGCCTGATAAAAAAAATCCTAATTTTATCATGTTTTATACAGTGATGAGGGAACAATTCCTTCAGTTCTAGAGAGAATTTCTAAACTTTTATCAAGTGATTGATGGCATATTCACTTGAATAGATTTTTATGGAGTATCTAAGCACTAAACAAAGCCAGAAGCCAGGCTTGAACGAAAGGGGGATTAAACAAACTCATAATTTCTTTACCTCAATTTATAGAGACATCACATGGTGGACATACTCACGCCTACCATACCAGGAAACCTACCTCCTACTCCTACATCAAAATGAATATTATAGACCATGTTCACTAAAAACTTCAAGTTTTCTTGCCAATATATTTGTCACTTGCAATTAGGAATCATACCACCATGAAGAATGAAGCTTCTAGATGCAACATTATAGGTGGGCTATAGGAATGTGCTACTTCATAGTTTGTAGAGCAAGAGATAGTATCCTATAATGCTCCTAGCTAGGAACCCAACCTTCTTCTGTTCTATTTACTGCAACATTCACAACAGGCCATTCATCACTTCTCTTTTTGCAAGATTCTTGACCCTAATATATGCTTTGGATTCAACTAAAGTCTACTTCATGTATCCCATGAAAAAAGGTAAAAAGGCAACGTGAGGCAAGCTTCATGGCCTTGCTTTCTCTAATTATTCAAAATACTCATCCCCCAGAGTGAAAATCTAAGGGAAGGGCAATAACTCTATTTCGAGACAAATTACTAGAAGTCTCAATATCTAATCAACTGAAGCAATAAATCTGCTCACAAGCATGGCATTACACCAAGTAAAAAGTAACATTAAAGTCTCTTTTAAGGTTAACTTTTGTTCCATACGTTATATATCACGTGTAAATATACATGCGTTATTAACCTTGAAGGTTAACTTGGAAGATGCAGCCCTCGACCTCATGCAGTCCACTATAGAAAACATGTTTAACTTGCCCCTAGGAGGACCACTCTCCCTGGTACCTTCACAACTTCTTTCCGAACAGGGTTATTAAATAAGCTTCAAGGGGAAAGGTAATTTCTTGTGTTTTGTTTTAACTTATGTGAATATTATGGGGGTTGTGTATTTGTAAATTTTGCAAGTGTGTTTCTCATGCGTGTATTTGTATAGAATATAGGCACTATGTGTATGTCTTCAAGGAATATGCACGATTCAAAGGAGAAAGCCTTTGCATGCATGCGTAAATCTACTAAATAGAAAACAACATAAAAATAATTAAAAAAAGAGATCTGCATAAAACTGAATTCGGATGCAAAAGAAAGACTTATAATATGAACTATCCTATCCCTTTATCGCAACAATACCCTCTTGGCAGGCACCTAGCTTAACACCATCAACTTGGAAGAAAGCTTCAAGGGAAAAGTAACCCAAAAGCCACCAAAGACTCTGCATACTTCCATTCACGTTATTAACCTTAAAGGTTAACTTGGAAGATGCCTGCACTTCAGTTCCTCCACCTGTTCTCTACATATATCAGTTATAGTTTTTTGTTTATAAAATTGCTTTCAGCTTCTTCCATTTAGTAAAACCCATGGGTGAGTAATAGAATGGTCAGTTGAGGCATATAATTAGTCTTTGGGTCTTTTCTTTTCTTTTCTTTTTTTAGCTTAGTTTAACAGTATAGCCATGAAAAGTGTGTATGATAAGGTATACTTGCAAGAAATCAGAATGAGAACAGAAAAAGAAAACAACCATAAATGCCTGGACATCATAAGCTTTAGAACATAAAACAACCAATAAATTTTTAGGAGCAGAATTGGTTAGCAAAAGTTGCAAATAAGGAATATCCCACAATAGTATATTAGCAGCTGGGAAAGAACAGCTTACAGGGAAGAGCAGCCCTCCTTCAGCAACTATCCATTGCAACCCAAAGAGGGGTTATGGGCAGAATGCAAAACAGGGTGAACAGGTGAAAGGATCAAATACAAATGGCGATCTCGTGTTAAAATTGAGGTATGTAAGTGGAAATTGGCGGGCAGAGGCGCGGCGCCGGCGGGGGTGGCATGGGGTGCGGCAGTGGAGATGCGGTGGCCGGCAACAATAGAGATCTGCGGGGCAGAGGCACACGAGCTGAACCTGGCGTCGTCGCGGCTGTAGCAGCCGGACGTGAGTGGCTGTTACGTCGGCGGGGCGAGCCTAGCTGCTGGCGCCAGCGGAGCTGTGGTGGTGAGGGTGGCATGGGGGTGCGGTAATGGGGGGGGGGGGGTTGTAGAGAGAAGAGAGAGAGGCAGAGAGAAAATAGGGAAAGAAGGCAGTGCAACGGCGGGGAGAAAAGAAAAGAATTAGGGTTTGTGTCTATTTAACTAACTTTTAGCGACGGATTTTTTCCGTCTTTAAAAGTCCGTCGCTAAAAGTTATTAAAAAAATTCAAATAAATGGACTTTTACCGACGGAAGAAATCCGTCGCTAAAAATCCGTCGCTAAAAGTAATTTAAAATTTATTTTTTTTAAAAAAAAGTTTTTCAAAAGAGGAAGAATTTCACAAATTCAAATTAGCGACGGATTTACCGTCGCTAAAAGTCCGTCGGTAAATGCCCGTCGCTTAAAATATTTACCGACAGAATATTCCGTTGGTAATCGCTTTAGCGACGAATATTTACCGACGGACATATCCGTTGCTAAAAGTGCTTTTTAGCGACGGAAATTGGTCCGTCGCTAAAAATCCGTCGCTAAAAACTGTTTTTCTTGTAGTGTTTTTGTGAGGTTGTCCCACATTGCTTAAGGAAAGAAGGTCACAACTTAGCCCAAGTATATAAGTGTTTTGTCCCACATTGGTTATTTAGAGAAAGATCACATCTTAGCTCTAAATAAATATACATGGTCTTCTATTGTTTTGGGTTAAGAGAGAAAACCACAACATAAAGTGGGGGTTGTGATTTTGGTTGTAACGCTGCTGAATAGTGAAATCGAAATCTGGTCATACTTCGGGGACGTAGCCATATTGGTGAACCTCGTAATTCTTGTGCTGTGCGTTTGGTTTATTTTAAATTTCTCGTTTCTTTTTTCTTCAATATATTGCTTCGTAGTCGCTGCGTTTCGTAACAGGTCGGTGGTTTATTTTAAATTTCTCGTTTATTTTTTCTTCAATTTATTGCTTCGTAGTCGCTGCGTTTCGTAACAGGTCGGTCTATTGCTTCGTCTTGGACACACAAGAGCCCGACTTGAATGCATCGTAGAACATCATTAGTCGGATATGAATCACCCATACATGTATCTACTAGTTCTAAGGCGTTGCCATCATTCCATAGCTCCCATGCCTGCAAAATGTTCCATCTTTCTTGTTAGTCTTATTCAAAGAAACTTGAAGCTAATTTCATTAGAAGTTCATGTAAAGGAGCAGGAAATTCAAACTTACATGTTTAATTAAATTTGAGGTGGGATTATTGTGGAAAAAGCCAATGTTCTTTTTGCCACTAATAACCTCGAGTAGTAAGACTCCAAAGCTGAAGACGTCTGATTTTATCGAGAAGAGGCCATCTAGAGCGTACTCCGGAGACATATAACCACTGCATGGATTAAGCTAATTAAAAATGGACGACCATGGCAAAGTATAACAAGTAGACAACCTTTCAGTAATCTTAACTTTATCTTTTAGTAACATAGAACTGGAAAATAGTCTATGGATATGCATACTCACAATGTTCCGACAACTCTGTTTGTATTGGCTTCAGTTTGGTCCCCTTGAAATATTCGTGCTGTGCCAAAATCAGAGATTTTGGGTTTCAACTCTTCATCTAGAAGAATGTTGCTGGCTTTCAAGTCCCTGTGAATAATTTTAAGCCTGGAGTCTTGATGAAGGTAAAGGATCCCCCGAGCAATCCCAACAATTATGTCATGCCGCTTTTTCCAGTCCAGTTGTGACTTCTTGGTTTCATCTGAAGCAAAATAGCGTTAATTTCGATTGCTTAGTATTTCAGAATGAGGGCACTACTGATAATTTGGAAAAAGAATTAGTACTTGCATGATAGGTTCATACCGAAAATGAAATAGTCCAAGCTTTTGTTAGGCATGTATTCATAGACCAGAATCCTTTTCTCATTTTCAATGCAACATCCCAGAAGTTTAACCAGATTTCTGTGCTGAAGTTTTGCAATCAATAGGGCCTCATTTTTGAATTCTGCAGTCCCTTGTCCTGAATTTTTTGACAGGATCTTGATAGCTATTTGCTGTCCATTTGATAGTTGACCCTGAAGATTTCATGAAACAATTAGACGTTTAATCTATCTTTTTTTCTCCAAGAATATATAATGAACACTCATGGAACAAAAATATTGTGTAGTACCTTATAAACAGGTCCAAAGCCTCCTTGTCCAATCTTTTTAGCAGCGGAGAAATCGTCTGTCGCAGTTATTATCGTCTCAAGATCGAAGAATTTCAGTTCTATGTTCCTACTTTCTCCACGATTGTTTGCACCGGGAAAGTCCTTATTTGGCATAGTCGTTGAGTCGTGAAGAACCCTTTCTCGATGTATCATCTTCTCCCTTTGGTCTGCATATCCGAATCAGGGGCGGAGCCAGGATTTCATCCCAGAGGGGGCTAAATATATATCGAAATTAATAATTATTTTTATTAGTAAAATAGCAACAAAAAAAAATGCATTTTTCGACAAAACCAGGACCTTTCGACCAATACGCTCGTCGAACTTTATCTCGAACATTAGGACCATAATCCCAAATATTTGGACGCAACCCAGGATCCGAAATAAGTTCATCCGAGTTGAACTCATCGCTAATTCTACTTGAATGCCCGAAAAGAACATCACGGTGCACAATGGGAGCCTTGTCCCTTACTGTTGGAATTATAGACTGTTGAATAGTATCTTCATTTATACGCTCATTCTTACTAGGCTGCACTTCTTCAAACTTTGGTTTCTTTTTATAGTACTTATCCATTCTGAAAATAAAACACATTTTATTTTCAATATCAATCCATCAATTATCAATCAAATAACCTAATTAATCAAAATATTTTATTTTTTTACTTTTTCAGTCATGTTTCATTATTGCGTTAACCTAATTTCAACCCACCATTCAACTAAATCACACATTCGATATCTCAATCCAATTGGGTCCCATCCTCCATCAATCTCAATATCTCAATGCTAAACATTAACCATAATCAATATCTCAAGATTATCCATAATCAATATTAAACATTAATCATAATCAATATCTCAAGATTATCCATAATCAATGCTAAACATTAACCATAATCAATATCTCAAGATTATTCATAATCAATGCTAAACATTAACCATAATCAATGCGCAAGATTATCCATAATCAATGCTAAACATTAACCATAATCAATGCTCAACATTATCCATAATCAATTGATTCAATTCAATGCTCAAAATTATCCATAATTCAATTCAATGCTCAAGATTATCCATAATTCAATTCAATGCTCAAGTCAATGAAAGGTGAAATTAAAGTTTGGAAGTTGGAACATACTTGTCACTGGAGTTTGAAAGCTCAATTCAATTCAGTCGCCGGTCGCCGCCGGTCGCCGGAGTTTTGGCCGCCGGTCGCCGGAGTTTAGCCGCCGGTGAACTGTTGGAGTGAAGACAGTACAACCGAAGTCGCCGACTCGCTGTCGGCGTAGATCCGGGGTCACTGGGTCCTTGCCGCCGGCGGTGGACCGTTGGAGTGAACTGTGAAGACTCTCCGTCGCCGGTCTCTCCGTCGCCGACTCGCCGTCGCCGTAGATCCGTTGGAGTGAAGACTGAAGAGCCCGTGACCGTGAGGCGCCGTCGCCCGTCGCCGTTCGCCGTTCGCCGTTCGTCGTAGGTGGCCGGTGGGTGCCGACTGCCGACGTGGGTTCGTCGTTCGTCGTGTCGTGGGTGCCGACTGCCGACGGGAGGAGTGAGCCGAAGACTGAAGTGAAGTGGGTTCGTCGTGCGTGGCTGCCGGAGTGAGGCGCCGGCCGCCGGTCGGTGTCTCGGACCCTCGGTTGGTGACTGGCGGTGAGAACTGAGAAGAGAGAGGCCGGTCGCACTCGCCGGAGAGAGAGAGAGAGCCGAAGAGAGAGAGAGAGAGAGCCGAAAAGTGTGAAAAATACTATATATATTTTTTATTTTTATTTTTTAAAAAATCTGACAGGGGGCTATAGCCCCCTCTCGTACATACCTAGCTCCGCCCATGATCCGAATGGATCAACAACAATATTGTGCACCATTCTCCACCAATTTAACAGATAAGAGCCATTTGAGTTAGTAAGCACTAATTGTGTAACTCAGTTTACCTTTCCTCTTCGCATGCACCCTCCACAAGTACAAGGAACAGCAGACGAGTAGAAGTACAGCCGCAACAATTGGCAGAGTGATTATCAGTATCTTCTTCGTTCCTCTGATGCCTTTCGAGTTCCTCGTCGTATTCGCTACTGAAAAACATTTCATTTCAAATTTCAGAATAACTTCGAGAACCAAAAATTTCCATACACTGATAGCGTCGTTTGCCAAGAACAGTTTTGAGTGCACAATCGGCATTTTTCAAAATTTCCATATACTGATAGCGTCGTTTGTCAAAAACACAATTTCTTATTTTGACATGCAAATGAAGAAACAATATGGCTATACCAATTATTAAAAATGCCACTAACACAATGAAAATGCAGCTGGCACGTGATACCACTTAAACGCTCAACCAAAAATAAATAACAAAAAGAAAGAAATAATCTTAACTTTGGGCTTAGGAATTTATGTACATTAACTAAACTTTGGGCATCTCACCCAGGCCCATTTGATAATTAAGGCCCAATTGTAGACACAAAGGGTCCAAGCGGTAACGTACATATCAACGATTTAATTCTTCCCGGATCCGACCGTTGCGAAATTCAAATTCCAAAGCGACCGTTTGAAAACCCTCTCCCATTACTGTTTTCTTCTTCACACACAGCCTCTCTCTCTCTCTCTCTCTAGATTTCTGCTCATTTTTTCATGGCTGATGAGAACACCAACAACAAATCAATCATGGAATCAAAGCCCTTACACCCACTTCACCAGATAGCAGGAACCCCAACGCACAAGCTCCTCCTCAAGCAGTGGCTCAAAGAGGAAGAAATGATCGGCATATACTTTTCCACTCAACTGCAGGTTGTACTTTTCCCACCCACATCTCGCCGTTTCCTATTCCTAAGGGCATGGAAACCGGTCCTAATTGCGTCATTTTGCATGCTTTTCTATGCAAACAAGCCTACGTCGGAATGTCAATTTTATCCAACTAGAATTGGATGATTCGTTTTTATTGATCGTTCACATTGTCCGTCGCCAATTACGTCTTCACTAACACTTCATCAAATCGTGGGATGAAAAAACTTTTCACATAAACTACTATTATACACCGATAACATGATAAGACTTTTCAATTCTATCATCTCCTCACTTACAACGGAGAAAAATATTAAGTAAGGGTTAATTCTATTTTCCTCCCTTGTGCTTTGCCCTTTTTTCTATATTAGTGCCTGCACTACTAAATTTTTTTATTTTATTTAAGTTTCTCTTGGATCCCTGACAAGGTCATCGGTTTTATCATATGTTACATTTCAAAATATAGATGCAAGTATAAGCACATCTACTGGGTGTGAGCTTAAGCTGCGTTTTGTACAAAAACCATAATGCGCCAAAGGGTAAATCATATTGGTTTTTCCAGAAGGAAGAAGCCATTTTTGTGCATATCGTCAGGCATAAATCTTTTGGCTTGTTTCAAAGAACCTGTTTGTTGTGCCTCAAAGAAAGTAACCAACGCCACTAAACTGATTATATGGTAATAACTTAAAGACATTGATGCCAATGAAAGTGGGTTTACAGTCGACGTGGAGGTGACACAAGAAATGCCGTCCGAGTCAGATGTCAAGTAGCTGATGTAAGACACAACAAGGATGGAGTAAGGACAGAGACCAAGGTCTTCCCAGACACAGCTTGAGAATAGTAATTCTGCGAGCGCGATGGCGCGGGGTGAATAGACGACGATAGTCATAGTCCGATGTTTAGGTTCAGAGTCAAGATCTTGTATATTCTCTCTTTAGAATTCTAGAATGAGAAAGTGAAAATGTGAGAATTAGTTTTGTGAATGTGAAGTCCTGAAAATGAGTTCTTAAGGCTCCTATATATAAAGGTTGAGATGAAGATATCATCAACTAATAGGTGGCACTTCTCGGGAGTGACACGTCACCGGGGGGTCTATAGGTGCCGATGCTCCATGGACTGTTGAATTGCATGTTCGCTTGGCTTGTCGTCCATAATGTCGCTTTGTCTATGTGGAAAGATTGGCTCACACAGCGCCAGTGTGGCCAAAGAACCCCCTTGATCTAGCTGCAAGTCCAAAACCCTTACAGAGTCCCACTGGGTGTCGAGAAATGCCAAGGACCTAGTAGCGGTTGGGAAGACCCGACGTCCAACTGTCAGACGGACTAGGCCCGATGCCCTCCGGAGACCTGCTCCCGTCTCAGAGTGACCCGTGGGTTATAGTCCATCAGGGTGTCGATGAAAGCCCCCAGTGCCGGAGTATCTAAGCTAGTCACGAAGACACTCTAGTAGAGATAGTGTCCTGGAGGAGTCGCATATCCTGCAGGTGAGTCCTTGTGCCGGAGCACTCAGACTGTGCCAAAGGTAGTGTCCCGAATGGTTGCCTACCTGACGGGCTGAGGTAGTGTCCGGAAGAAGTCATCTACCCGACACGCCAAGGTAATGTCACGAGGAATTGCCTACCGGACGGACTGAAGAAGCGTCCCTAAGGAGTCGCCTACCTAGAAGAAGGAGAGTTAGCGCTCCCTAGTAAAGATAGTGTCCCGAATGAGTCGCCTATCCCCGCGGGTGAATCCTTGTACTGGAGCACTCGGACCATGCCAAGGTAGTGTCCTGGAGAAGTTGCCTACCCGATGGGCTGAGGTAGTATCCCTGATGAGCCATCTACGTACCTCGCGAAATGGGAGTTTCATGCTGGAGCACTTGGAGCTTTCTAGCAGAGGTAGTGTCACAGAGGAGTTGTCTATTCCCGCGAGTGAGTCCTTGTACCGAAGCACTAAGAGCGCGCCAAGGTAGTGTCCTGAAGGAGTTGCCTACCCGACGGGCCGAGATTGCATTCCGGAGGATCCGTTTACCTAGCGGAAAGGGAGTCTTCATGCCGGAGCACTTAGATCTCCTTAGAGGAGATAGTGTCCTGGATGAGTAACGTATTCTCGAGGGTGAATCTTTGTCCAGAACATACGGAGCATGCCAGGGTAGTGTCCCGGAGGAACCGCCTACTCGACAGGTCGAGGTAGTATCCTGGAGGAGCCGTCTACCTGGCGGAAGGGGAGTTTCATGCCGGAGCACTTAGAGCTCCCTAGCGGATATAGTGTTCCGAAGGAGTCGCATATCCCCGTGGGATGCTGCACACTTCGGGCAGTGGGTTGAAGCATGTTCCACGATCAAGGCAAGATGCACATGGAGTGGTGAAAGAATGAACCAACAGGGGGACGTGGTAGTGTGACAGAGCGCTAGGGGCATGACTGTATAAGCGGCGCGGCATGGGCGCGGTGCCGATGGCTCAGAAGTGTGACAAAGAGCCAGGAGGTGTGATTGTATCAACGGCACGGTGCATGCGGTGCCGACAGCATGATAATGTGGCCCGGGGGGGGGGGGGGCCAATTGTACAAGCAACGCGGCGAATTGGGTGCGGTGGCGGCGCCATGGTAGTGTGACAGAGAGTCGAGGGAACAATTGTATTAGCGGCGCATGGGCGCAGCGGACTCTGTTCGGTGCTAGCAGCATGATAATGTGACAGAGAGTCGGGGAAGCGTGACTGTATTAGCAGTGTGGCGCATGGCCGCAGCAGAATTATCACTACAAGAAAAATGGTCTATCGCGGCGATCTATGCCGGCGGCTACATGAAGGCGTTGCTGTACATGGGCTATAACGGCGCCTCCACGATAGCCGTTGCTATAGCCTCTATAGCATTGCTTTAAGCCGGCGGTCGCCTATGTGGCGGTGCCATAGCTCAAAATTTCCCCCCAAGGCATCGGCGCCAAAAATTAGCGCCAAAACACGTTCTACGTCGGCAGTCCAATTATTTTAGCCAACTCGCTGGCCGCCGGCATAGAACATGTTGGTTTATATTGAAATTTTTGCTTTTATTTTTATGTTTTCTTTCTCTAAACACGACTCTCTGCTGGCTCGTCTCTCTCACACGACTCTCCGCACGACTCTGGTTCTTCACCGATCAGGTTCGACTCTCTCTCTCTCTCTCTCTCTCTCTCTCTCTCTCTCTCTCTCTCTCTCTCTCTCTCCTCTCCTCTCCATTAATCCATCCTTTTGGCTGAACTCCTCTTCTCTTTTCAAAATTTGAAGTCTCAAGCTTCTCTCAAACGGTTCTTCAATTTGCTATAGGATTGAATTTGGGATTCATCTAATGAGGTAATTATTTCTTTCACCCAAGCAACGATTAATGTACAATTGATTGTCTTTATGATGTTTAGAAATTTTCATAAATTCTGATTCGGTAATGCCTTGAAATAATAATGTTAAACCCTTCTATTTCCTTCTCTTCTGTTGCCTTGCTATTGCAACTTGGTTAAACTCGTGCAAGTTAATATGAACTTTTGTGTGTCTATAAAGAAATCCTCAGTTGGTGAATAAATAATTTAAAATGAACTATTTGAACCATCAATCTCCAGGAGGTAGAATCCATTTGTTGGACTCTTTGGAGCCATTTTGATATCATTTCGTTGTAGCGTAAGTGATAAGATGAGGTATTGCAGTACTTGACAAAACCGAAGATCACTAGATGGAACTAGGTGGTGTTTCCTTTCCAGAAATCTATATTAGGTGATCTATTAGGTTCCAAAGATCAAATGGTTTTGGTCTCATGGAGTCGTCCAAGTACTGTAAGCTTTGTCTTCAATTTCGTAGTCACATGTCGTGGAGTTAATAGAACGTACTTTAAAAGGGTGGAAGTATATGTCGTGGAGTTAAAAAAGCAATTATGGATCCTTTATCCCCTTTTTCATCCTGGATTAGTTTGTTGATTTTTTATTAGACTTTCTAGGAGACTGATTGATTGACTTGGAATAAATTGGTTTCTGTTGTGGGTAGGTTTCTGGAGAGCGTCTTAAACCCATGTTCTTTTACCCTCACCCTTTCTGCATGTTATTAGCCCCTCCTTTGGCGCCTTATTCTAATATGAAGAAGAAAAACTATTACAAATGTTCCTTCTTTGTTCTATGCTTTATTAGGAATTTAAGTTCAGTTCTTTATGCCATTTGCTTTATCTAAGAAAAATCAGATGCATTTGAGTAAATAAGATGACGAAGTCTTGGTAATCCAAGGAATAATGCTCAAGACGCGAAGTTGAAACTACAGTCGTACCTCCAAAGGCACGGTGCAGGGCAAGTTGGCAACATCTACTGAAGTTCAAATCTTTAGTATGATCTCCATATATTTACGATGACTCCATCTATCTTGTTATTTATCGTTCCATGTCTTTGTATTTTAGTGAAAAGGAGATGGAAATTGTGCAATACCATCTTATTAGTGCACTTTCGAATGAGTACTAGCTTAGTGCATAAACATTATTGAACCCTACATATAACTGATCCAGCATGAGAATCTTACTTGGAAAACCCTATTAGATTAAATAAGTTCAAAACTGTCAATGGATTCTTTTGATGTTTGGACTCCACTGGCAGTTTTTCAAGGCTCACATGCCACCCTTTAAGTTGAGTGCCTTGAGACACATGCAACCATAATAGATTAGAGAGTATGACTGCCGATGCATTTTAATTGAGTACTGCGAGCCGCTACTGCCGACGATATGCTAGATAAACTTTTTGATCACGAATTCGAACTGGGTTTGCGAATTCAGTGCTTGATGCAACCTTAACAGAGACTCACGTGACTTGGGTGCTTCCTCCTTGTTACAATGTACTGCGAGAAGACTACTTTTTTTTTATTAGGAATGAGAATCCAGGTTAGATGTACATTTTCTGTTCATTCTCTTCGAAGCAGATCAGGCGCCTCTTTGGTAGTTGAAAAACAACAATGTTGACATCTGCTCTAAGCCATTTGAGTTAACAAAGATGAATTTATTACTTATTAGTGTCCTAGATAGTGAAAGGCAAGTCATATATTGTCGCATAGACTCAGTAGAAGTGTCGTGTTTAATTATGTCTATGCATCAGATTCTTCCAATTTTTAAGTCTAATGACATGGCCCACGGCAAAATTTTCATATAAGCTTTTATTCGTTTAGTTCTAGGGTAAATTGTAAAATTCCTAATCGTGGGACACATATCCTATATTCTTGTCCATGTGTCCAGTGCCAAACATGGCTGCATGTATTTTGAAGAGTCCATGTAGCATACTTAGAGAGAGTTTAGGCACTGCATCAGGGCTCTTTAACTGTGTCCCCATTGTTATGAGCATCTACTAGTTATTTGTTGATGAGTTGTATCCTGAGCAAATTTATGGGTGAATTAGCATTATTAGTATTTGGGAAATGATGGTGTCCATTGTCTCTGCAAGGATAGGCGGCTCAACAACAACAGTTTGACAAGAGAAATTCCTAGATCTTTAACTACTATTGATTCGCTTCAAGTTCTGTGAGTACCTAGTTGTTCCTCATCCTCTTACATTTTTAATTGGCATGCTATTCTTGATAATGACAGTATACCTTGGTGAATGCTGAATCCAGTGATCTGTCAAACAACCTTTTAACAGGACAAATACCAGTTAATGGTTCCTTCTCACTATTTCTGCTAGTTATGCTTATGTTTGTATGAGGAGGGACCATAGAATAGTGCAGATCGTGAAGCCCTGTACAAATAATCAAGCAGCCCCTTGTACAAATCACCACTCATCTTACTATCTTCACTAAAATTTCTTGTTGCTCTTCTAATTTCCTCTGTGCTATAATTGCACAAAGTATACTTGAGTCCGGCCAGAAAATCAGGAGACAAACACGAATTTGTTGAGGTTCTTGGGCCAGAAATTGGAGAACTTCTTGGTGTTGAACTCGAGCTTCTACGAGCAAAAGATGGAATATGCTCAGCCTCGTGTTTCTTCAAGGCCTTTACATATAATTAAAGCACATGAAATTGAAGCCAAAACTACCAAAAGGAACCCATGACTGACCCTGCAATGTATAGTTTTTTTCTTCAAAGGAACTAAAACTGTTGTATTTGGGTAAACAGTGGGGCCAGGTTTTTAGTTGTTAGCTGCCCAGATATCCTCAGAAGGAATACCAAACTTCTTGCTTATCATTTCTGTATAGTTAAATTCTACAATAGGGTATGTCACAAGGTACTTCACTCCAACACTAGTAGAGAAATTATCAGGACAAGCACATTTTAATTGTAAGTGAAGCATGTAACCAACAGTAAGATGGTTTCTTTTCCACTGATTTTCATCAACAAGCATAACTGATTCGACTAAACCTTCGTAAACTCCACAAGAGAACCAAAAGTCCGAACTCCCTCTTTTCTTGTGGCCTGGGTATAAGAGTACATATAGTCTGGGTAATTTTGCCTGTATACTTGTTGCTTAGTATATGTTATGCATTGGTGGTTGAGGTCATTGGTGGCGCTTGTTTTTATCCTCTATCCATTCGTTATCATGTATTTTCAATCATGTTTTCCATGTGATTATCTACTCACCTGCTCATACTGCTTCTCAACAAGGTTCAGGGAAAGTTAGGAAGTGGAAAGTCAACTTTGTATCTACACAGAGGTATGTTTTATAATCTTCAATCCCTCTGTTCCTCTTTCAATAAGTTACTATGGTGCAATGACTTTTTGATATCTTTTGCTTTGTATGTTAAGAATGCATTTTGAAGCTATAATTCTAAACTAAAACAAAGTCAGCCATTTGTTGTGTGTTTGAACAATTTTGGTGACCATGTTATATAAATTATAATACTTTTGTCATGTTATATTGTCTTGTTTTGCATGGATCATGTCATAAGATCCTTATAACAATAGCATGGAGCAAAAACTGGGAGAAGTAGAATTTTTTGCTGTACTTCAGGAAATGCTGTGTATATATTATGCCATTTCCAGAAATATAAGACTGCTTAGTCTGTTTGAATAGGTTTTTTTTTTTTGGCGATAGGAGCTTTGTGTATATCCCGCCTTTAAAACTACCATTATAGCTGTGGTTCACCCATGATCGATCACTACCATCCCAGACGAGAGATTTAATTATCATTACCTTAAGTTCATCTAGCAAACACCATAAACACTGATTGTGCTACATGAACAGAAATTCCAGCAATTTCAGAAGCATAACCAATAGCAGGTGATGCCATATGAACGTGTCAATAAGTGGTAGATAATACATTTTTGTGCATTTATTGTGACGGTTGCAATTCTGGCACTTGTTCCAAACTAGATTCTTTATTGAATCCATGTAATGTAGCAATATCACATCTTTAGGAAATAGGAATTCACCATTGATAGCAATCGTTGAAACCATTTAGCTATATAATTGTGCTTTAGTTCTTAAAATATGTTGACTTTTTGAGTACCACTCTAGTTAGTGGACTCATTAAACGTCTATTAGTCGCGTCCTCTCATATCTTACTTCTTTAACATGAAATTTTATATTTTATTTTATTTATGCATTAGAAACATGGACAAGGAGTGGATGCATCACTCGAGGCATTCCGAGACCTATCTGAATGGCGTGGATATGTTTCTGAATTTTGCATTTAGTAATGTGATGACAGATTGGGGGGAGATTTTGTGTCCATGTATGAATTGCGTGAACGGCATGTTTCAATCTCGTAGTGTATGCAAAGATCATTTAATAATTAAGGGGTTTATGCCAAACTATATAGTTTGGAAATTTCATGGGGAAGTTTCTACCCCTCAGCCGATTCAGACGGAGAATAACTCGGTGCCTGATTTTGTTGGTGGTGGTGGTCTACATGATATGGTAAATGACATCTTTGAGGCCCGTCCAGGAGACCCGAGTGTGCAAGTTAAAAACTTTTATAAGTACATAAGTGATGCTGAACGACCGTTGTATCCAGAGTGCAAGACGGAGACCAAATTGTCATTTATTGTTTGGCTTTTCAATTTGAAGTGTACCAGCAAATGGACTGACAAGTCTTTCAATTTGTTACTTGGGAAGTTAAAGGTTATACTTCCGGATGGTGAGACATTGCCCGCTAACTTGTATGAAACTAAAAAGATGATTGGAGACTTGGGGTTCAACTATGAGAAGATCGATGCATGCCCAAATGATTGTATGTTGTATTGGAAGGACGATAGCAAACTGAGTACATGTAAAGTGTGCAAGCAGTCTAGGTGGAAAAATATTCGAGCTGAACCACAGAATGAATTTTCTGAAATGTCTACCGGCAACACCAAAGTAGCTGCAAAGCAATTACGTTATTTCCCTGTGACACCAAGGTTACAAAGGTTGTTTATGTCACTAAAGACGGCTGATTTGATGACATGGTTTAATGACAAACGGCGCAAAGACGGGGTATTACGTCATCCGGCTGATTCAGAAACTTGGAAGCATTTCGATAATTTGCACCCAACATTTGCTTCTGATCCTCGTAATGTGAGACTTGGGTTGTCAACCGATGGTATGGATCCTTATCGCCATGGTTCAAGTCATAGCATATGGCCGGTCGTCCTTGTTGTGTATAACTTGCCGCCATGGATGTGCATGCAACAACGTTTTTTCCTTATGCCTTTGTTGATTCCTGGTCCAACTTCCCCCGGAAATGACATTGACGTGTATTTAAGACCATTAATTGATGAGTTCAAAGTGTTATTTGATGGCGTTGAAACTTATGATGCCTCGAGTAAGACTAATTTCATGATGCGTGCTGCTCTCATGTGGACGATCAGTGACTTCCCCGCATATGCAATGTTAGCTGGGTATAGCACCAAAGGTAAGTTGGCATGTCCAGTTTGCCAAGGAGACACGCGCTCCTGCAGATTGCGTGGCAAGGAGTGTTACATGGCACACCGATCTTTCTTAGATCCTGATCATAAATTTAGGTCCGAAAAGCGAAAATTCGACGGACACTGTGAGTATAGGCCACCTCCCGCTTTGCGTTCGGGGTTCGATGTGCTTGAAGAGATAGATAACATTGTTGTCACATTTGGGAAGACAAGTAGAAGCACCTTGCCATATGACACGAATTGGAGGAAAAGAAGTATCTTTTTTGACCTGTCATATTGGAGGTTTCTTCTCTTACGTCACAATTTGGATGTAATGCATATTGAGAAAAATGTTTGTGACAATATCATCGGGACGTTGTTAGGTATTAAAGGAAAGACGAAGGATACTCTTAAAGCTCGTCTTGACCTGCAAGATAGGAATATAAGACAAGAATTGCATCCTATTGAGGTTGGTACGGGTAAGTATAAATTGCCTGCTGCATCCTTTACAATGTCTAAGAATGAGAAAAAAGATTTCCTCAATGTCTTAAAGAATGTGAAGGTTCCGGATGGATACTCGTCAAATATCTCACGATGTGTCAATATTAAAGAGGGTAAGATTTCAGGACTTAAGAGTCACGACTGCCATATCCTAATGCACCAGCTGCTGCCTATAGCAATAAGAGGCAAACTACCACCACAAGTATGCTCGACTGTAATTGACTTGTGTCGTTTCTTTAGGGAATTATGGTCTAAAAATTACAAAGCACAAGATTTTGAACGATTGAACAAGAAGATAGTGTTGATACTTTGTCGCCTTGAGATGATCTTCCCTCATGCCTTCTTTGATATAATGGTGCATTTGCCAATTCATTTGGCCGAAGAGGCAAGGATTGCTGGACCCGTACAGTATCGTCAGATGTATCCATTTGAAAGGTTTGAACTTCTACATTAGTATCCATTACAAATTTCCCATTTGGTACATTGAGTTAATAATTTTATGCATCTTTAGGTACATGTTTAAGATTAAAGGGTATATACGATGCAGAAGTCGTCCAGAAGGGTCGATCGCTGAAGGGTTATTAGCAGAAGAATGCTTGTCATTTTGTTCGATGTACTTGGAAGGTAATCATTCCGTCTGGAACCAGCATCAAAGAAATGAAGATGGGTATGTAGAAGAAGTATATGAGGGTTTTCCAATATTTCGACGAAAAGGTCGATTTTTAGGTGTTCCTTTATCCATTCATCTTGATGTTAAGGATAGGGAGATGGCGCACCGGTATGTGTTGTTCAACTGCGATGAATTAGAAGAGTATCGCGAGTAAGAGCATTAATATGATACTTATTGATGTTTTTTCCTTTTAATACTATATTAATACATTTGTTTGATGGGCATCCAGCACATTCAAGAAGACTTGTGAAATGACTCTGGGAAGACGCAAAAAGAAACCAACCCCATGGGAAGTCGATAACTCTTTGAAAAAAGGGTTTCAACAATGGTTTATTGACCATGTGAGTTTATACGTGAATGTTTTACAGGATGTAAGTTAATTGATGATGTTTTATGTGCAAATTAAATACTATCTAATACTTCAATGACAATTACACAGGTCCATAATTTAGGGGATGATATTTCTAGCGAAAAACAAGCTCTTGCGCGTGGTCCAAATGGTATAGGCAAGAGGGGTAATGGCTACTTGATAAATGGATATCGCTTTCATACTGAGAGTCTTGAGCGAAAAAGGAAGACACAGAATAGTGGTGTGTACGTATTAGCAGCAACACGTGGCTATTCTTGATCTAGAGATGAAAATCCAGCCGAATACTTAGTGGAATACTTTGGCATTTTAGAAGATATAATTGAGTTGGATTACTTTGGTGCAGGGAAGGTGGTATTGTTCAAGTGTAAATGGTACGACACAATTAATCGAGATACGGGGATTACCACAGATCCGCACGGATTTACACTTGTTAATTCGAAGAAGTTCGCATACAAAGATGAGCCGTTTGTGTTGGCCTCTCAAGTTGAGCAACTCTTTTTTGTTGATGATATACGAGATGGCGGGTGGCGTGTCGTCGTACGAACAAGGCCAAGGGACTTTTGTGAGAATGTTGAAGTAGAAACAAACACCGATGAGAATATATTGTTCCCAAGTGAGCTTGAAAAGGATGCAGAACATGATGCAGAAGATACGACTTGGGCTAGAAATGATGTTGAAGCTGAATTAATTGATGATCGGGGTGCAAGAAGCTCAACGAAAAGAAAAGCGGAGTCCCAACTCATAAATAGTCAGGCTAAAAAGCAGAGATTGAATACCTTTATTGATGGTGAAGAGGACAATGAAGAGGACAATGAAGAGGATAATGGAGATGAAATGGGCGAAGGCGAAGGCGAAGGCGAAGGCGAAGGCAAAGAGGATGAGGATGAGGAAGACATGGAGATTGATTATGACTCCTTAAGCAGTGATTGAACTGTGTTGCTTGGGTGTTTTGGTGCATAATTTCCTTCTTATTGAATGTTCTTGGTTATATTCAATTGAAGGCCTTTTTTGTTCTAGTTGCTCTTCTGTTTAACGTTGTTTATTTTTTGTGATCTCTGAATTTGACACTGCTGGGAAAGACGATATCTTTTCGTTTCTCCAATGTTCCATCTGCAACCTATCCTTTTTGCCTATGCTATTGTACCCTGAGCATGAACCTCTTTCACAAAGGGAGTTTATGTAGAGCCACTTCAGCATTTTCGACAATCAGGAATGGTTCCACTTGGATCACTCTTATGAGTTATTATGAGTTATTCTCAAGAGGCATTGCCTTGACTTTGGGATTGGTCCAGCCTTTATTGGGTTGCAGCTAATTGGAGTCTTCGTGCCCTAGAGGAAGATTGGCCAAGGATGTTATCCTTTTATCATATGCTGGCTTATTGTTGTATGCCGATCCTTAAAGTATATGCGCTCTATATATTGATTCATGTGCTATGATTAGTCTTAATCTTTGTACCCAACCAGTTCATTGTCCTAAGCATGGTAGGAAGTTACTGTGATAGAAATGCAGCTTGTTACTATTTGTCTTTCATACAAAGACTATAAATCTGTCATCAAATTGGTTTGCAATAATCTTTTCCTTCATAATGCATTAAGTTTTCATTGTTATTCGATCTAGAACTCAGATTCTACTTCCTTATCCTAGTAGAGCATAACAAACTGTTAGATCTGTTTTTTGTTCTATTTTACAGTTCCTCCATGGTTTATCCACGTCGGGTACAAGGCCGCAAGGGCAGCATTCAGAGGCCCCCACCACGGGGTTCACTTAATGACACTGATGAAAGGCGTGAGGCTGAGATGACTACCGAGGCAACGGCTGAGATTCCTGCTGAGGACGCCATTCCCGAGATGGCTGAACAAACTGAAGGGTCACAAGATGACCATTTGGCATCCGCAGCAGGTAATTGCTTTATTATTCGGCATCCGACATCCACAAACAGTTGTACAAGTTATGCATATATGTACTATAAGTCTCCTTGATGTTTTTTTAATCATCAATTTGCCTTAGTTAGTCTGCTTTATGCCTGAATATAGAGGTATGACCCCATGGATTAGTGTTTTATGCCCAAACATACCATGCTTTGCTTTAGGTACTAGGTCTTTGAAGAAACGTGGTCCTACAATGTGCCCGAAAACATGGGCACGAGAGACGCGTGTACATGTAGGGTATGACGAGCGGGGATGCTATGTCACTGGGGCACATAAGGAGCTAAGTTCTTTTATTGGGTGCGTGGCACGTGTGCCAAACCTCTTACCAATAAACTACACCAACTGGGACACAGTTCCACAGAAGGACAAAGACGCAGCTTGGGCAGAAATTGAGGTATAAATGAGTGTTAATAGTATACTTGTTACAACTCTTTTGAGCTTACTACTTTCAAACTGCTTGTTTTTGTAGAAACGATTTATAACTGATCATCCATATGCAAAAGAGGCTATAATGACCAACCTCAACAAAAAGTGGAGAGAATGGAAATGTACCCTGAAACAAGAGTACTTTGATGCAAATGACATTCCTGCAACCTTAAGGAATATTGCACAAGATACTAGGGTTGACAAGGCTCAATGGAACACCCTGGTGACATATTGGCAAGATGAAGCAGTTCAAGTACCCTAAACTCAGTAGTTTTATCTTCTAAGTATAGTTATTATACTTTGTAAAATGTATTGACCTTTTTGTATCACAGAAAGAAGCCAAGGTTAACCGCAATAATGCATTGTCTCTAAAGTACCCACATTGCTTAGGCCGCACATCTTCTGCAAGAAAGACACATAAACATGTAAGGTTTCTTAATTTTAGCATTGGCAGCTATTTAGTGACATAATTCTATGTTGGCATTGTATACATTGTGTGTTTGAAAGGTTAAGAAGCATAAGGTTAAACCTACTCAAGCAACCATGTGGATCGAGTCTCGTAGACGTAATGAGAAAAATGGAGGTGGCTTTCTTCCACAAGCACGTAGTAAAATTGTAAGTTACCTGGTTTATGACGTGTGTTTGTTAATTCCTCAGTAAGATAGCTTTAGCATGAGCATTGACTAACTTTGATTCTGTAGGATGATATCCAAAGACTCCAAGAGGCCTCAGCATTAGAAGATAGCACTGGCGAGATAGACATCCTTACAGAAGTTCTGGGCAAACAACGACATGGTAGAGTGAGGGCTATGGGGTGGATGGCCACTCGTGCAAACACACTAGCCTTGCGTGAGCAGTCCAATAAAGAGAAGGCACTAACTGAAAAGATTGATTCTCTTGAAACTCAACTGAAAGAGATGGGTGAAGTCAAGGCAACAATTGCCTCAATGCAGGAAACCATCAATCATCTAATGCGCCAGCAATCCACAACCGAACAGCCATGTTCTACTTCTCAGGTACCATCGGGATCTCTGTACGCAATATATTGTACCTGCCACTTGCACCATTAGAAAATGCAACTATATAACATCATTGTGTTAAGACCAACAGACCAAGAAACTTTACTTACTTCTCCTAGGATTTTCATGGTTGTCGATAGAGGTTAGTGATGAATGTTCTTTGCACGTGCCTTATTTTGTGCTTCGGCCAAAGGGTGAGAGAGAGGTGATGGCTACAGTGATGTATAATTTTTGAGGTTCAGTTTCTCGTCTGAGGTTGTCTTTTTTTGTGGTGATATTCTGGTGCAGCCGGGCTGTGGTGGCGCTTGGAATGGTGGTTGTTGTCAAACCCAAACCCGACCTACCCACCCACCCAGTTTGTCACCTCTAGGCATAACCAACTACCTTGAAGACCGTTAGGATCAAATTTCAGCCAAAGACCCCTTACATAGAAAGCTGTCATTTTGAGTGAAGTCTACGCCTAATTACATGAATTTCTCTATTGCTTGCTGTATAAACTTTGTTGTTTGAACCTTCAACATTATCAACCTTGTTTTCAAGTGTAAATGGACCGTACCAATTATAATTTTGTTGTTTCAGTCATCTATTTGGATTGGGTATCTGCCTTCTTATCCACTTCAATGGATTTACTTTTCACTGTTGGCCAATTCCCAAGTCTTATGCCTTTAACTGGAAATTATAATTCCAAGGACCAATGTTGGCCTCAGAGGCTACCATATTTTGCCACCAGCCGTGACACTGCCCCACCGCCACCATCACGGGCAACCATCTTTTTAGCTTTTATGGCGTATGTAGCACGGATTCCAACTATCTTTTTAGCCTTTTTATATCTAGTGCATCGATTGAGGGATTGTGAATGAGTTTATCTTTGTAGGGTATCTTTGTAGGGGTCTCTTATTCATTTTGCAAACATTGGCGACAGTATTTTGAGAGCCATATGTACTAAAAATTCTTACCATTTCTGGGGTTTTGGTTTTCTCAAGGCAAGGACTGAGTAGTTGTGAATGTGTATGTCTGAGTGTTTCTTATTCATTCAATTCTGTGTAACCATAGGAAACTCACTGTTGGATGTCCTATTATTGACTTAAGAATGTAGGCTTTATTTTAATCTAAGGAATGAGCTCCTGTTGTGGCAGCTTTTGCTTTCTTGGTATAGATAGCTAATTGTATTCAGGGTGTGGGACTTGATGTTTCCAGGCCTTCCTCTTATTTTCATTTACGAGCCTCTGATGCCATGAAATGGTGGTATTTTGTAAAATTGGGCTTTACCCTTGCAGTGACAATGGCATCGCTAAGGACCTTTAGTTGTCTAGAATATGAGAAGATTATACTGACTATGAGAAGATTATATTGACTAGTATGTGCGAATTATGATTGACTTGATTCACCTTTGGCCCAGGTGGGCCTCTAGTTGTCTTGAACAATTCCTTTTTGTATTACATTTATTTATACTCTCTCAGCACATCATTATTGTTAATAATGAACACATTAACCTTAGCTTCCTCGCATTCATCAAAGATATCATCCCTGTAACCCTTATTTATTTAGACATAATTATATTGTTGAGCCTATAGTGTTTTCCACATGATGAGCAAGTTTTTCTTTGTATCAGGTTGTCATGGACGTGAACGCAAATGGACGTAGAGGGGGACTTGGGAGTTGCCATTGATGATGTGCAAGCTATAGATTTTGATAATTTTGTGACTGCATGGGATTTGTCTAGTGTTTGAACAAAAAGCTATGTGGTTAATGATGGTTTCTTGAACGATTTCAAGTTGTACGAGAGTCTATGATGCGTTTTAACCGGATGAATTAGTTTTCTTGAATGTGAATCTTGAAAATGTTATTAATGGTTTCCTGAATGTGATTTATTAATCTTGGTTTCGTGTAAGTCCTTTTATTTATATAAATTGCATAAAACAAAAAAAGAAAATGGATAATTATGGAGGCGGTTTGCGGCATCCAGGAAAAAAAAAATCTAAAAATGCTTATAGCAGCATTTAGCGTCGTTGCCAAAAGTAATTTAGTTAATTGTTTAAATTAATTTTTTTAGCTATGGCGGCGGCCATGACATATCTATAGCGACAGTCTGTTCCGTTGCCAAAAATGATTTAATTAATTGTTTAAATTTGAATTAAATGGATATGGCGACGCCTACTGACCGCCGGCTTAAATAGCCACCGCCGGTAAGGGATCATTAGGGGTTGGATTAGGGGATAGCAATGCCGGCGTTTGACCGCCGGTATAAACCCATTCCAGCGCCGGCATACGTCTACCGCAACGCGACTAAAGGCGGCTGTCGTGTGGCGCCGGCTTTATCTATGCCGGCGGTTCTTCTGCCTATGCCGGCGTTTTCAGACCGCCGGCTTAGGGGTTTTTTCTTGTAGTGTAGTGCGCAGCCGACCGCTTCAGCAAGCCGATCGACCGCGACCGATCATCCGGTGCCGCCGTCTAACTGGGGCTGCACCGGTCAGCCGCTTCAGCAAGCCGACCGCGACCAGGACAGCCAACCGATCGATGCAGCCGGCTGTCCGGGTTAGTCTCGTTAGAATAGTCATACGGAATAACAGAGGTACAAGTGTACCTAACCAGGATAGCAATAGACATTTAGCACAATAATGACAGTCAAGCAGACAGGAATGTTGCTCAAACATCAATCCAAAGGAAAAAAGTGCCTCCCATAAAGAGAGAAGGAAGATGACAGAAAAATTAGATATAGGTCATGATTAACGGTGAGACTCGACCTGGCTTGTCCTTCAATCACTCGCGTCTTGATCAGTATGCATTCCCTTGTCTTATTGCCATAGACTAGAGGTATGGAAGCACAACAAAGTATTGCATTCCCAGAAATGATCGGCATATACTTTTCCAACCCACATCTCGCCGTTTCCTAAGGGCATGGAAACCGGTCCTAATTACGTCATTTTGCATGTTTTTCTATGCAAACAAGCCTATGTCGGAATGTCAATTTTATCCAACTAGAATTGGATGATTCGTTTTTATTGATCGTTCACATTGTCTGTCGCCAATTACGTCTTCACTAACACTTCATCAAATCGTGGGATGAAAAAACTTTTCACATAATCTACTATTATACACCGATAACATGATAAGACTTTTCAATTCTATCATCTCCTCACTTACAACGGAGAAATTTTTTAAAGAAGGGTTAATTCTATTTTTCTCCCTTGTGCTTTGCCCTTTTTTCTATATTAGTGCCTGCACTACTAAATTTTTTATTTTATTTAAGTTTCTCTTGGATCCCTGACAAGGTCATCGGTTTTGTCATTTGTTACATTTCAAAATATAGATTATCCAATATATTAACTTATAAAAACCTACATTATTAGATTAAGAGGGGAAAAAAAACACATATGAGATTTTGAAAAGAAAAATAAATTTTGTAATTTTTTTCCAAAATATCGCGTAGAGTTAAAACTTTAGACCATTTGAAAGCAAATCTAAGAAAGTTTTTTATACAGATTATGCGAACTGGTCGACTGCCAAGGCGCTTGAGGACGCATAACTAGACGAAAAATCAGGCATTTTAGGCGGCGTATATAGTGAGCGACTAGGTGAGCAATAGGCGAACTGGTCGTCGACCAGGCATTAAGCTGTAAACCCTGAATGTGATGATAAAATGTTAGTCTTTTCATTCTTGACTTACTGGAGCATCACGTTTAGTTTCCTTTTTAAATTTCTCTTGTTGTAAATTTCAATAGGTTTATTCATCGAGTTAGCAATTCGATGAATATCGAAAATCTGAAATGAGAAAGAGATATAGAGTAGAGGTAAGGAGGATGATTTTTATAAAAGATATGATTAATTTTGGACAACCTCCAGAAATGCCGGTGAAAGATTGAGGTTCATAGAGATCCAAAAATAGAAAAAAGAAAAATGAAAGAACTCAACTGATGAACTTTTCGAAATAGAAAAACAAGACAAAAGATAATCAGTCATAACAATTCAAAAATGTAATAAAACATATGACTTTGAAGGGTAAAATAAGAAACACATAAAGTATGATTAATTTTTTTTATAGATATGAAAGGTTAAATAGAACAATTTTGATGAAACTTAGAGTAATAATTAAAATCCATTTAACCACGAAAGACCATAAAAAAGGAAGGAAGACCATAGAGAAAGATCACGGTCAACGGTGGGACTCACCCTTGCTCGTGGCTTGTCCTTAACCACTTACGTCTTAATCAGTCTCCATTCCCTTGTCCAGACATAATCAACGGATGCCATTTTCCCTGAGTGTGATGATTTGAAATCCTCAGTGCTAATTGCTCAAAACCTCGACTTGTGAGTGCGCAGAGAGAACAAGAGAATGGACTATCCAAGGTTCTTTCTCTGGTTTCTGTTCATTCTCAATTTCTTAGTGAGCCTCACTACTGCTCAGCCAAGTCTGGCATACCACAGCTGTTCAACTAGTGGCAACTACACCACCAACAGCACCTACGCAGCAAACCTGAGAGGCCTCCTTTCCTCCATCCAAACCAGCTCCGGTCTCAACGCGGACGGCTTCTTCAACACTTCTATCGGCCAAAGTCCAAATCAAGTTTACGCCATCGGACTCTGCAGAGGCGGTCAGACGGTCACTAGCTGCCGCAACTGCCTCAGTAACTCTATTCTAGCCATCATCCAATCGTGTCCTAATCAGAAAGAAGCCAGTGGCGGGTACGATGAGTGCCGGTTAATGTTTTCCGACCAAAACATAGTTTACTCGACGGAATTTTATCTTCTTTACTTCCGTTGCAACGGGAATAGCGCGGGGAATGTGGCCCAGTTCAATGACATACTGGGCAATCTTTTGCTCAGTTTACGTGACGGAGCGGCGGCGGCTCCGCGAAAGTACGCGGTTGATGAGGCCAACTACACGATCGTTCAGAACATTTATGGGTTGGCACAGTGCATGCCGGACGTTTCGGAGCCGGATTGCCGGAGGTGTTTGGATATGGCTAGGATTGACATGACCAACAATTGTAGTGGGAGGATTGGTGTTATTTCTGCTAGGTATAGCTGTCAACTGCAGTACGAGTTGTACGAGTTCTATCAACCTCCGGGTGATGGACCGCTGCTGCTGCCGTCAAGCGATACGCCGGCTCCACCGCAGATGCAGTCTCCTCCTCCGCTGTCAACCAATACCTCTGGTACGCTGCGTGCCGTTTGATTTTCATGTTTGCAATGGTGATAAAAGTAACATGATATAGAGAGCTCGTCAAAAAATTAGCCTATAAACTGTTAAGGGTGTGGCTTAATACTGTAACGACCATGCTTTCATGGGAATGAAATCTTGGAAAAGTTGGGGACATCACACATGCGCTTGAGCCTTGAGCGACTTGGCCAGATTTCTTATAAAGTTAGGCATTTGTTCTTGAAAAGTTAAAATTTTGTAATTAAGATTTTTAGAGATTTGGCTGTTGCCTATAGAACCGTGTATCTTGTTAGCATTGGGTTTTAATCGTACAGCTCTTGCCACGCATCAGAATGCAGGCTGACAGATGATCTTACAAGAGAAAAACTATGACAAGAAAATGTGGTTAGGAGGGCTCCATAAATTGGGCCGAATGGTGATATAATTGCTTACAAGAGAAAAACTACGACAAGAAAATGTGGTTAGGAGGGTTTCATAAATTGGGTCGACCCATTTTTACCATTGGAATGGGCATTATGGCATAAATGTAGCCTGTCCGAGGATCATCGGCTCTAATGTAACAGCTTTAAAGGGTGTTTGGAGTTGATTTTGAGATATTTAAACCTGATTTAATCTTAGATTATATCAGTTATGTAGGTGTTTGACAAAAAAGATTAAGAGATTTAATCTGTCAAAAAGTTAAAAACTGATTTAATATATAATCCTGAAAATTGAGAATTATGAAATAATTACTTTTCATAATCAGGTTTGACCTTCTAAATGATAGCCTTAATTTCTCACGAAAGTATATCTCATACCCTTTAACTAATTTGAAAAAGTTATTATACCATAAGTATTGACGTTAGATTGTGAATACTTTTAATTTAAATAAGAAATAAACTTTTTTTATAGGTGGGTGAAAATAACTTTTTGATAATTTATTGGTATATTATATTAATTTACAAATAAAAATTATGTTAACATTACCTTTCTAATGGATATTAAAAATTTATTTATTAAGTATCCTCTATAGTCATTTTGTCATAGTAGAATTGATTTAAACTCCTTTTATTCAAACACTTTTTATAACTTTAAGTTAGTTTACAATTTCTTTTGCGAAACAACAAACTGATTTTACTTAAAGTAGATTAAATTGTTTCTGAAAATTGATTAAGATTTAAGCTAAAATTTAATTTTTGTAATTAATTCCAAACGGGTTCTCAGTAATAAACAATTCATACTAAAAATGTTGTTGTCTTTGAGATTTTTGTAATTAGCGATATTTTCAATCACAGTAGAGGTGACATCCTAGTCCATGTGGACATCAGTTGTAATAATGTGAAAGTAGTCGCTGTCACCTTTTATCTCTCCAATGAGGTACATGTATTTAGTTGAGCAAATTTGGCATTTCATTCGAATTTCATCTGGTTATGCAGGGGGTGCCACGCAGTCTCCTTCTCCTCCCCTACTAAGCGATACCCCTGGTACGTAGGTGCTAGTTTACCTTCATGTTTACACTTCAGATGGAATAATGAGTAGTTGCGGTAACTTATTATCTTTTCAATAAGGTACGGGTGTTTGAGAAGTTAATTTATAATTTGGCAATTAGTTCAAAATTTATCTGGTCATTGCAGGAGGTGGCAGCAATAAATCAAAAACAATTATCATTATTGCCGTTCCTACAGTTTGTACGTTGTTGATAGTGATCCTCATTTGCCTCTTTCTAAGTTTGAGGAAGCACAAAAAGAACGTTGAAAGTAAGTCTGATACTAAGATTACTCCCGAGGTTGCCTCTTTCTAGTGCCTGCATGCATACTTATCTCACCTTTCAGAAGCAAATTTTCCTTTCTTGCATGATACGGTGCACCATTATAAACAGTATTTCCATATAAGTGGAGCATTTAACTATAAGATTAAAGGACCATGATATGGTCGCGTTTGACCTCAGAAACTTCACTAGACCCCCCTCTGGGACCCATATTCATACACATGGGCTCCACCGGACGAACCTCATTTTGGAGCCCACATTGTCGTGCACGTGAATATTATGGTTTGCAAAACGGATCCCTAATTTTTGCTAGAGAGCTCGATGTAATTACACGCGTACAACAATGTCAAGAAACTCGTTCGTAAGTAATTGACCCAAGCATTTACTCTCGGTTTTATTTTTTCCCTTGTGACGTATAAAGCTTCTTAGTTGTATCTTTTCCCGTTCCTCGAGATGTAGGAATTATAACCACTTACGATTAAAAAAAACAAAACTTTGAAATGGCTAACCGTTGATCGTGTTAATTTTTTTTTTTCTGGGTGAAGGTGTTGATGAAATTAGCAGCATAGAGTCCTTGTTGTTTGACTTTGACACGATAAAAGTTGCGACCGATAACTTTTCAGATGCAAATAAGCTTGGGCAGGGTGGATTTGGTGTTGTTTACAAGGTAACAAGTAGCACCCTAAATGCGTATCGGCAACTTTTTATTTGTTTCAGATTTTGTAGTATAAGTTGGTGGGAACCACATGCGTGTCGACAAGGTAGTTTAAACTTCATGTCTTAACTATACGTCGGTTCTTCTTCATCTTCAGGGTCGGCTTCAAAATGGACGAGAGATAGCAATAAAGAGGTTGTCAAAGGATTCAGGACAAGGTGAATTGGAATTCAAAAATGAGGTGTTGTTAGTCGCAAAGCTTCAACATAGAAATTTGGTTAGGTTCCTTGGTTTTTGTCTGGAAAAGACGGAACGACTTCTTATCTATGAATTTGTGCCTAATTCAAGCCTTGACAAATTCCTATTTGGTAAGAAAAAAGATCTCTTGCTTCTATTCTATGAATTATAGTGCTCTTAGATAATTTAACTGGCTGGCTAGCACGTGCACGAGGCATGACTAAGATGTCTGAGGAGATGCCTTAAGCTGTTCATGAGACAAAGCAAAAAATAGAAATAGAAAAACTAGACCTACACAATTTTTAGTTGGTTATGCAATCGTATAGCGTAAAATGAAAGTTTGCACTACATAATGAGACTTCGTAGTTAGCTATTTCATGGAGACTTGACAAAGCTTATGTCTTGTCATACTTGTAGATAAGGCAAAATGGGGATGTCTGGACTGGCAAATACGCTACAAAATTATAGAAGGTGTAGGCCGGGGACTTCTATACCTTCATGAAGATTCTCGACTTCGAATCATTCATCGCGATCTCAAAGCTAGCAATGTTTTGTTAGATGAAGAGATGAGCCCTAAAATTTCTGATTTTGGTATGGCGAGAATTTTCGAGTTAGATGAGACCCAGGGCGACACAAGCAAAATCGTTGGAACCTAGTAAGTATATATTTATGCTAACGTGATATTACCTTGAAGCATGTTTGCGTTCTCCATCAGTAAAGCAACACAAATAGTCCAGTAAACTTAACTTATAGTCTTAAGCGGAATTTTTGAGATGTAATCTTGAAACTGTGAAGTAAAACGAGCATTTAACTGCGGCAGTGGATATATGGCACCGGAATATGCAATGCATGGGCAGTTCTCAGTGAAGTCAGATGTCTTTAGCTTTGGCGTGTTAGTCCTTGAAATTGTAAGTGGTCAGAAGAACAATTGTTTTGGTAATGGAGAGAATGAAGAGGACCTTCTAAGCTATGTAAGTACGATTCCACAAGATGCATTGCTAGCCACAATAGATCTAACATAGAGTATACTTACCATTTTGGTTTCATATGTTGGGTGCTTTTAGGCATGGAAAAATTGGCGCGAAGGAACGGGTTCAAATATAATCGATCCTGCATTGAGGGCCGAATCAGGTTCAATACGCGATATCATACGATGCGTCCATATTGGGCTGTTATGCGTTCAAGAAAATGTAGCTTCCAGACCGACTATGGCTTCAGTTGTTCTCATGCTCAATAGCTTCTCAATGACCCTCCCGTTGCCGTCAGAGCCTGCATTTTTTATGCACAGAAGCGCCGACCCAACATTTGCACCGCGGGCTAGAGACTCCAGTAAATCAACAAGTAGATCTGCTCATTTCTCGAAGAATGAGGCTTCAATTTCTGAGTTATCTCCCCTGTAGTGATTAAGGATGCATGTCCCCTACTTCATTGGATTACTATCAAGGATAGATCAGCCAATAATGTAGCACTACTGATATTTTCATAAATATTTTAAAGCTAAACTTCATATTTTTGAACTGCAACGCATTCTTTATTTTGTTGTGCTGATAAAGGATAGCTAAATGGTCCTTATTATGTTTTGCGAGCATCATATTAAATCGATTATATCCTTTAAGAAGACAATGACGTTATAGAATTTTAGTGATGATGACGCATAAAATCAATGCATAAAAAATGGCGTGCGACACTTTTGGGATTCCAAAATTGAACAATATAACCTTGCATTTGCAGATAGACACAAAAAGTAGCCCTTTCCATGTCCTGGCCAAAATTTCGTCAGTGTTTAGCTGCCCTTTTTGCATGGTTGTAGGAGCACTTTTATAAGACCAGTGCTTGGAAAACAGATGTTGTTCCTAAAATCATAAGGCGAACACCGATCGCACTTGTTAAAGATCAATCAGCTGCACATGTGATATGACATGGGCCCCTACTACCTCAAACTACGCCGTGTCTTTACTATGTGTTGCCGATGAAAGATGGTTCGCATGCCACGTGAGGTGCCACAAAGGATGCAGTCTGCGTTGGCTTCCAAGTAGACAAAGTGGGAGACAACAAGGATGGAGTAAGGGCTGAGAGCAAGGCTCCCCAGACAGATCGCGAGGGCTGGCAGCGCCGCGCAGGCAGGGTGACGACGAACAGGGCCAGCGGTCGACAGTCCGTAGCGGGGGTACAGCGTCAAGAGTCCAATGTCAGGGGTCCAAATGTGTTTCTCTCACTAGAACTCCAGAGAGAATGGGTTTTAGAGAGAGAAAGTGAAATGTGGAAATGAGGGAGCCGTTGAATAAGTTCCAAAATCCACTATATATAGGCACAAATGCGCGCGTGTCATCGGTCGACACGTGTCGTCATCTGGGAGTGACACGTCGCCGTAGGGGGTTTCATAGTACTGATTGTCCGTTGAATTTCCGGTCCCCGAGTTCGTGCCGCCCTGCCCTTGCAGCGTCCCTCTGCCTGTCTGAGGAGACTGACCACACCGCGATAGCATGGTCAGAGTAGCCCGTTGCCCCAGCCTCCAGTCCAAGCCCTTACTGAATCCCACGAGATGCGTCAAGAGACGCGCGGAGATCCTGACAGCGACGAGGGTTACCCCTGTAGCCAACTGCCAGGCGGACTAGGCGCGATGCCCTCCGAGGACCTGCTCCCGTCCCGGAGTGACCCGGGGGTCATTGCCCTGGCGGTGTCGATGATCAATGATAACATGAGCGCACATGCTCACAGCTTGATACTCAGAGTCCGTGGCGAGGGGTCCTCGTGCCGGAGCACTACGAGCGGAGCCCCCCGTGAGTCCGTCGGGTGATTGTGCCGGCGATGGCCTTAGGGTTGTAAGCCCATCCTTGTTGCGAAGGCCGGAGCCTCCGGTTGATTGTGCTCGCGAGGGCCGGAGCTCGTCGGTTGATTGTGCTGGCGAGGGCTGGAGCCCCCGGTTGATTGTGCCGGCGAGGGCTTCATGGTTGCAAGCCCGTCCCGCCGCGAGGGCCAGAGCTCCGTCAGTTTGATTGAGCCGGCGAGGGCTTCATGGTTGCGAGCCCGTCCCGCCGCGAGGGCCAGAGCCCCGTCAGTTTGATTGAGCCGGCGAGGGCTTCATGGTTGCGAGCCCGTCCCGCCGCGAGGGCCGGAGCCCCGTCAGTTTGATTGAGCCTGCGACAGAGCGTCGCGCTACTGAAGATAGCGTGTGAGTGTTGTTGGAGCGAGAAGTCAGTGCCGCTCGGCAAGTTCCCCCCTTCGCAGGGGAATGGAGGCCGACCCCCTTGGGGTGGCCGACCCTATTGGGGGGAGCACACTTTTGATCGCCATCCGGATGCTCGAGGTGCGGAGCACTTTGACCGAGCAATGATGTTGAGCGATGTTGACCGCCAAATGGGTGACGTGTCGCGCCACTGGGATCTCTTAGCGGGCCCCGGGGTGCGGTCCAGAATAGGTTGTGAACACTATGAACCAAAGTTTAAGAAAGACGCTTTCGAGTACCCAGTAGCAGACTAGTAGCCTTGGTGCTAGCTGCACATTCCGATCTTTTTACCCTCCTAGCTGTAGTTTTGTTTTTGGGCAATAGACTTAGCCCAATTTCTTATTGAAAACAATGTACACTTGGGGGGACATCAAGGCCTTACTCCTAGTCACATAGTGTGGAAGAACAATCTAAACATAGTACTGCCCTAAAAGGAAAAGAAGAGAGAGAGAGAAAATACAGTAGATGATGCAAGTTTAGTTACCACCCATAGGGGAGGAACAACCATCTAAGCCTTTGATGCAAAACACTTCGACGAATATTTGCAGGAATAGAAGCCCACCGACCAGCAAGATGATGAACTCCTTGGAGCAATAGTACACCATCTCTCCAGTATATCATCGTTCCTTACTTGGCGGCTATTCCACTCAAGGTACAAAAGATGGGTTAGCACACCACCACAAATTGGTCTCATATAGCAGCTTCATGGGGACTAAATCTCACGTTAATCTTCATATTTAAAGCAGAATATACTCTCATTATTAATAAATGACACAAAATAAATAATTACCAGCAGTGCATTAAAATGTGCCTTTAATATTCTATCTCAGGCAGAGCTCTGTGGATACAGAACTATATAAATTGTGCGTTCATTTTTCTATGAGGTCGTGTAATGCTTTTCTTGACGCTTTGTCACTTAGGGTGGTGATTTATCAGAAACAACCATCTCTAGTGTCACTGCCTTCGATACAAAACTCATTCACAAATATTTTCAAGAACTGACGCCCACCGAACCACGAGATGATGAACTCTTTGATACGGTCGTACACCATCTTTTTGGTACGTCCTATTTGCATACTTATTAGCAGCTCTTTAACTCATGGTAAAGATGGATTTGCACTCCAACACATATTGGGTTTATATAGGAGCTTCACAGGGCCTGAGTACAAAGAAAAATTGCAAGGTATCGGCCTAAGCGAGACTAATACATCTAAAGGTGTCATGCACGCAATGTCATCAATTGGTGAGAAATCGGCCTACGTACAAGTCCCCACTTGAGGCTGATGTGTCTTCATGTGGACAAGTTGGTGTCTGTCAAACCACATTATTGCATCGATGGACATCAATAATTAATCGATGCATGGCAAGTTCTACGGATGGGCAAGACACCTGACCCCTCCACATAAGGCATAATTTTTTTAATACGGTATGTGTAATCAAGAGAGGAATTATATATAAAAAACGTGTCAAGGGTTGGATGAAAAAATTTGTTAAGAGGGAAAAACAAGGTCCTGTTAATTCCAAGGTCAGATCACTCTAGAGAGCTTAGTGTGAAAGAAATGGTAAAATAGGCATGCTTGGAGACATGGTGGCTCTAGATTGGATCATCTTGAAGCTTGGTGTATAAACATTTGAAGCTTGGTGTAAAACAAGCACGTGGTTGCTCTAGATTGGATTAAGCAGAGGCCAAATCAATACAACTCAACTTTATATGTCATAAATGTTGTTTCCATTAATCCTCTTCAACACCAAACATAAATTATCTCATAATTTATGTTATCACTCCATTGTTTACCTTAAGTAAAAGTTTGGGTAGAACATAAGACCAACTGTTTGTCTCATCCAAATAGTTCCCAAAGTGTACCAATCTTTGAATTGTTGGCTTTGTACATTCATCATTCTACTAAGCCGCTCATATGCAAACACCGTGAATGTAAACTACATTTGTTCATTTATTATTTATGCTTGTTTGATTCGGAGTCGGAGTAGATTAGGCAGGAGTAGTGGTAACTTAAATAATACTCAAAATTCTTAAATCAGAAGGCCAAAATAATTTTAAGAGTATTTCCAAGCCCTCATAGTTTGTTTGAGGTAAGTCAAGTTAGGCCCACTCTCTCTGAATGCCAGACCGTTTAAACCATTGGAAATATTGTTTCACACGTGGTCACGTTAGGCCGTGGAATTCCGTGCATCTCACAAACTCTTACACACTCACCCTATCCACACGCCTGAGCGTTACGAAGGCAAACACTTTTCAGCACACCCGATGGGACATACATGCTATTTTCTGCAAAAATGGTTGTTAATCATACATAAAATTCTGTAACATCCCCAAAACATTGCCAGCACCTTCAACTCAGAAGGCTCTACGAGGATGAAGAAGTGGGAAGATCATTTGAACTCATTTAGAGATCAAAAGGAGAATCTCGTTGGGAAAGAGGTTATAAGCTATGGACATGTCTTAAGTAAGATAAGGGTGTTCAAGAATGTCCAAAGGGAGTGGGTCTTAAAGCATAGTCATGTTTAGATACTTTCTTAATAGGCTTGGAACTCTGAGACGCAAAACGCTGACAGTAGGTCGATTACCACATAATGGAAGGACCCAGGCTGAATCCAGGAGCAAATGGACCATGGGGAGCAAGCCAGAATGATGTTGACTATCAAGCTCATGACAACCCATAAACTGACTAGACCATGCAAGGAAATTACCAAGATTGGAGGCCCAAGGCAAAAACTATCACTTAATACACTAACTGATCGATTTCATGAGAGAGCAGGTAGGCAGAGGCCTCGACTGGTTGGCCCACCTTGTTATTCCAAACAATACCCTAACTTTGCCACCTTCAAGGCTGAGACCAGTCAGTCCAATATTGAGAGTTGGGTGGAGTTGATTTTTCAACTCCTTTTCTAGTACAGCTTTTTCTTGGTATACGGCCTACCACCCAATCTTTATCACTGATATTTTCAATGCTAAGTTCTACTAAACATCCTTAGTGGTTTTTATCACTGATCCGGCCAAAACTGCACCGAATGGCCGGAGAACCTGTCAATAACTTCATAGAACGATTCAAGCAAGTCAAGCTTGGAGTCAAATTCTACCTACCTAAATTTGAGCTTATGAAATTAGCCTTAAATGACCTACATTTTAAATAAAGAATTAAATTCATGAGCTTGGAATTTCAAAACAAGTTCGAGCTAAACGAGAGGGCCTTAAGATATAAGAAAACACGGGAGAGTAAGAGAGATAGGATGAACTCTCAAAGGGAACCTACTCTTAGGAACCCAACGCTAGGGTTTCTGGTATAGAAGATTGACCTGAGTTTGAACTGGCAAAAATTATTACCATAAAACTTTATGCCTGTAACACTGCAATTGAAAGGCCCTAGCCTTACACTATAGAAATCTAAAATTTAACGAAAATTCTTTCACGACGGAGCTAATTAAGTTCGTCAATAGAGGTAGAAGAATGTTGACGAATCTCATGTTCGTCAACATTAGTCTACGCTTTCTTGATGAGTGCGTTTCTTCACCAAGAAATTCACGCTTTTGTTTACGAATATCATGATTTGTCAAAAATTTCACCAAAAAAATTGGGCTAGGAGACCGAAACATTTGAGTGCACATTTGAAATGGGTGAATTTATTAGTGACGGATCAAGTTCCTCTAGGAATGTAAAAAATTCAATACAAAACACATCAAAATTAAAGTAAGGGCAAGACCTCTCCTTTTTATACTCTATCTATCCTCAGCTGTGAACACATCTTTCTCTCCATCACTCCTTCACTGTTGCATCGCCACCACCACAACCACCACCGGCTTCCACGTCAAGTAGTGGGTTTGTGTTTTCATGTATGTGAAGTTGTGTTCGTACCTTGCAATTTTGTCTATTATATCCTATTAGTATTAAATAGTAATTTGGGCTTAGTTAGTCCTTTCTTACGTGATAAACTATTGGCGCCAGTCCCACATTTTGTCTCTGTGGACCGAGGAGAAAGAAGGCTAGGCAGGAAGAGGATTGTAGCGTGAGAGAAGCAAGGAGGTCAACCTGTTTCAAATATACGACATGGATTCTGGCAATGCAATGGAGGTCGATCCGAATGAATCATCATTTCCACAGAGGTCAATCTTTCTTTGCTAGGCTAGAGGATAGCAATACAAATAGATTATCGAAAAAACTATTATATAAATGTTGTTTATTTCTTATCTTAAAATGAAAACACTCACGATCTCACATTAGTGTTCTAGTACAATAAATTTCACAAATTAGTAAAAGGGTTGAGATGTGCTTTTGTGATAAATATGAGGATAGTATGGTAAATTAGAAGGTCAAACTTAATTATGATAAATATGATTATTTTCATAATCCTCACTTTCCAGAATTATAGATTTAGTTCGTATTTAGCTTTTTGAGCCAGATCAAATCTCTTAATCTTTTTTGTCAAACGCCCACATATTTGATGTAATATAGATTAAATCAGGTTTGACCATCCCCATATCAATCCCAAACACGAGGATAACGTTATGAACATGAAGATCAATGGAACAAACACATGACAGAGAGAGACCCTAGTGAAAGAACACCCCGCTTGCACTCAATCCTCCAAATAGAATCAAACAATTAGTTCCAAAATGAGAACCATGCCAGTTACTAACCTCTACCGAAGAACACAAGTTAAAAAAAAATCAATAAATCACGACTTTGGGATCCCTGAATTCAAGAGAATTGAGCCTTCTTACGCATATAAGAGTGACAAAATAGTGCTAATTTTGACATTCAAACGTCCATACACTTACTTGGTGACTTAGAATTAACCTTTCATCCCATACCGTGAAATTACTAATTTAATTTGTTGCTTATTTGAGCTTTTTTTTCCATTTCTTAGGCAACGAATAAAATACGAGAACTATTATCCCTGACGACAGAATTATAAGCTAGCAGCATAAGCTTTTTAAACAGTAAGTGCAAGTTTGACTCAGGAGGAAGAACTATGTAGGAAAGATTTTCAGTTTACGTTTTCTAACTCCATTGAAGGCTTCTTTATCTATATCTATATCTATATCTATACTATATATAATGAGAAGACCTTTTTTGGTGTTACACTGAAATTCATTTTGGTGCCGACAAATGTTCATTATGAGGACAAAATTGTAAAATATAACTACCCACTCTCTATAAAACCATTAGGGTCCGTTTGGAACCAATTCTTTTGGAATTTGGATTTCAGATTTGGAATTGGATTTGGAATTCAATTCACTTCTTTTTGTTTGGAACGAAAGGGAATTCAAATAACAAAATTTCAATTTTGTGTTTGGAGAACAGAGGAAATGGAAATGTAATATTTTTTTAGACAATTATATCCTTGATTTACGATGAAAAACAAATTACGGTAAATGGTTTCAAGTGTGCTAGTGCCAGCACATGGTGGTGGCGGCAGCGGCGGCACTGCACGGTGTAGCAACATCGACGGTGGTTGGGTGGTCAAGTGATGGTAATGATGGTAGTCGTGGTATTGAGGTGTAACAAAGTGTAACTAGAGGTCATCAACTGACGCCAATAGTGATGCCGATGGCAGTAGTGGCGGCGGTGGTGGCAGTAGTGGTGGCGGCGGAGGCGACAGTAGTGATGGCGACGGTTGTGGTGGCAGTAGTAGTGATGGCGACGGTGATGGTGGTGGTGGCGGCAGTAGTGATGGTGGTGGGGGTGAAGGCAGTAATGGCGGCATCAATGGTGGCAGTAATGGTGGTGGCAATAGTGGTGGTGGTGGTGGCAGTAGTGGTTGCTGCGGTGATGGTGGTGGTGGCGGTAGTAGTGATGGTGGTGGGGGTGAAGGCAGTAGTGGCGGCAGCGGTGGTGGCAGTAGTGGCGGTGGTGGCAATAGTGGTGGTGGTGGTGTTGGTGACGGTGGTGGTAGTGGCATTATTGGTGGCAGTGGCGGCGATAGTGGTTGTGGTGGTAGTGGTGGCGGTGGTAGTGGTGGCGACGGTGGTAGTTGTGGTAGTACTGGCGGTGGTGGCGGTGGCGGTAGTGGTGGGGGATCCAGTGGCAGCGGTGGTGGTAGTAGCGGTGGCAGTAGGGGTGGTGGTGGCAGTAGTGGCAGTACTGATGGTGGCGGTGGCGGTGGCGATGGCGGTGGGGTAGAGGTGAGGGATGCAGTGGCGATGGTGGTTGTAGTGGTGGTGGTGGTGGTAGTGTTCGCATTGGTTGTGGCGGCAACGACAGTGGTAGTGATGACGGCGGTGATAGTGGTGGTGGTAGTGGTGGTGGTGGCAGTGGTGGTAGTAGTGGCGGCGACGACGGTGGTGGTGGCGACAGTAGTGGTGGCGGTGGCAGTAGTGGTGCTGGTGGTGGTAGTAAAAGTGGTGTTGCGGTAGCGGCAATGAAGATGGTGGTGGTGGGTTCATTGTTGGAGAGATCTAGAAAAAAAGGGTAAGATAGGTAAATAATTAATTTTAATTCAAGTAAATCGAAATCCCATGAAATCCGACCATTTTTCATCGGATTTCACACTATAGAAACAAATCCAGTCAAATCCCATGAAATCCAATTCCAATTCCTTTTTTTAATGTTCCAAACAACAAAATTTAAGAATTTGAAATGAAATCCCATCAATTCCATGGTTCCAAACACACTCTTAGTTACAAACATCACTCTCTGGAGGTAACTATCCATTTTCTATTCTACATTTTCTTCTACATTTCTCCTTCTCTCTCAAATCCGAAGAAAATTCAAATTACAATCACTCAATTGCATTTGTAAGCGACAGTGAGTAATTAAGCAGATTATCTTAAAATACATTACCCATAATTTGCAATGACATAATCGCACACGCATTATGTGTGCATGGCATCTCGTTGTACTAATAATAAGAGCATAGAATAAATCGAGCTTTTTTTTAAATTTTTTTTTTATCAAAATTGCAGTTTATATGACCCGACAATTTGGGGTTTTGAACTCGAGACCTTAAGATTATTTCTCAAGAACCTTTGCAACTTCACCCACCCTTGAGAGTTTAAATTGCTATTTGTGTGTCTTAGTTGTTAACGGATTTGACGAATTCCTGCCAAATTTTCTTTTCATCTTGTGTAAGGTCTTTTCATAACATGTCTAAGCATGTTGAAAGGAAAAATTCAGTCGCTTTTATTGATGTACTTGATTATTGAGATATTTACCCACAAGGAAACGTGAATTAAAGTGGAAAAGATAACGTTCTTATTGATTGTTCACATACTGTCACCAATAAAGTGGTGACAAACATTTCGTTAACTACGAGATGATAAAACTTTTCATGTTGTTATTATATACACATTGATAACAAGGTAAGAATTTTTTCAGTGGCAAGCATTTTTTGCAATGGATTATTACCTATGGAAATTAAAATACGTCGGTAAAAAGAAGTAAATAAATTACCTGTTGTTTTTTGAAAGATTTTTAGCGACAAAATTCCGTTTCTAATTGATCTTTTTCTTTTCTATTCTTTTTTGGGAAAATTCAAAATATATATGGAAAGAAATGTGACTGTTTTTACCGACAGATTTTCCATGTATAAAAGTCCAGGTAATTACCTAGTTCGTCGGCAATATTTTAGGGGCGGCGTTATTGCTGACGGACTTTTAGCGGCGGAAATTACATCGATAAACTCTCTAGCGATGAATTGGCTAATGTTTAGAAACGGAAAATTCCATCATTAAACCCTGCTTTCTTGTGGTGCAACTCTCGTGCCTTCAAAACCTACATTTTGTGGATAGTAACATCGATCCAGAACTTTCACTATTTCGTAAATATAATTCGGGGCTAAAGATTCCGGTCAATCAACAAGTATGATCATTTCTGGAAAAGTGAGGCTTCAATTTCTGATTTATATCCCCAATAGTGCTTAAGGATGTAGATCCCCCTTCTACGGTTGGATTACTAATTAGGATAAGTTAATCAATGATGCCGCACTCCTGATATTTTCAAAACTTTGTGCAGATAATATGATTGTTAATGGTCTTTATTACGTTTGGCGAGCATCCTTTAAACCGATTATATCCCCAAAAACTCAATGATGTGTAGGACGCATTAATACGATGCATCAAGAAATGACGTCCGACATTATTGAGGTGCCTTTGTTTTAAACAGAATAACATTCAGCAACCCCCTTCTTGTGTGATTCTAGGAGCACCTTGATAAGACCGGTGCTTCAAAAACAGATGTTCTTCATCAAATCACATGGCTATCAACGATCACACTCCCGCACATACTGTATGACTTGAGGCCCTACTCCCTCAAACTACACGGTGAGTTTACTTTGATGCAAATAAAAGATGCTTTCCAGTGGCACTTTCCCCCCATTCTTCCAGTACCTACAGAGCCAGCATTTTTCAGAAACACAGCAAGCCAGATTAATCAATCCAAAAGTATATGCCTTCAGATTTCAGTTGAATGAGGTTTCAATCGCTGAATTATATCCCTGAATGTGACGGAGAATTGTTCATTGGCCCCCTGAGATCTTTTCTCTCAGCATGACGTTTAACCTTCAAACTCTGTACTCGATAATATGTTTGTCAAGTGAATACATGCAAGTATAAGCACATCTACTGGGGGTGAGCTTAAGCTGCGTTTTGATCAAAAACCATAATGCGCCAAAGGGTAAATCATATTGGTTTTTCCAGAAGGAAGAAGCCATTTTTGTGCATATCGTCAGGCATACATCTTTACGCTTGTCTCAAAAAACCCGTTTGTTGTGCCTCAAAGAACCTGCATATCACCCGAAGCTATTACTGAGTTATATATTAGCTTTGGCCTCCACTCAAAATAAGCATTACAAGAGCCACTAAACTGATTATATGATAATAATTTAAAGACAGTGATGACAAAGAAAGTGGGTTCACAGTCAATGTGCAGGTGACACAAGGAATAGAGTCCAAGTCAGATGCCAAGTACGCTGATGTGAGACACAACAAAGATGGAGTAAGGACAGAGACCAAGGCCTTCCCAGACAGAGCATGAGGATAGCAATTCTGCGAGTGCGATGGCGCGGGGTGAATAGATGACGACAGTCACAATCCGATACTTAGGTCCAGAGTCAAGATCTTGTATATTTCTCTCTCTAGAATGAGAAAGTGAAAATGTGAGAATGAATTCTATGAATGTGAAGTCCTGAAAATGAGTTTTTAAGGCTCATATATATAGAGGTTGAGATGATGATGTCATTAACCAATAGGTGGCGTTTCTCGGGAGTGACACGTCACCGAGGGAGTCTATGGGTGCCGGTGCTCTATAGACTGTCGAATCGCATGTTCACCTGGCTTGTCCTGCACAAGGTCGCTCTGTCTGTGTGGAAAGACTAGCCCACACAGCATGGGTGTGCGTAGCCCCAGTCCAAAACCCTTAAAGAGGTCTACTGGATGTCGAGAGATGCCGATGACCTAGTAACGGTTGGGAAGACCCGACGTCCAACTGCCAGGCGGACTAGGTCCGATGCCCTCCGGAGACCTGCTCCCGTCTCAGAGTGACCCGTTGTTTATAATCCATCAGGGTGCCGATGAAGCCCCCAGTGCCGGAGTATGTAAGCTAGTCACGCAGACACCCTAGTAAAGATAGTGTCCTGGCAGAGTCGCCTATCTCGCGGGTGAGTCTTTATGCTGGAGCACTCAGAATGAGCCAAAGGTAGTGTCCCGAAAAGTTGCCTCCCTGACGGGCTGAGGTAGTGTCTAGAAGGAGTCATCTGCCCGACACGCCAAGGTAATGTCCCGGAGGAATCGCCTACCCGACAGGCCGAGGAAACGTCCCTAAGGAGTAGCCTACCTGGCAGAAGGAGAGTTAGAGCTCCCTAGTAGAGACAGTGTCCTGAATAAGTCGCCTATCCTAGTTGGTGAGTCCTTGTGCTGGAGCACTCGAAGTGCACCAAGGTTGTCCCGGAGAAATCGCCTACCCGATGGGCCGAGGTAGCATTCCCAAAGAGCCGTCTACCTCGCGGAAAGGGGAGTTTCATGCTGGAGCACTTGGAGTTTTCTGGCGGAGATAGTTGCCCAGAGAAATTGTCTATCCCCGCGAGTGAGTCCTTGTGCCGGAGCACTAACAGCGCGCCAAGGTAGTGTTCCGAAGGAGTTGCCTACCCGACGGGCCAAGGTTACATCCCGGAGGATCCGTTTACTTGGCAGAAGAAGAGTCTTCATTTCGGAGCACTTAGAGCTCCTTGGCGGAGATAGTGTCATGGAAGAGTCGCCTATTCTCGCGGGTGAATCTTTATGCCAGAGCATTCAGAGATGCCAAGGTAGTGTCTCGGAGGAGCTGCCTACTCGACGGGCCAAGGTAACATCCCGGATGAGCCATCTACCTGGTGGAAGGGGAGTTTCATGCAGGAGCACTTAGAGGTCTCTGGCGGAGATAGTCTCCAGAAGGAGTCGCATATCCCCATGGGATGCTGCACATTCTGGGCAGTGGGTCGAAGCATGTTCAACGATCAAGGAAAGATGCACATGGTGTGGTGAAAGAATGGACCAACAGGGGGATGTGGTAGTGTGACAGAGCGCCAGGGGGACGTGGTAGTGTGACAGAGCGCCAGGGGGCGTGACTGAATGAGCGGCATGGCACGGACGCAACATAGTGTGTGCGGTGTCGGCGGCTCAGTATTGTGACAGAGAGCCAGGAGGCGCGATTGTATCAACGGCGCGGCGCATGGGGTGCCGACAACATGATAACGTGACAGAGAGCCGGGGGGTACAACTGTATAAGCAGCGTGGCGGATTGAGTGCGGTGCCGGCGGCATGGTAGTGTGATAGAGAGGCAGGGGGAACGACTGTATCAGCGGCACTGCGGGGCGCATGGGCGAGGCGGACTCTGTGCAGTGCTGGCAGCATCATAATGTGATAGAGAGTTGGGGAGGTGCGACTGTATTATGAGCGCGACGCATGGCCGCGGCAGAGTTAGTGGGCAGCCGGCCGACCAGGCAGTCGATCGGTAGTGACCGGTCGGCCAGGGCAACCGTTTGACTGGGGCTGGCCAACCGGTGCAGCCAAGGGCGGACCTACGTTGTGACAAAGGGGGCTGAAGCACCCCCTCACTTTTGAGAAAAAAATTATTTTTTTTGGGAATCCCACCGCGACTCCATTCCCGAGATCCCGTTCCCCGAGACGTCGTTGCCCGATACCCTGTTCCCCGAGACCTATACTCGACAGTCATCCCCCCCCCTCTCTCTCTCTCTCTTACCGTGACCGTGAGTGACTGACCGCCGGTGGACTGAGCTTAGGCAGGCCGTGACAACTGACGAGGCTACTCCGAGGATCTGCCGGCGACGCACCGACACACCAGATCAGGCGACGCATCGGGGCACCATATCAGGCGACCCACCGACGCACCAAATCAGGCGACGCACCGACACACCAGATCAGGCGACCTGCGATGGCGGCGACGAGATCTGGCCCCTCACTCCGCTCTTCGACTGCTACTCCGAAGTCCGACCAGATCTGGCCCCTCACCCCTGCCGGCAACCGCGTCGACGCCGACGACTGACGAGGCTCCCTGTTGTGGGTCTTAAATGTTCAGTTCAAACAAGAGGTGGGTCTTTAATGTGTCATGTATCATATCAGCGCTCAGAAAGATTTTGCAATAGTGACTCAATTTATCTTTCTAACGGATATAGGGTTGAAGATTTATGCGTTGAAGGGCTCAAGAAATGTTACTTTCTTGATTTTCTTGGACCGAAAGGATTAGCCGAGGAGCTTTCACGACGAACGTCGTGCGAGTAAGCAAACTTCGCATTTAATCTTGACGATGATAGATTTGTTGCTTGACACTTTTCACAAGTCATGTGAGTAGAAATAGTAGCCTATCTGAAAGTTTGTTATTTCACTAGGGTGATAGGGTTTGATCATCGGAAATCAGTGCTTGGCGAGGTTCCTAAAGATTGTCACTGCAACCTCATGTTTCACGTTGATCTTGATAAGAGTAGCTCTACTGCTGTATATGAATATTTCTCTGCTGCAATCTCAGAAGTAAAATCTAATGATGTAAGTACAACAGGGGGTTGCTACTTCTATATGCTTTGATTGAGTAGCAACTTCTACTTAGTTGAACAAAGTCTTATATTTGCAATTACCACCCACATGAAATTTAAAGGTTGTTTGTTATAGACAAATATTAATCTGGATTTTCGGTCTGATTACATTTTTGGGCCTGTAAATAAGCCAAACTAGAGTGGAATTCAAGTTCCCAAGTCTATGCCACCAACACCTTTGGTACCATTGCAGCGATCATTATTTTGCTACTAACAGAAATGTTTTTGTCCTCTCGATTACTGAATTTAACTGACCAAGATCGTCTGGAGATGGTCCTGAAGTACATCGAGGATGGAGATCTTCGCCGATTGAGCTTAGGAGATATTAAAGCATTTAATATTGGACTTGGTGAATGGCGTTCGAAGTTGAACTGCATAACTAATCCACACATGTATGAACAGGTTCAGTGAGTTCGTATTATCCTTTCTGAGAATAAATATGCGTCTATTCTTCCTTGCCTACTTAGTGCTACTGCTAAAGTAGTTCAGTTCCCCTCCAAGCAAAATCATATTAAAAGGGAAAAAAAACATGAAGGACCCTCTTTTATGGATAGTGTTTGACAGTGTTTCATCATTTGAAGAATGTTTGAGAGTCATGCGGTTCATCTTTCATCTGATTGTTCCTTTTGTTTTAGATTGATCACATATTTTATGAATGATAGTTTGATTTGCTACGTTGAGAAAAGTGTCTTCAAAACTATTGAGAACGAAGTTATTATCAAACGCTACCAATCTTCGGGGCCTCATCGAATAGTTATTTAGTAATTTCGTTTGTAAACACTTGGAGTATAATTTGTAATTTTTTTTTTTTGTATTGTACTTATAAAGAGTCTTTAATGGCTCTCGTTAAACTTAATAATACTTTTTGTATGCTTTTTAAGTGCACTTTGTTTTAATAAAAAATAATATTGAATTCAATATAATTTTTGTCCTCCCTGAAGAAAATTCCTGCTTCCGCCCCTGAGTGCAGCTAATCGACCGCTTCAACAAGCCGACCGCGACCGGGGCAACCAACTGATCGGGTCAGTCTCGTTAGAATAGTCATATGGAATAATAGAGGTACAAGTGTACGTAACGAGGATAGCAATAGACATTTTAACACAAAAGTGACAGTCAAGCAGACCGGAACGTTGCTCAAACATCAATCCAAAGAAAAAATGTGCCTCCCATAGAAATAGAAATAGAAAGAGAAGGGGAAGAAGACAGAAAAACTAGATATAGGTCACATCAATCCAAAGAAAAAATGTGCCTCCCGTAAAAGAGAAGGAAGAAGACAGAAAAATTAGATATAGGTCACGATTAACGGTGGGACTCGACCTGGCTTGTCCTTCAACCACTCGCCTTTTTTGTCAATATCCATTCCCTGCGTCATTTTGCATGTTTTTATGTGCAAACAAGCCTATGTTGAAATGTCAATTTTATCCGACTAGAACTGGATGATTCGTTTTTATTGATCGTTCACATTGTCCGTCGCCAATTACCAACACTTCATCAAATCGTGGGATGAAAAAACTTTTCATATAATCTATTATACACCGATAACATGATAAGACTTTTCAATTTTATCATCTCCTCTATCATAACGGAGAAAAATATTAAGGAAGGGTTAATTCTATTTTTCTCCCTTCTACTTTGCCCTTTTTTCTATATTAGTCCCTGCACTGCTAAATTCTTGATTTTATTTAAGTTTCTCTTGGATCCCTGACAAGGTCATCGGTTTTATCATTTGTTACATTTCAAAATATAGTCTATCCAATATATTAACTTATAAAAACCTACATAATTAGATTAAGAGAAAGAAAAAAAAGCACATCTGAGATTTTGAAATGAAAAATAAATTTTGTAATTTTTTTTTCTAAAATATCACGTAGAATTAAAACTTTAGACCATTTGAAAGCAAATCTAAGAAAGTTTTTTTTATACAAACTATGCGAACTGGTCGACTGTGCGACTGCCAAGGAGCTTGAGGACGCGTAACTAGACGAAAAATCAGGCATTTCAGGAGGCGTAAATAGCGAGCGACTAGGTGAGCAATAGGCGAACTGGTCGTCGACTAGGCATTGAGCTGTAAACCTTGAATGTGATGATCAAATGTTCATCTTTTCATTCCTGACTTATTGGAGCATCACGTAATTAAATTTTAGTTTCCTTTTTTAAATTTCTCTTGTTGTAAATTTCAATAGGTTCATTTATCGAGTTAGCAATTTGATGAATATCGAAAATCTGGAATGAGAAAGAGATATAGAGGTAGAGGTAAGGAGGAAGATCATATAAAGATTAATTTCGGACAACCTCCATAAATGCCGGTGAAAGATTGAAGTTGGAGATCCAAAAATAGAAAAAGAAAAATGAAAGAACTCAACTGATGAAGTTTTTGAAATAGAAAAACAAGGCAAAAGATACTCATTCATAACAATACAAAAATGTAATAAAACATATGACTTTGAAGGGTAATATAAGAAACACAGATAGTACGATTAATTTTTTCTTATAGATATGAAAGGTTAAATAGACCAATTTTGATGAAACGTAGAGCAATAATTAAAATCCATTTAACCACGAAAGACCATAGAAAAGGAAGGAAGACCATAGAGAAAGTTCACGGTCAACTGTGGGACTCAACCTTGCTCGTGGTTGTCCTTAACCACTCACGTCTTAATCAATCTCGATTCCCTTGTCTTGAAGGTACGCGCATTCCCAGACATAACCAACAGATGCCATTTTCCCTAAATGTGATGATCTGAAACCCTCAGTGCTAATTGCTCAAAACCTCGACTTGTGAGTGCGCAGAGAGAACAAGAGAATGGACTATCCAAGGCTCTTTCTCTGGTTTCTGTTCATTCTCAATTTCTTAGTGAGCCTCACCACTCCCCAGCCAAGTCTGGCATACCACAGCTGTTCAACTAGTGGCAACTACACCACCAACAGCACCTACGCAGCAAACCTGAGAGGCCTCCTTTCCTCCATCCCAACCAGCTCCGATCTCAACTCAGACGGCTTCTTCAACACTTCTATCGGCCAAAGTCCAAATCAAGTTTACGCTATTGGACTCTGCAGAGGCGGTCAGAATGTCACCAGCTGCCGCAACTGCCTCAGTAACACTATTATAGTCATCACCCAATCATGCCCTAATCAGAGAGAAGCCAGTGGCGGGTACGATGGGTGCAGGTTAATGTTTTCCGACCATAACATAGTTTACTCGCCGGAATATTATCTTCTTTACTTCCGTTGCAACGGGAATAGCGCGGGGAATCTGGCCCAGTTCAATGACATACTGGGCAATCTTTTGCTCAGTTTGCGTGACGGAGCAGCGATGGCTCCGCAGAAGTACGCGGTTGATGAGGCCAACTTCACGATCGTTCAGAACATTTATGGGCTGGCACAGTGCATGCCGGACGTTTCGGAGTCGGATTGCCGGAGGTGTTTGGATATGGCTAGGATTGACATGACCAACAATTGTAGTGGGAGGATTGGTGTTATTTCTGCTAGGTATAGCTGTCAACTGCAGTACGAGTTGTACGAGTTCTATCAACCTCCGGGTGATGGACCGCTGCTGCTGCCGTCAAGCGATACGCCGGCTCCACCGCAGATGCAGTCTCCTCCTCCGCTGTCAACCAATACCTCTGGTACGCTGCGTGCCGTTTGATTTTCATGTTTGCAATGGTGATAAAAGTAAACATGATATAGAGAGCTCGTCAAAAAATTAGCCTATAAACTGTTAAGGGTGTGGCTTATTACTGTAACAACCATGCGTTCATGGAAATGAAGTCCTGGAAAAAGGCTGGTTAGATGGTACTGTTATAAAAGTAAAGCTCTTCTTGCTATGGAAATAGCTCCATGTGCTATGGAAATCTGGCCAAGTCGTTGAAGGCTGAAGCGCATGTGCTATGGAAATGATATCATTTCCATAGCACATGCGCTTCAGCCTTCAACGACTTGGCCAGATTTCCATAGCACATGCGCTTCAGCCTTCAACGACTTGGCCAGATTTCTGAAGTTAGGCAATCGTCCTTGAAAAGTTAAAATTTGTAATTAAGATTCATAGAGATTTGGGTTGTTGCCTCTGGAAACGTGTATCTTGTTAGCGTGGGTTTAAATCGTACAGTTCTTGCCACATTACCTATCTTGTTAGGTGAAAATAAGTTTTTGATAATTTATTTGTATAATATATTAATTTAAAAATAAAAATTATGTTAACATTACTTTTCTAATGGATATTAAAATTTTATTTATTAAGTATCCTCTATGGTCATTTTGTCATAGTAAAATTGATTTAAACACTTTTTATCCAAATATTTTTTACAACTTTAAGTTAGTTTACAATTACTTTTGCGAAATAACAAACTGATTTTACTTAAAATAGATTAAATCTAAATCTGAAGACTGATTATGATTTAAGCTGAAATTTACTTTTTGTAATCAATTCCAAACGGGTTCTTACGGATAAACAATTGATACTAAAAATGTTGTTGTCTTTGAGATTTTTAGTGATAGTTTTTTTATCATTAAGATATAAATTGCGACATTTTCAATCACAGTAGAGGTGACATCCTAGTCCATGTGGACATCAGTTGTAATATTGTGAAAGTAGTTGCTGTCACCTTTTATCTCTCCAATGAGGTACATGTAGTTGATCAAATTTGGCATTTCATTTGAATTTCATCTGGATATGTAGGGGGTGCCACGCAGTCTCCTCCTCCTCCACTATCAAGCGAAACCCCTGGTACGTAAGTGCTAGTTTACTTTCATGTTTACACTTCAGATGGAATACTGAGAAGTAGTTGCGGTAACTTATTATCTTTTCAATAAGGTACAGGTGTTTGAGTAGTTAAATAATTTGGCAATCAGTTCAAAGTTTATTTGGTCATTGCAGGAGGTGGCAGCAATAAATCAAAAACAATTATCACTATTGCCGTTCCTACAGCTTGTACGTTGTTGATAGTGGTCCTCGTTTGCCTCTTTCTAAGTCTGAGGAAGCGCAAAAAGAATGTTGAAAGTAAGTTTAATACCACAATTACTTTCTTTTTGTCGCTCAAAATGCATCCAATTAACAATTAGAAAGAAACAAAGATGATTAACTAGTACAAATTGTTTATACAGTGCCTGCACGCTTGCTTTTCTCTCGTTTCTAGATTAAACTTAGTAGTTAGTGTACCTCAACACCATTCAAAAGCAACCTAAAAGGGTAGTGGAGTTGGCAAGGGGTTTCGTGGACACCCCCCCCCCCCCCCCAGGTTATATATATAAATTGTAGTTGTATTAGATATCCCAGTTGGGAATTTTTTTAAAAAAAAACACCATTCAAAAGCAAAATTTCCTTTCTTCCATGACACGACACAGAAACATTTCTAAATCACAACAGTTATATGGTCAGGTTTGACCTCGGAAACTTCACTAGACCCCCCTGTGGGACCACATTGTCGTGCACATTTTGGAGCCCACATTGTCGTCCACGTGAATAATTTTGGTTTGCAAAACGGATCCCTAATTTTTGCTAAAGAGTTCGATGTAATTACACGCGCAACAATGTCAAGAAACTCATTCTTAAGTAATTAGACCAAGCATTTACTCTCGGTTTTATTTTTTCACTTGTGACATATAAAGCTTCTTAGCTGTACTTTTTCCTGTTCCTGAAGATGTAGGAATTACAACCACTTACGATTAAAAAAACTTTGAGATGACTAAACATTGATCGTGATAACTTTTTTTTTTTTTGGGTGAAGGTGTTGATGAAATTAGCAGCATAGAGTCCTTGTTGTTTGACTTTGACACTGTAAGGGCTGCGACCGATAACTTTTCAGATGCAAATAAGCTTGGGCAGGGTGGATTTGGTGTTGTTTACAAGGTAACAAGCAACACTCTAAATGTGTATCGACAACTTGATATTTGTTTCAGATTTTGTAGTATAAGTTGGTGGGAACCACATGCGTGTCAACAAGATGGTTAAACTTCATATCTTAAGTATGCGTCGGTTCTTCTTCATCTTCAGGGTAGGCTTCAAAATGGACGAGAGATAGCAATAAAGAGATTGTCAAAGGATTCAGGTCAAGGTGAATTGGAATTCAAAAATGAGGTCTTGTTAGTGGCAAAGCTTCAGCACAGAAATTTGGTTAGACTCCTTGGTTTTTGTCTGGAAAAAACGGAACGACTTCTTATCTATGAATTTATGCCGAATACAAGCCTTGACAAATTCCTATTTGGTACGAAATAAAGCTCTCTTGCTTCTATTCTATGAATTATAAGTGCTCTTTGATATTTTAATTGGGCTACCACACGTGCACGAGGCATGACTAAGATGTCTGAGGAGATAAAGCAAAAAATAGAAATAGAAAAACTAAAGACTACACGATTTTTAATTGGTTATGCTATCCTATAGCGTAAAATGAAACCTTACATTACATAATGAGACTTCGTAGTTAGCTATTTCATGGAGACTTGACAAAGCTTATGTCTGGTCATACTTGTAGATAAGGCAAAACGGGGATGTTTGGACTGGCATACACGACACAAAATTATAGGAGGTGTAGCCCGGGGACTTCTATACCTTCATGAAGATTCGCGACTTCGAATCATTCATCGCGATCTCAAAGCTAGCAATGTTTTGTTAGATGAAGAGATGAACCCTAAAATTTCTGATTTTGGCATGGCAAGATTGTTCGAGTTAGATGAGACGCAAGGGGACACAAACAGAATCGTCGGAACCTAGTAAGCATATATTTATGCTAACGTGATATTACCTTGAAGCATGTTTGCATTCTCTATCAACAAAGCAACACAAATAGTCCAGTAAACTTAACTTTTATTCTTAAGCGGAATTTTTTAGATGTAATCTTGAAACTGTGGAGTAAAATGAGCATTTAACTGCCGCAGTGGATACATGGCACCAGAATATGCAATGCATGGGCAGTTCTCTGTGAAGTCAGATGTCTTCAGCTTTGGCGTGTTAGTCCTTGAAATTGTAAGTGGTCAGAAGAACAATTGTTTCGATAATGGAGGGAATGTAGAGGACCTTCTAAGCTATGTAAGTATGATTCCAGAAGATGCATTACTAGCCACACTAGATCTAACATAGAGTATACTTTCCATTTTGGTTACACATGTTGAGTACTTACCATGTTGGGTGCTTTTAGGCATGGAAAAATTGGAGCGAAGGAACAAGTTCAAATCTAATTGATCCTACATTGAGGGCCGAATCTGGTTCAATACGCGATATCATACGATGCGCCCATATTGGGCTGTTATGCGTTCAAGAACATCTAGCTTCCAGACCGACTATGGCTTCAGTTGTTCTCATGCTCAATAGCTTCTCAATGACCCTCCTGATGCCGTCAAAGCCTGCATTTTTTATGCATAGTAGCATCGACCCAACGTCTGCACTGCTTTCTGAATATAGTTCGGGGGCTAGAGACTCCAATAAATCAACAAGTGAATCTGCTCATTTCTCGAGAAATGAGGCTTCAATTTCTGAGTTATATCCCCGGTAGTGATTGAGGATGCACGTCCCCTACTTGATCGGATTGCTATCAAGGATAGGTAAATGGTCCTTATTATTGTGTTGATAAAGGATAGCTAAATGGTCCTTATTATGTTTTGCGAGCATCATATTAAATCGATTATATCCTTTAAGAAGACAACGACGTTATAGAAATTTAGTGATGATGACGCATAAAATCAATGCATAAAAAATGACGTGCGACACTTTTGGGGTGCCAAAATTGAACAATATAACCTTGCATTCGCAGATAGACACAAAAAAGCAGCTCTTTCCATGTCCTAGCCAAAATTTCGTCGATTTAGCAGCCCTTTTTGCGTGGTTGTAGGAGCACTTTTATAAGTCCAATGCTTTGAAAACAGATGTTCTTCATGAAATCATAAGGCGAACACCGATCGCACTCGTTGAAGATCAATCAGCTGCACATGTGATATGACATGGGCCCCTACTCCCTCAAACTACGCAGTGTCTTTACTATGAACCAAAGATTAAGAAAGACGCTTTCTAGTGCCCAGTAGCGGACTAGCAGCCTTGGTGCAATGCTGCACATTCCGATCTTTCCAATCTTCTGACTGTAGTTTTGTTTTTGGGCAATAGGCTTAGCCCATTTTCTTATTGAAAACAATGTACACTGGGGGGAACATAGTGTGGAAGAACAATCTAAACATAGTACGGCCCTAAAAGGAAAAGAAGAGAAAGAGGGAGAAAATACAGTAGATGATGTGAGTTTAGTTACCACCCATAGGGGAGGAACAACCATCTAAGCCTTTGATGCAAAACACTTCGACAAATATTTGCAGGAATAGAATATACTCATAGGGGAGGAACAACCATCTAGATCTCACGTTAATCTTCAAATTTAAAGTAGAATATACTCACTATTAATAACTGACCCAAAATAAACAATTACCAGCAGTGCATTAAAATGTGCCTCTTATATTGTATCTCAGGCAAAGCTCTGTGGATACGGAACTATATAAATTGTGCATTCATGTTTCTATGAGGTCGTGTAATGTTTTTCTTAATGCTTTGTCGCTTAGGGTGGTGATTTATCAGAAACAACCATCTCTATTGTCTCTGCCTCTAATACAAAACTCGTTCACAAATATTTTCAAGAACTGACGCCCACCGAACCACGAGGTGATGAAGTCTTTGATACGGTCGTACACTATCTTTTTGGTACGTCCTATTTGCTTACTTGCGAACTATTCAACTCAAGGTAAAGATGAATTTGCACACCAACACATATTGGGTTTACATAGGAGCTTCACAGGGCCTAATTACAAAGAAAAATTGCAAGGTATCGGCCTAAGCGAGGCTAATACATCTGAAGGTGTCAAGAATGCAACGTCATCAATTGGTGAGAAAGCGGCCTACATATAAGTCCCCACTTGAGGCTGATATGTCTAAATGTGGACAAGTTGGTGGCTATCAAACCACATCATTGCATCGAAGGACATCAATAATTAATCGATGCATGGCAAGTTCTACGGATGGGCAAGACACATGTCCCCTCCACATAAGGCATAATTTTTTTAATAAGGTAAGTGTCATCAAGAAAGGAATTGTAGAAAAAGTGTCAAGGGCTGGATGAAAAACTTAATTAAGAGGGAAAAATGAGGTCCAGTTAGTTCCAAGGTTAGATCACTCAAGAGAGCTTAGTGTGAAAGGAATGGTAAAACAGGCATGCTTGGAGATGTGGCGGCTCTAGATTGGATCACCTTGAAAGCTTGGCGTATATAGAGCAACAAGCACGCATGCCAACAGCACCTGGTTGCTCTAGATTAGATCCCTTAAAAAGCAACCTCCGGAGACTGCCGCTGATTTTCGTCCTATAAGCTTATGCAATGTTATCTATAAAATCATCTTTAAGGTTCTGGTCACTAGATTGGCTCCTATCATGAGTATTATTATTTCGCCTTACCAAAATGCCTTCGTAGCGGGCCGCACCTTAGCGGATAATGTCCTGTTAGCCCAGAAGCTGACTGATTGTGTTCGACGACGGAAATCCGGAAAAGTAGTTCTAATTGCGCTCAAAGTGGATATGAGTAAGGCTTTTGACAGGCTCCGATGGGACTTCATGTTCGAAGTCCTCTTGAGCTTTGGTTTTCCTCAATCGTGGGTCAACTTAATCCATCAATGTGTCACCTCGGTCTCGTACTCCATTCTGGTCAATGGGGCTCCAACAGCTGCCTTCAAACCACGGTGTGGTATTCGTCAAGGGGATACTTGATCCCCCTTCTTGTTCATCCTTTGCTCAAAAATCTTGTCGATGGGACTGCTTACTGCTGCAAGTCAGGGTAAATTCCAGGGCATTAAAGTAGGCCGAAGTTCACCGGCAATCACGCATTTGATGTATGCGGATGATATCTATCTTTTCTTGCGTCTGCGTAGGCATGTGGATCAGAATATTGATGCTTTTAAGCAAGTTTTAGCATACTACTGTAGCATGTCTGGCCAGCTAATAAATTGGGAGAAATCAAGTCTTGTGATTAGTCCTAATGCACCAATTGTGATGCGAAGCCAGATTCAACTGGCGTTTGAGTTCAATGAGCAACATGAATTTGGCAAATATTTGAGTATTCAATTGGATATCGCAGACAGTAAAAAGGAGATCTTTAATAGTATTATACAGCGCGTGAAGGACAGGTGTGCACACTGGTTAGGCCTCCTTCTCAATAAATCCGGTCGGGAAACTCTCATTCGTTCGGTTCTAGCTTCGCTTCTCGTTCATTATATGTCAGTTTATAAATTTCCGGTGTCGGTCTATCATAAGCTAGATCAAATTCTTGCACGCTTCTGGTGGTCAGGAGATGTAGGTTATAAATCGATTCATTGGATCTCCTGGCCTACTCTGTGTCTACCAACCAAATTGGGCGGTCTGGGTTTTCGAGATTTCAAAATTTTTAATCAATCGTTGTTGGTTAAACAAGCATGGAAGATTTGGACCTTCCCAAATAGTCTATTAGCGCAAGTGCTAAAAGGCAAGTATTTCGCACAGAGGAACTTCCTTAAGGCTAAGCCTCCTCGGCAAGGATCTTGGATCTGGCGTAGTATTTTGGTGGGTCAGAGAGCTCTTAACCACAGCATCCAATGGCAAATAGGGAATGGCCGCTCGATTTCTGTCTGGATGGATTGGTGGTTGCCTCAAAAACCCCCTGATCAATTGCAATTTTATCGAACTGTGCAGAATGAGCAGCGGCACATTGCAGACCTGTTCCTTTTAAATTTGTGCTGCTGGAACTTGCCAGTCCTGTTTGATACATTCCCGCCGGGTATAGTCTCAACTATTCTGCAAACTCCGTTACTTCCTTCTGGGTCCTCTGATGTGTGTTTCTGGCCATTTGCTTGGGAAGGCAAATTTGCAACTACCAGAACTTACAACTATCTATCTGGGTTGAAAGTCCAAAATTTGTCCTCACTGAACAGCTTACCTCCCAAGGTCTGGCAAAACCTTTGGAAATTGCCGATTCCCGAGAAAATCAATTTTTTTGTCTGGCAGTTGCTGCATCAGCGACTTGCAGTAGCCTTCGCCTTAGCACGTAGGATATGCCAGATATCTGAGACGTGTCACATCTGCTCACGCTTCCCAAAAACACAGAACCACCTCTTTCTCGACTGCGGTTACATTCAACCTATTTGGGCCCGATATTTTGGCATTAGTGGCACACCTATCTTTACCTCGGCGCGTGGATGGGTCGCTCATTATTTGACCAAACCAATCTTCGGTTCTAGTAAAGATTTGTATGAACTCATACAAGTCCTGGTGGTACTCTGGACGATCTGGTGCGCACGGAACGCACTGGTTTTCAGACGAGTGCAATTTTCTCTCGAAGGTGTTCTTGCCCAAGCAAGGGCTTTGATGCGCACCATTAGTTTTACTCCTCGTTAAGTGCATTGCTTCCAGAAATTAACAGCTAAGTTCCCTCGGACTCAGGGGAGATGCTCAATTCAATTTGAGCATTTTTATTATCCTTTATTCCCACTGCGCTTCTCTCTGCATTGTTGTTGTGACTGCTCATTCCTGCCAAAAGGGATATTCTGTGTCATCTCGGTTGCTAAGTACTCTAATAGTTTGGATACTAGCTCTCTGACCGGTCCAGTCTTAAGTCTTGATCTTGGTTCACATTTTGGTATTGGTATGGTAATGTTTGGCTCTTCGTGGAATCCAATTGGTGTCTGCACTGATTATATTTTCTCACCAGATGCGAATATGGCGACAGCGGATGCTGTGCTGCTAGCTATTGCATGGTTGATGCGGCATATTTGTTTCCATATTATTATACTTCTCCCTCACTCCGAATTTCTTGTGCAGATGCAGAAGATGAGCGACATCATCCTTCCGTTCAGCATCTTTTGTGTAATATAGCTAACTGTAGCCATGTGCATTCGATGCACGTTGCTCGTGTTACTGACTGTGTTCTGCGATTATCTTTGGCAATGGCATTTTTTGCTTCAAATTCGGGACAGCCTCTGCATCAGGAGTGGTTTGCGGATTAGACTGTTCGTGAATTGCCCCATTGTTACTGAGTGGCCCGGAGCGTGTTTTCCTTTTGTAGCTTGTCTTGCCTCTATGTATTTGTGTTTCTGTGTTTTTTTTGTACAGTTAGTTTGAGCTGTAAAACACTTTTTTCGGTTGGTATATATTTCTAAACTTCGCTCAAAAAAAAAAAAAATTAGATTGACCAGTGGCCCAATCAATACAACTCAGCTTTAAATGTCATAAATGTTGTTTCCATTAATCCTCCTCAATACCAAACACAAATTATCTCATAATTTATGTTATCACTCTTTCGTTTACCTTAAGTAAAGGTAAGGGTAGAACATAAGACCAACTGTTTGTCTCATTCAAATTGTCCCCAAAATGTACCAATCTTTTGAATCGTGGGTTTTGTATCATTCTACTTAGCCGCTCATTTGCAAACACCATGAATGTAAACTACATTTGTTCGGTTATTATTTATGCTTGGTTTGATTTGGAGTCGGAGTAGATTAAGGAGGAGAAGTGGTAACTTATATAGTATTGAAAAGTCTTAAAGCAGAAGGCCAAAAGAATTTTAAGAGTATTCCCAAGCCCTCATTATTCGTTTGAGGTAAGTCAAGTTAGGCCCAGTCTCTCTGAATTCCAGACCGTTTAAATCATTAGGAATATTGTTTCACACGTGGTCATATCGGGCCGTGGCACTCCGCACATCTCACAAACTCTTACAAATTCACCCCATGCACATTCCATAGCGTTTCAAAGGCAAACACTTTTCAACACACCCGATGGGACAGATGCTATTTTCTGCAAAAATGGTTGTTAATCATACATAAAATTCTGTAAAATCCCAAAATTCCAACATGGCCAGCACCCTCAGAAGGCTCTACGAGGATGAAAAAGTGGGGGAAGATCAGTTGAACTCATTTAGAGATCAAAGGGAGAATCTCGTTGAGAAAGAGGTTATAAGCTATGGACATGTCTTAAGTAAGACGAGGGTGTTCAAGAATGTCCAAAGGGAGTGGGTCTGAAAGCATAGTCGTGTTTCGAGACTTTCTCAATAGGCTTGGAACTCTCAGATGCAAAGCGCCGACAGTTGGTCGATTACCACAGAATGGGGGACCGAGGCTGAATCTAGAAGCAAATGGCCGATGGGGAGCAAACAAGAATGATGTTAACTCTCAAGCTCATGACAACCCACAAACTGACCAGACCATGCAAGGAAATGACTATGATTGAAGGCCCCAAGGTAAAAACTCTCACTTGATACACTTCTATATACTTAGCGACAACATAAGCCAAACCAACTGCGCATTTAGACGTACTACCGTTAGATTTATCCCCCTCCGCATCAGAGACCAACTGATCGATTTCATGAGAGAGCAGGTCGGCCCAGGCCTCAACGGGTTAGCCGACCTTGTTATTCCAAACAATACCCTGACTTTGCCACCTTCAAGGCCGAGACCAGTCAGTCCAACATTGCACATATAAGACGATTCACAATCCAATATTGAGAGCTGGGAGGAGTTGATTTTTCAAGCTGAGATTATTTCCTATCTCCTTTTCTAATACAGCTTTTTCTTGGTATACGGCCTACCACCCAATCCGATGTTCACGTGGGCTTCTACCACCGATATTTTCAATGCTAAGTACCAAACATCCTTAGTGCTTTCTACCACTGATTTGCCAAAACAGCATCGAATGGCCGGAGAACCTATCGCTAACTTCATATCAAACAAGTCAAACTTGGAGTCAAATTCTACCAATCTAAATTTGAGCTTATGAAATTAGCCCTAAATGGCCTCCATTTTAACTAAAGAATTAAATTCAAGAGCTTGAAATTTCAAAACAAGTTTGAGCGAAACGATAGGGCCTCAAGATGTAAGGAAACACGGCAGAGTAAGAGAGATAGGATGAACTCTCAAAGGGAACCTACTATAAGGAATCCAACGCTAGGGTTTCTGGTATAGAAGATTGAACTAAGGTTGAACTGGAAAAAATTATTATGGGAAAACTTTATGCATGTAATGCTGCAATTGAAAGGCCTAACCTTACACTACAGAAATTTAAAATTTTAACAAAAAATTCTTTCTTGACAGAGGTAAGTTCGTCAACAAAGTTAGAAGAACGTTGACGAATCTCAAGTTCGTCAACATTAGTGTACGTTTTCTTGATGAATGCGTTTCTTCACCAATAAATGCATACTTTTGTTGACGAATATCATGATATGTCAAAAAGTTCACCAAAAAATTGGGCTAGGAGACCGAAACAATTGAGTGAATTAAAGTAAGGTCAAGACCTCTCCTCTTTCTACTTTATCTATCCTCAGCTATGAACACATCGTTCTCTCCCTCACTCGTTCACTGTTGCATCGCTACCACCGCCGGCTTCAGTGACAAGTAGTGGGTTTGTGTTTTCATTTATGTGAAGTTGTGTTCGTACCTTGCAATTTTGCGTATAAAGTCTTTCTATTATATCCTATTAGTATTAGTTAGTAATCTGGGCTTAGTGAGTCCTTTCTTGCGTGATAAACTATTGGCACCGGTCCTACATTTTGTCTCTGTAGGCCGAGGAGAAAGAAAGCTGGGCAGGAAGAGGATTGTAGCATGAGAGAAGCAAGGAGGTCAACCTGTTTCAACTATACGACATCGATTTTGGCAATGCAATGGAGGTAGATCCGAATGAATCATCCTTTCCATGGAGGTCAATATTTCTTTGCTAGGCTAGAGGATAGCAAGTTACGCATTATGTCTCAGTAGGACATGTATATTTATTATCGTAAAACTCATAAGTTTAAATGAAGCAATTAATAGTGGAGTTACGATTATCCTTTTTGTAGTCAGAAATCTTGTATGTGTTACTAAAAAAGAAATTTGTCCATTTGTTAAGGACTTGAAGGTGCGTGGAAACACATAAGAACTCTTGAATGGAAATGGAAAAGAGAGAGCACAAAATCCAACAACCTCCCTGAAGATTGCTGTTGCGCATCCCTGTAATGTAGTTGTGGTTTTCGTTGAAAAATCAGGGAAGGTTATGCCATCTCCCTGCCTCATTTTTTTTTTTTTGTACATCTGTCCCATAGACATCATCGCCACTACTGCCCTCTTCTAATCCCGCGCTCGGTGACGGCCACCTCCAATATTAATCAACTACTATCATCACCAGCAATCTGCCACCTCTCTTCGCCATATTTGCCCTCCTCTGCAACTACCACCAAGTTGGCATTTTGATTAATACAGGGAACCTAAAAATGAAGAAAAGATAGAGGTAGAGGAAAGGAGGAAGATAATCAAATGATGGATTTCCGACAACATCCATAGATATCGGTGAAACATTGAAGCTCTTGGACATCTACAAATAGAAAAAAGAAAAATAATAGAAGCCAGCTGATAATATTTTTAAAATAATAATGCAGAGAAAAGATACTATTTCATAACTAAACAAGAAATGTAATAAAGATATGCATTAAAGGATAATATAAGAAACATAAAAAGTATTATTCATCCTTTTAATATAGATATAAAGTTAATAAACATTTTTTTATAAAACGGAGTGAGTATAATTAATAAGCCATTTAGCCACGAATGACCATAGAGAAAGCAGGAAGACCACAAAGAAAGGTCACGTCTTAATCAATCTCCATTGGTTCTTAAGGTCAAGAGATGCCATTTTCCACTCATACTTTTCTCGGACACCCACGAACAAGTGGTTCTTAAGGTAAAAAAAAAACACTGGTGCCAATTTCACACTTTCGGTGTAAACCAGTTTGAATAGAATGGAACTTTCCAATAGATCTGAAACCCTCAACTAATAGCTACATGCTTAAAACCTCAACTTGTGAGTACACAGAGAGAACAAGAGCATGGACTATCCAAGGCTCTCTCTCTGGTTTCTGTTCATTTTCAATTTCCTAGTGAGCCTCTCCACTTCCCAGCCAACTTTGGCATACTACCGTTGTTCAACTAGTGGCAACTACACCACCAACAGCACCTACGCAGCAAACCTGAAAGAACTCCTTTCCTCCATCCCCACCAGCTCTGACCTCAACCCAGACGGCTTCTTCAACACTTCCATCGGCCAAAGTCCGAATCAAGTTTACGCTATCGGACTCTGCAGAGGCGGTCAGACGGTCACGAGCTGTCGCAGCTGCCTCAGTGACTCTATTCTAACCATCACCCAATCATGTCCTGATCGGAAAGAAGCCAGTGGCGGGTACGATGGGTGCAGGTTAATGTTTTCCGACCATAACATAGTTTACTCGCCGGAATATTATCTTCTTTACTTCCGTTGCAATGGGAATAGTGCTGGGAATATGGCCCAGTTCAATGACATACTAGGCAATCTGTTGGCCAGTTTGCGCGACCGAGCGGCGGCGGCTCCACGGAAGTATGCGGTTGATGAGGCTAACTACACCATCTTTCAGAACATTTATGGGCTGGCACAATGCATCCCGGACGTTTCGGAGCCGGATTGTCGTAAGTGTTTGGAAATGGCTAGGATTGACATGACCAACAATTGTAGTGGAAGGATTGGTGTTATTTCTGCTAGGTATAGCTGTCAATTGCAGTACGAGTTGTACGAGTACTATCAAGATCCGGCTGATGGACCGCTGCTGCTGCCGCCAAGCGGTACGCCGGCTCCACCGTCGATGTAGTCTCCTCCTCCACTGTCAACCAATACATTTTCAATTACAGTTGAGTGACATCCTGGTCCATGTGGACATCAGTTGTAATAACGTGGACAGTATTTGTGGTTACATTTTATCTTTTCAATGAGGTACATGAGGTATATGTAGTTGAGCAAATTGGCATTTCATTCGAATTTCACCTGGTTATGACAGGGGGCACCACGCAGGCTTCACCGGCGCTGCAGTCTTCCACGCAGACTTCATGTTTACACTGTTTCAACAAGAATAATAAAGTTTTTCATTGAATAATGAATTTTTTTCTTTTTTTGGTCAAGTATTAATAATATATACACAAAAGTTTATATTACATGAACCGGCCGAGGCAAAACTCCTCCGTTCATATCAAAAAGCAAAAGGGGGGTGATGCACTCTGGGGGATGAACAAAAGTAGTAGCGACAAAAGTATCGAGGCCGGCCGTTTTTGCTAACAAGTCTGCCACTCAGTTTGCCTCACGATAACAAAAGCCCAACTGTATAGTAAGGGACTGGTGGAGCAGCTTCAGGCAGTCCTGAAGGAGGGGGAAGTGCCGTTGGTTGCGTGCTGTGAACCTGCGGAGACAAGTCAAGGCAACAAGGGAGTCAAATTCAATAATAACATGCGTGAGTTGGTGCTCGTGGATAGCGGTAAGTGCTCGGCGTATAGCTGTCAATTCTACAATGACTTTACTAGTAGTGCCAAGATGAATAATGAAGTAGTTGGGTACATCGCACATGCGCTTCAGCCGTCAACGACTTCTCCTTGGCTGTTGTCTCTAGAAAGCATATCCTATTAGCAATTGTTTTAACCATAAAGTACTTATCACACATCAAGAGGCCAACAGGTGATAGTAACAACTGCTTACAAGAAAAAAGTACGACAAGAAAATTTAGTCAGGAGGATCCCGTAAATTATGTTAACTCATCATTAGATCGGGCACGAGGACAGATGATCGTGAACAGTTTGAGGGTCATTATACTCTACCGTCCATGTTTTGTAACAACTTTAGTCATGTAAAATTGCCGCTCAAAATGCTTTCTAGCTGTTTTTAAAATGTTTAGTGACAATCTTTTCAATGAGGCACAAGTAATTGAGCAAATTTTGCATTTCATTCGAATCTGGTTGTACCAGCCGCGGATGATGTGGGCATCCTAAGAAATAAGCAACAGATACCATTTTCCACTCATACTGCAGGTTACTTGTCTCCATCTGGTGGTTCCAAAGGTCAAGAAAACTGATCTCAATTTCATGCTTTCAGTGCAAACAAGTATGTGTCTAAGCCTCAATATTATTCAAACAGAATTGGATGGCGCGTTCTTATATATTTGATTATTCGTATGGCATGTCACCTTATAATATCGTGATATATTTCATTAACTATGAGATGAAAAAAAAAATTATGGCATTAATTATGCATCGATAACGTGGTACGGATTTTTCAATTCTACTATCTCCTACTTACTAGAGAAAAAGGGAAATGATATGCAACTTTCCATATTGGTACAATTCAAAAGAGGACATTTCCAATAGATCTGAAACCCTCAAAGCTAATTGCTAAAGCTCAATACCCCAAGTTGAGAGTACACAGAGAGAAAACGAGTATGGACTATCTAATATATACTATCTTTCTACTTTCTGATCGTTGCCAATTTCCCACCAGCTCTGACCTTAATTCCGACGGCTTCTTTAACGCTTCCGTCAGCCGAAACCCGGACCAAGTTTACCCTATCAGACTCTGTAAAGGAGTTGCGGGAGCTGCCTCAATGACTCTAGTCAAGCCATCACCCAAGCATGTCCTTGTCAGAAAGAAGCTAGTCGCGGGTACGATAACTGCATGTTAAGGTTTCCCAACTGTAACATGTTAGATTATTGCATTTGTCTCGGCCCCGTAACCAAGACCTTTAGAATCTTATAATAGTATAAGCATAAGAACAATAATAGGGTTTCGAACTCACCGGAATTGAAGGAAGTCATATATTACCAAGATGTTTATTCCAATAATAAAAGCACGCTAAGATGCGAAAGCGAACGTATCTCCTTTAGTATTGATCTTCACTACTCTTCTCTATTATTTATGATGGAATATAATTGTGTATTTTTTTTTTACTTTAGGAGGCAAAAGAGTAGCAAAAAATTATGATACTCTAGCTTCCAAGAAAAAGAGATATTTATATAGAGAGAGTAGTGGGATCAACATAAATAATTAGTGTATTGGATGATAAAATTAAATAGATCCATAAAGTTATTTAGTCAATTTAATTAATTAATGTCCAAGTCAAAGATATAGTCAGCATTAGTATAACTCGTTAGATCACCTAAATGGGATTGGACTAATCGAATCCAACATTCTCTCACTTGGCCAAGGGTTATACTTTAGCTCTTTTTGAAAACGTTTTCGTTTTCAGTTTTTTTTTCCAGTTTTGTAAACTGGAGAACAAAAACGCGTTTGGCACACAATTTTCAAATTTTTTTTTCAGTTTTGAAACCAATTTTTAAATAGGGTTGTTTTTTAAAACTTCCATTTATGAGTTTTGGGTTTTCAGTTTTGGTTTTTATTTTGAGACCACCACCCTCCCACTGCCACAGCCACTAGACACCGCAGGCAGTTGCCGGACCGCCGGCGGCCACCGGCAGCCACCGTCGACAGGTGACAGTCGGCCACCGCCATGCCCCACCACCGCTACCGTAAACCACCACCAAAGAAAAAATTCAAAATAAAAACTGGGTAATCAAACACCCATTTGTTTTTGTAAAACACTACAAGGAATAAGGCTTTTAGCGACGGTAAAATCCGTCGCTAAAAGCCTATATTCCGTCGCTAAAAGATTTAGCGACGGAATACCCGTCGCTAAAAATCCCTCGTATAAAAGGCCGTTACTAAAAGTTTTGCGACGGAATTATAAAATCCGTCGTCTAATATAGAAAGTTCGGCGACGTATTTATTTCTAAATTAGCGACGGATATTCCGTCGCTAATTATATTTACGTTTTTTAATTTATTTTCTTTTTTAAGGAAATTAGCGACGGATAAAACTTTTAGCGACGGAATTAATCCGTCGCTTAAAGTCATTTTTTTAAACTTTTTTTTTAATTTTTTAATTCCTAAACCTGTAATAAAAAACTCAAACCAATTGGGTCTCATCCTCCGTCAACAATCTCAATATCTCAAACGCACGATTAACAATCTAAAATCATCAATTAACAACCTAAAATCATCGATCAATAATCACAATTAACAACCTAAAATTATCAAACAAATAGTCAATGTTCAAATAACACAAAATTGTTCAAAATTTACATATCCGATGCGATTAATTTAAAATATTGTCTAATTACTGCTCAGAGTTCAACATTGGGGGAAAGCAATTTTTTCACAAATGCTATGATCAAACACCAGCACTTGAAAACGCATTTGCCCCATGTGTTCAAAGATTACAAAGTTTCCTAGATGAAGGTCATGCTGCTGCACGAATTCGTTCCAACCCTCTTCGAAGCAAAGTCCTCTTGGCCAACCTTCTTCTTCAATTTAACAGGCCATGACCCCTTGCGGCTGGTTAAAGTTGCTTCAAATCTCAATGTGGTAAGCAATCTGCAAAATGCTACCGGTATGGCCTAACATATTCATAATACAATAAGACAGATAAGTTTTTAACCAACGATAAAACTTTTAACACGCACGAAAACACAGAGAAAGCGGGATGGCATACAACTTCTGCATGAAAACCAGGCATCATGACCTTGAAGAAGTGCCTACCGACTGAAACATCCCTGTTCACCGAAGCAGAAGCCATTTAACCTACTTTAACATGAAAAACCAATCGGGCATTATTCAATTGATGAGCATCAATTTTATAGCTGAATTAAATCTATTACTGCAAAGTCTCCTAGATAGCTATTGCATTACTGCAAAATGGGAAATGAAATCTAAGAGAATGCATAGTTCAAATTCTACTCTTTCCCTTTCTCTAGCTTACATATGGTAGCTTACATGATGGGGGACTACATGAGCATCGACTCTAAAACCAGGAGATGACCATCTATCTAATAAAACCACCAACAAATCTAATAACTATATCCAGATCACTATTGACAAATGAACGCTCAAATATTTAGATCTTGTATCTTTACTACTACCTACACAAAGGCATACATTATTTAGTATTCCATACAAAAGGAACAAATGCTCATCTTATGACGCTCAAATTTTCAGCAACAAGGTTGGGTGGTCGAAACGTGGCTGAGGAAGCACCGTCTGGTTTTCACCGGAGCCACCAGACACCCTTTTACCCTCAGCATCCGGGATGGCACCGTTGACTTCAAATCCTTCAAGAAATGGCTGGTAAAGTTTTCCGGTCACATTCACCATTTACTGTTAATTTCTATTTTTCTTAACAGCGCTCAGAAATCCTAATCATCGAAGACTATACTGCGTTCTCTTATTTCAATTGTAAATGAAACATCTGGTTTGACGTTTGACTTTTCAACTTAATGAGTGAGTAGTCAATGTTTGAGGAACAACTGATCAAAGAGCTTAAGCTTAAGCCATTAGACTTGAGAACGAGCGTAACGAAACAATGTTTATTATGCTAATTAGATCAAGTAAAATTTTATTCATAGTACCGGTACAACTTGCCACTAATGGGACTTATATATAATATGTAGGAAAAAATGATAACAGATAAGTAATACGGAGTAAAAGATAACGTAAGGAACTAATCTAGCTTATCATTATCTTTTAACTTCCTTAATCCAGATTAATAAGCCTTGTCCCACATGTTCTAATATTGCTTTAACACACCCCTCCTCGTGTATGACCCTTTCCCTTGATTGCAATTTGCATATGGAGAGACAGAGATATGAAGGTGTCTCGACCCAGTGCACAGACAACATCGTGAAGAACCTAAGAGAGATATATAAATAGGGCCGAATGCAAGTGGGAAGTAAGAGTATAATCGAAGACCGTGCTCACGAGCTCATATCATGATAAGTTATCATTTGCTTTGAAAGTTTAAGTTACAGATATGAAACAATGTAGTAGCAGGTTATAACTAGCTTAAGTGTTGCAATGATGAGATCGCATGGTTCAAGAAAGAAGCTTTTTGGCTGTGCACGGGCTAGGCTTATTTGAGTCCAAGTTGAGGTCTTTGTGTGAGCTTGACTCCTTTAACAAGTGAATCGCAACATAGTAAGGGGTTCGTGTGTGTGTGAAACGAGTGGGCCTACGTAAGGAGTATATATATAAAAGGAGCAAACTTCTTTTGACCACCGAACCAAACCCTTGAGATAAATTAGTGGGTGCATCAAATTACTAAACGCAGAGAAAGATTGATGAGTTTTTGGGTCAGCACAGCACTCACGCTGTACAATGAAACTTGGTTGGTGCAAGACTAAATTAAGCCAACTTCAGAAGGGCATGATGAACACAGTGGGAAGATAGTGAGGGATAAGACACTATATTTACAATGGTATCACGGCTGGCTTGACATCAAACATTAACAAACAAATGCTCAATCATCAGTTCTACTAAAAACTATTCAGCCACTGAATGGGAAATTGTCCAAGTTTCTTTATTCTCTAACTAGTCGTATCATGGAGTTGTGCTACGTCACAAAAACTATTAGACCAGAATAAAGGGGTTCTTTTATAGTAGTCTATATATAGTTGGCTAAAATCAGAAGCTTAATTGGATATAGTTGACATGGTAACAGTCGTGAAAATTACGTGAAGAGCCATAATTTTGGTGGGTTGTGGCTTTCATTTGAATCTACACTTGCTAGGTCAACTTCAATCGGTAGATGTAAGATGACCGTGAACTCAAAATGAACAAGGTTAGAAAGTCAAATTTTTGGGTTAGACCAAAAGAAGTTAATATGGTTATATAGAAGTATGGTAGGCATGTCCATGGGTTAGGTTGGGAGGGTTAGGGCTGTGTTTAATATGTTTTGCCCAAGAAAATTACTGTATTACAGTTATGGCTAACCCAAACCGAGCTCTAACCTTGTAATAAAAAACTGATTTGGCATCAACGTTTAACAATATGGATGTCACCAGTCCATTGGGATAGATTATGGCCCGAAGGAGTAAAAAGGTTTGTATTATGTAACGTCAATTGTATTTTCTGGTGTTTCTATATTCATAGAAACTACCTCATTCTGCGTCAAACACAGCTGGAACATGATTTAACGAATTAGAAACCTAGTCATTCAAGTAAATTTCTATAGTAGAAACAAAACACATCCACTCAACACTTAAGGTAATACCAAAGCTCTGAAATTTTCCCTGCCAATTCCAATTCAATCCAACCGCCAAAACTTTTCAGGAACCCATCAACGTTTACATGGCAATAGTCTTTAACAAGGAAAACCGAAAAACTGGCATTGGGAACTTACCTTAAGGCACAATAGCCGGCGGCAGTGGAGGGCGGCGACGTCAGTGGCGCGACGACGGTGGTAGTCTTTTCACGCGGCGGCAGTGGAGGGAGGGGTCACCGTGGAGCGGGATCGCCGGAGGTGGGTCACCGTGTAGGGGGATCGCCGGAAGTGGGTCACCGTGTAGGGGGATCGCCGGAAGTGGGTCACCGTGTAGGGGGATCGCCGGAAGTGGGTCACCGTGGAGGTTGGTCGCCGGAGCAGAATAGCGGTGGGAGAATTTTCAGAGAGAGAAACGGGGGAAGAGAAAGAAAGGCAGATCTGGTTGATTTAATCGAGGACTTTTAGCGACGGATTGTGCCCGTCGCTAAAAGTCCGTCCGTAAATCACGATATCTATCGACGGTAGTTTTGGCAACGGATTCCTTCCGTCCCTAAAACAATTTTATAAAACCCTCGAAAAAGTTAATTTTATAAAAACGTTTTAGTGACGGTAATTCCGTCGCTAAAAGACCGCCGCCAAAAAATTGTCGGCAACAACTTTCGCCGACGGTAACTTCGTCGGTAATAAGTTTTTAACGACGGAATTTTACCGACGGTGGTATCCGTCGGTTAAACTCGTTTTTACCGACGGATTGGTATCCGTCGGTAAAACTCCGTCGCTAAAAACGTGTTTTCTTGTAGTGAAAAATAAAAATAAATTGGTTTTGATTTTTGTTATTTTGGAAACAGAAAACTAAAACTGGAAGTGATTTCAAACGCTACCTTAGATTAACCTCATAAGTTTTGACATAACAAAATTAAACAAAATCTCCCGTAAGGTAGGCAAATTTAACAAAAAATACTAAAACCTAAACGAATATAGTATCTATGCGATAGAACGTTCTCCGGTTACAATCTTAGAACTTTTGTCAAAAAACGACAGTCAAATAGCTTAATAGGCATGAATTGTATCGTCTCATAATAAATAACAGTATGAACGAATTCAAGTAATCCTTACATGACTATTTGTTTCAAAATACTTCAAATTTGCACCTTAACGAGAAGTAACAAACCATAAACATAATATCCAGAATCGAAAACATAAGGGGACTACATAAATAAATGTCTCGGATCAAAAACCCGCATCATCAAAAACCTATAACTAAGCCCATGCTAGCAACATGTTCTCAAAAGAGATTGGTGATAAGCCTTTCGTCATGGGATCCGCTAACATGGCAACCATACAGATATGCTGAATAAACATTATTTGATTCTGAGTTCTATCCTTCAAAACGAGGTACTTAATCAATAATCTCAAGGGTGTTTACACACCTTGCATAATCGGAATCAGAATACCCAATAACGTCGTGGTTATCTAACTTGCTATAGGTAAGCATGAAATCCTTGGTACCATGTAAGTAGCACATGACGTTCTTGACTGCTTTGCAATGATCTATTCCTGGCATGGGTTTATTTGGTAACGTCCAATCTTGCCAACAACATACTCTATATCTGGGCGAGTACAGACTTGAGCATACATGAGACTTTTTATTGCTGAGGCATAGGGAATAAGCTTCATTTCATCTTGCTCCAGTTGGTTTCTAGGACATTGTAGTAAACTGAATTTGTCACCCTTAACAACAAGGGCAATGGTGGGAGCACGGTTATGCATGTTGAACCTTTTGAGAACCTTATCAATATAGGTTCTTTAGGACAATCCCAATATTCCACGAGATCTATCTCGGTGAATCTCAATGCCTATAATGTAATAGGCCTCTCCAAGATCTTTCATATCAAAATTCTTAGACTGAAATTTTTTTGTCTCATGTAGCCTATGCACATCACTACTAGCAAGTAAGATATATCTACATTCTAAACTAGAATGATAAACTTACTCCCAATAATCTTTAGGTATATAGATTGGTCCACTGCATTTTCTTTAAAACCAAATTTACTAATCACATCATGGAATTTAAGATACCATTGTCTAGAGGCTTGCTTTATTCTGTATATGAATTTTTTCAACTCGCATTTCATATATTCATTGCCTTCAACCATAAACCCTTTTGGTTGCATTATATAGACTCTTTTCATACGATGCACCATTAAGAAATGTAGTCTTTACATCCATTTGATGCAGCTCTAAATCGGAGTGAGCTACTAAAGCCTTGACTATTCGAAAGGAATCCTTTTTTGACATAGGAGAATTTCATCTTCAATTAGGCATTCCATTCTGCCTCGTGATATGTGACCTAGACGCTCATGCCATAATTTAGTGAAATTTTCATTATCTCGTTTTCTCTTACCACAAGTTTTAGCAATTACATCATTCACGTTCATTGATTTCAAGGACTTGGTAAAAAAAAAGCATCCAATTGTAATTTGTAGAGGTTTCCCTCTAACAAACCTGAACCAATAGCTCTAGAGTAAAGGAAAAGAAAGAAGCATTTATTCTCAAAGGTAAAGAAATAACCATAAGTGTCAAGTTTAGAAACAGAAATAAGGTTTCTAGTCATACTGGGAACATAAACAATATCAACTAAATCCAAATTGAAGCCACTCTCCAAAACTAAACGGAGAGTTTCTATAGCTTCAACTTGAGCTTTCTCTCAATTTCCTACAAACACATTGCGGTCCCCTATGTTTAGCTTCTTCACGAAAAGGAATCCCTGCAATGAATTAGTTATGTGTACGGTTGCATCTGTGTCAACCCACCATGTATTTAAAGGAGCATCAATTGTATAAGACTCATAACAAACACAAATAGATAAATTACCTTTTCTTTCCAACCACTCACTGAATTTTCTCATATGTCATTTAGCTCTACAAAAGTGTGACTCGGGACCAGAAGGACCCTTGGTACCAGAAGAGCTTGTCTTATCAATCATAGTTATATGAGCACTTTTATCCCCTTGCATGTGACCTTTATCAAAATTCTTTCCTTTTTCTTTGGATGGACCAGTTATGGCAATGTGAGGACCATCAGGTTGTTTGGATTTTAGCCTCTTTTCTTCTTGGACACACATGGAAATTAATTTGCTCAGCTTCCACATCTCTTTTCTGCGTGTTGTATTGTGCAGGAAGAGAAGTCATAATAAAGTGAACGAGAAAACCCTCAGATATTTTCATGCCCAAGCCTTTTAGTTGAGAAGCCATGTCATTCATCCGTAAATATATGATCACAAATACCACTGGATCCACTGTACTTGAGCGTATCCATTTTAGTGATAAGAGTAGTAGCATGTGCCTTGGAAGAGCCCTGAAACTACTCTTTAATATGAGCAAAGTACATTTTAGCATTTTCTGAGTCAGAAATAGCTCCGCGAATTGCAATCCTAATGGAGCCTTTCATAATTATTAGTGATGTACAGTTGGAACACTCTTCATTTTTTATTAGCCGTCTTTTGCGCAGTAGAGCTTTTTATCATAGACGTGTCAACCCGTAAAGCATAATTCAAATCCATAACTCAAAGAATTGTGCAAATCTGCTCTTTTCATTTTTAGAAATTGCAATAGGACTATATGCTAAATAATAACAAAAATCATGCACGTTAGTACCGAAAATCTTTATGATGAAAATAGTTAGTTCATCATTTAAACTAATAAAAATAAATTGAGGGACAAACAATTTATTTATATGAAAAAAGTAAATACACAAAACCTTTTACCAAGAAAAATTTAGTATTTTACTTATAACTTTCCATTGGGCCGATTATTAACAGACAAGTGATTTTTCACCTTTCACAATTTGAAAATTATTACAAGTAACATGAGTACGAAGTATATCACTTTTGGGCAAAAATAATTTGACCCACGCAACTCAAAATTCAAAATATAATTTTCTGTTTGGCCGGTTAATATTTTTAATTAATAAGCGTAATGTAATGTGGTTTTGTCATTAGCTCAACTTGTAAAAGACAATAAACTTCCGTTGGGCCGCTTACTGCCAAAATAAGTAAGACCAATAATTATTTCAAATTCATTATAGTAGTCTAAACATGCCAAACGAAGCATAAAGTTTTAGCATGATCACGTAATTTTAGATTAATTTTTAAAATTATAATAATATTGACACTTTACATCCATCAGTATCTCAATAATATAAATCAATATTAAGAATATACATCTCATCACTAATAACATTATTAACATCTCAGGCCCAATTCGCATCTATAAGTCTCCTTTAGAGAGGCCGAAACAGCCCCAAATTTTGTGGCAGAAAAGGCCCAATTAGTTGGCCTAAAGGCCTAGACAGCAGGCCATTTAATAGGCCTCTTACGGCCCAATTTACTGTAGAGAGCATGCCTTTTAACAGGTCTTTTCCGGCCCAATTTACCGAGCCCTTTAACACAGCCACTATCAGCCCAGACGGGCCAACTGCTGCAGGCCCAAATTCATAAGATCTGGCAACCGACACTCCTTCGCCGCAGACCTTCGGTGCAGCAGGCCCTTTTATTTTTTTAGTTTTTTTATGTTAACATTCAGACATTATATATATATATATATATATATATATATATATATATATATATATATATGGGAGCTGATCCGTTGAGAGTGTGGGCAAAATAGGAGAAGTTGCAAGCGCGATCTGACAGTCCATCCCGAAAGATGGACAGCCCAGCCTTTTTCGAAAGCTGTCAGTCGTCCGCCATACAGAATGGCGGACGGCCTTTTTTACCTTTTTGCCCCTCCGTACCGTCCGCTAAACTGTATAGCGGACGATATTGAAGTCCTGACACGGGGCAGCAAAAAGGTATCCGCTATACAGTGTCGCGGATCTGGCCGTAATACCTAGCCCATCCGCTACATTATGTAGCGGACTACTTTTCTGACATTTTTTTTTCTCTCTCCCTTTTCTATCATTAATGCTCTGACTTTTTTTCTCTCTCTCTCTGTCCTTTCTCTCATCCGCTACATAATGTAGCGGACTAATTTTCTTACACTCTCTCTCTCTCTCTCTCTCTCTCTCTCTCGTATTAATGCGCTCTGTAAGCTCTTACTCGAGATACAGGGCCACTGGTTCATTACATGACTTAAGACAAAAAGAGAGACACAAGGCCTGATTCATTCTATGAGAGAAAGAAATGGGTATCCATCATCCGCCGCATTATGTAGCGGATGGGTACTAAGCCATTTTTCAAAAACTGAAAGCGAAAGAAGGCCAAAAATGCAAATGTGTTGTCAATTCTTGGATTTCTCTGTCAAGAATACTCCAAGAATCAAAGAAAGAGAGCAGTAAAAGAGAAGTCCACTGGCTGTCTCATGTAATAAAGAATCTTCTTCATCTAGTGCTTTTGACCACCTCCAAATTGCTCTCCTCCGACCACCTCCAAATCGCGTATACGGCCGATTTTGATGAATTTAGCGTGGACCTGGGACAAGTCTTTTAGGGTTTTGCATGGTTTGAGGTCGGGGAAGAAGGTTGAAGGGTGCAGGGAGATGGTATCTATGGGTTTATGACCTGTCAAAGGACAAAGAGAGAGAGGAAAAAAAAAGCCAGAGCGCATTAATACGAGAGAGAGAGAGAGAATGTAAGAAAACTAGTCCGCTACATTATGTAGCGGATGAGAGAAAGGACAGAGAGAAAAAAAAAAAGTCAGAGCATTAATGATAGAAAAGGGAGAGAGAGAAAAAAAATGTCAGAAAAGTAGTCCGCTACATAATGTAGCGGATGGGCTGGGTATTACGGCCAGATCCGCGACACTGTATAGCGGATACCTTTTTGTTGTCCCGTGTCAGGACTTCAATATCGTCCGCTATACAGTTTAGCGGATGTTACAGAGGGGCAAAAAGGTAAAAAAGGCCGTCCGCCATACTGTATGGCGGACGACTGACAGCTTTCGAAAAAGGCGTGATCTGGGCCGTCCATCTTTCAGGATGGACGGTCAGATCGCGCTTGCAACTTCTCCTATTTTTCCCACGCTCTCAACGGATCAGCTCCTTATATATATATATATATATATATATATATATAAGAACCAAAAAAAACTTTATGTTCTTGCAATTGATTAACATAGCTCTGTTATCACATGTTAGATAATATTATTCGTTTTGACCCTATAACCGAGACCTTTATAAACATAAGAACAATAGAGTATCGAATTCACCGGAATCGAAGGAAGTCATAGATTAATAAGAACTTTATTTCGATGATGAAAAAGCGTCAAGACGCGTGGAAGCGAACGTGTGCCTATGGTACTGATCTTCACTACTCTTCTCTATTCTTGATGATGGAATATAGTTGTGAGTTTTTCTGTTAGTCTCGGAAGCAAATGAGTAGCAAAAGTTATGATGCCTTAGCCTTCAAGAAAAGAGATATTTATATGGTGAGAGTAGTGAGATCAACCCTAAGCTTGTCAAATTTCAACCGTCCATCAAAGTTAAGAGATTATGGTCTATAAGCCTTTTGTACACAATAAATAATTAGTACATTGGATGATGAAATTAAACAGCGCATTAAGTTATTTAGCTAATTGAATTAATTAATTAATGTCCAAGTCAAATAAATAGTCAACATTAGTATGACCCGTTATGCCACCTAATTGGATTGGATTGATCGAATCCAACATAACATACTTAGCTCCATGGATGATGGCTTTGTTTACGCTGGTGGGAACGTGAATAACGCGATAAATAAGCCTGATGTGCTGGGAAATCGGTTCAATAATGTGATGGCGAATCTACTGTGCAATTTACGTGACCAAGCCGCTACGCGATGGTCACGAAAGTATGCGGCTGATGTGGTCATCTTCACGAGTGTTTGGAAGATTTATGGTGTGGAACAGTGCATGCCGCATATATATGTTCTTAAGTTCGGGATGTATCCATTCAATCGACCTACAGAACCTCATCCGACATCATCAAATACCCCTGGTATGGATAAATGTTTTACTTCATTATTTAAACTATTCAACAACTGTGATAACAATGACATGTCGCGATAATTGTTACTAAAGACTAAAAATAGTAAGTTGGTTATAACCATGGAAGTGAAGTCTTCTAAACCTTAGTTATACCTCAAATGCCCTCCGGAGTTAGCTTTAGCCTTCTGGGACACTGTAGGCCAGATTCCTGGAGTTAGGCAACTCTCCTTGTAAAGTTAACTACGTCATCGTAGGTGACAAATGATGTCGGATCCGAATGCTATGTGAATGTGAAGCTGGTTTTCTTAAAATTAAATATTGGAGAAAGTAGTGAATGACCCCCTCTACTTTACACGTTGTGCGATTTGCCCCCCTCCACTTCAAATTTAAGCACTAAACCCCCCCACAGTTACAAAAAATGGGCACCTTAGACGGGTCCGTTATGAATAGCGTGAAATGACCAAAATACCCTTATTTCTTTATTAGCTAATGACCCCCTGTACTATACACGGTGTGTAATTTCCCCCCCTCAACTTCAAAATTAACCACTAAACCCCCTTACACTTACAGAAATTGGGCACCTTAGATGGAAACCGTTAAATTTAAATTATAATTTTGCCCATGACCTTCCCCCCCACACACGTCTGACCAGTCCCCCACCCCATTCTGCGCTACCAGATTCACCGCAAACAAGGGATTGCCGCAATCTGCACCTCCTCCTCTGGTCAACCCCGTTACAATTGGTGATTCACTGAGCACAACTACTGGTCTTTTTCTCCGACCACTAGGGAGTTACAAAAAAAAAAAGGAACCACGATTGTCGTTGGTATATCACCGGCGCAACAACTACCATGATAAGCGTCACAGTAACCACCACTCCGGCCAACTCTCCCAACTTTATACTATCCGACTACACATCGTCGTGACTTGCCTCCTTGCTGCCATTTCCCACTGCCTTGCGTCTGCAAGCCAGTGGGGCTTCTTGATCGGCCACCAACCGACCGGCGCAATCAACACCGGTAACATCAATCCCCACAAACATAGGCTATCGACGTCTGATTGCCGCACATCCGTCCAGATCCCTGCCACCAAGATCAACGACCACGTCCCCAAATCGCAGGTTTAACCTCCGTCGTCGTGCCACCCCAATCTGCAACATCGCGCCAAACATCGTCACATGACCACCGTGACTGGCTACACGCCACTAGGGCTACACCAGATTTGCGATGACGTTGCCGCCACAGTCGCATGCGAGTAGGGTGTGTGTATGTTTGCAGTGGGTGCGCGTCTGTGTGTGGGTTTAGGGTATGTGTGTGTATGTTTGTGTGTGTGTGTGTGTGTGTACGTGCTGGGTGTGTGCGTGGAGTGTGTGTATGCGGGATTGAGTAAAAAGTCTGAAAGGAGAGAAAAAGAAGTTGAAAGAATGGTATTAAACTTAAATAGGGTAAGGAAATAAGGGTATTTTGGTCATTTCACGAATATTCATAACAGACCCGTCTAAAGTGCCCAATTTTTCGTAAGTGTGGAGGGGTTTAGTGGTTATGTTTAAAGTAGGGGGAGAGAAATCGCACACCGTATATAGTACAGGAGGTCATTAGTTAATTACCCCTAACAGAATGGGCAAAAACGTCATTTACAAAAAAAAATCGTTAGTCAACGCGGGTGTTGATCACGCGCTGTTATATTTAACGGTTTCCGTCTAAGGTGCCCATTTTCTGTAACTGTGGGGGGGAGTTTAGTGTTTAAATTTAAAGTGGAGGGGGGCAAATCGCACAACGTGTAAAGTAGATGGGGGTCATTTCCTACTTTCCTCTTAAAGATTTGACTGTCACCTTTAACTTACCTTTGCAACTCAAGACTAACACTTTTTCACCGGTGGTAGTGACAATTATCAATTACCTGACCAGTTCGTAGCATTGGTGGGCATTTGCCATTTGGGGCGTATGAGTGTAGACATCTCAGGTAATAATGAAAACTAGTTGTGGTTACGCAATTATCTTTCCATTGAGGTATAGATGGTTGATATTAATAAATTCGGCATGTAACTCAAATTTTATCTGGTCGTTGCAGTAGGTCGCAATAACAAATCTCAAATAATCGTCATTATTATCATTCCTACAGCTTCAATTCTACTTTGTTGATAGTTGTCCTGATACGCCTCTTTCTAAAATTAAGGAAGCGAAAACCGAATGTTGAAAGTATGGCACTATGATTGATTTCTTTGTCACTCACAAAGCTTAGCTTCATCCCAAAAATTAACAAAGCTAAAGCAAAAAAGACGTTCACAAGAAACTTTTCCTTCCTTGCATGCTACAGACAAAGCACCATCATAAACAGTATTTCCTAATAACCGGAGCACTTAACTATAAGACCAAACGACACTGAAAGATTTCTCCATAAAACAGTATATGGTTGGGTTTGACCTCAGAAACTTCATTAAACCCCCATGTGGAACCCAAGTTTTGCCGAAGAGCTCGTTGTAATTATATGCGCACAAAAATGTCAAGAAGGTGGTTTTCAAGTTAAATCAAGCACGAAGCTTCCTAGCTGTATTTTTTTACTGTTCTTTGAGAATGAGATGGCTAAACATTGATCATGGTAACTTTTTATTTCCTTTTTTTCTTTTTGGGTGAAGCTGTCGATGAAATAGCAGTATAGAGTTCTTGTTGTTTGACTTTGACAAGGTAAAAACAGCGACCGATGACTTTTTAGATGCAAATAAACTCGGGCGAGGTGGATTTGTTGTTGTTTTGTGAGGTAACAAGCAATATTTGTAAATGCGTATCACAAGTTCTTATTGGAATTTAGATTTTGTAATTTAAAGTTGGTAGGAATCACATGTATATTTTTATCCGTAGCCTAACTGTCTCTTAAGCTATGGCCCGGTTGGATCTCCATCAAAACCACAAAACATTTCATCAAATTTCATAAGGTATCCTCAATTGTCTATATTTTTATCCGTAGCCTAATTGTCTCTTACCAAATTAAATTTTATTCTTCTCAAGCCAAAAATGGAAACATACTGGCCTCAAGTTGATGTTTTGCGTGGATTGAAGATTGATGCCAAGGAAAGTGGGTTCGTACCTACGTGGAGGTGCCACAAGGAATGCAGTCCGAGTCAGATGCCAAGTATGTTGATGTGAGACACAGCAAGGGTGGAACAAGGGCAGAGACCAAGGGCTTCCCAGACAAAGCTTGAGGGTGGCAGTGCTGCGAGGGCGATGTCGCAGGATGAATACACGACGACAGTCACAGTCCGATGCTTAGGTCCAGAGTCAGGGTCCTGTATGTTTCTCTCTCTATGATTCTAGAGTGAGAAAGTGAAAATGTTCTGAAAATGTCCAACCGTAATATTCCGTCCTAAATGAATTCTCAAGACCTCTATTTATAGAGATTGAGATGATGATGTCATTAACTGACACGTGGTGCCCCCCGGGAGTGACACGTCACCGGAGGGTCCACGGGTGCCGGTGCTCCACAGACTGTCGGATCGCATATTCACCCGGCCTGCCCCGCACAGCGTCGCTCTGTCTGTCTGGAAAGACTGGCTCCCACAACGGTGTGGCCAGAGAACCCCCTTGATCTAGCCTCCAATCCAAGCCCTTGCGGAGTCCCATAGGCCTGGCAGCGGTGGGGAAGACTCGACGCCCAACTGCCAGGTGAACTAGGCGTGATGCCCTCCGAAGACCGGCTCCCGTCTCGGAGTGACCTGGGGGTCATAGTCCTTAGGGGTGCGACGTAAGCCCCCAGTGCCAGAGCACGTATGCCAGTTACGCATGCACCCTGGCGGAGATAGTGTCCCGGAGGAGTCACCTATTCCGCGGGCCGAGGTAGCATCTCGGAGGAGCCGTTTACCTGACGGGCCGAGGTAGCATCTCGGAGGAGCCGTCTACCTGGCGGAAGGGGAGTCGAAGAGCTCCCTGGCGGAGATAGTGTCCCGGAGGAGTCGCCTATCCCCGCAGGTGAGTCCTTGTGCCGGAACACTCGGAGCATATCAAGGTAGCATCCCGGAGGAGCCGTCTACCTGGCGGAAGGGGAGTTGAAGAGCTCCCTGGCAGATATAGTGTCCTGGAGAAGTCGCCTATCCCCGCAGGATGATGTACACTCCGGAGAGTGGGTCGAAGCATGTTCGACCACCAAGGCAAGGTGCGCATGGAGTGATGAATGAGTGTGGTGCCCGGGGGGCATGTAACATGATTGTGGCGCATGGGCGCGATGAAGTGAGTAAGGTGTCGAGGGCACGTCTGTGTTAGTGGCGCGACGCATGGGCACGACGGAGTGCATATGGTGCCGAGAGCAGGGTAGTGTGACAGAGAGCCTGGGGGCACGACTGTATTAGCGGTGAGGCACACGGGCGCGGCGGAGTGTTGAAATGCGGCGCCCGAACACCGGCGACGGGGGTCGCGGAGTTATGTCCGAGCGACGGGGTCGCAGAGTTGTGTCCGGGCGACGGGGTCGCGGAGTTGTGTCCGGGCGACGGGGGTCGCGGAGTTCTGTCCGGGCGACGGGGTCGCGGAGTTGTGTCCGGGCGATGGGGGGTCGCGGAGTTGTGTCCGGGCGACGGACGACGAGGGTCACGAACGATGTAAGGCCTCTTGAAGAGTAGTGAAGGTGCTAAGGATGGAGGCCAAAGGCCAACCCTTGGGGGAAGGCCGAGGCCGACCCCAAGGGGAGGCCGAGGCCGACCCCAAGGGGAGGCCGAGGCCGACCCCAAGAGGGAGGCCAAGGCCAACCTCCTTGGGCAAGTGCCATGACACGCCGACGGGCGAAGTGCGACGGTCGAAGTGTGATGCGGCGTCGCACAAGGATAAGTTTCTTAGTGACGAAGTCACGTCACGAAAGTGAGAAGTGCACGTGACTTGAGCGTGCAAGCTTTGACCGGTTGTGAGCGTTGAAAATGTCTGTTGCTTGTGCGGACGTGTCATGTAAAATGGGACCACAATGGGCCTTTGGGTGCGACCAGGATAGGTTGGGAACAAAGATGAAGAACAAGAAACAAGAAGAAGATATAATAAGACTAAACAAATGCTCTAAATCGGGCTCAATGCCTAGACCTGCCTCTTCGAACGCCTGGGCTCGCTTCGTCGAACGCCCGAACACCTAGGCTAACCCTTTGAAACGCCGCATCGCCTAGGCGTACGCCTTGTCTCGCCCTAGGCTCACAATCCACCTGATCCTACCGTCGTGATCAATAACATAACCACTGTTGTTCTTCAGAAGCAGATTTGCAATTTTTTTCTTCGAAATCAAATGTGTCTTGTGATTGACGTTGAAGGTAGCGGTACTTGTGGTTGATGAAGGAGGTGGTGTTGGTGGATGCAAAAGAGACGGCAGCGGCGGCGTCGGGGGTGGTGGAAGAAGACGACGACAATAGTCGTGGTGGAAGAAGACGGGGGCGGCGGCAGTGGTGGAATGCCTAGCCGCCGTGACATCAATTTTTTTTTTTGTTAGGTTAATCTAATTATTGACAGAGTGGTGCTTGGTATGGGGCTTGATACCCTAATCTGATTTTGTAGTTGGTGGTGGCGATAGCATCTCAGATGGCTTTTGTTCCTGAAATCCATGACAAACTGGTTTGTGATGATGGATGGAGGAGGAGGAGGAGGTAGTCGTCAGGAAGTGGCGGTGGTGATGTTCACAAGGAAAATTTGTTGTGGTTGCCTTCTTCTAAAAGTCAAGAGATCTGGCAACGTTCTCTTGGGCCAACAACGACTAGGGTTGAGGCTAGCAAGGCCTTCGACTGAGTGGGCAAGCAATATGCAAACAGGTCGTCGAATTGGGTTGGCAGTTTGATTAATATCGGGAACCTGAAATGAAATAGATGTAGAGGTAGAGGTAAGGAAGAAGGTAATCAAAACATAGATTTCCGACAACTTTTATAGATGCCGGTGAAACATTGAAGTTGATGGAGATCTAAAAATATGAAAATAAAAATGAAAGAACCCAGATGGTCTGATGATGACGACGACGATGACTATGTTTGTAAAATAAAATAAAAAATGACAAAAGATACTCATTCTTGACCAAACAAAATTTTAATATAACACGACATTCAAGATTTATACAGGAAACATAGAAAATATATTTCATTCTTTTAAAATACACGTAAAAACTGTTTTATGAAACGGAGTGAGTAATAATTAAAAGCCAACCAGGAAAGACCGTAAAGAAAGAAGGAAGACCAAAAAGAAAGGTTACGGTCAACGGTGGGCATCACCCTTTGCTTGTGGCTTGGCCTTAACCACTCACGCCTTAATCAATCTCCATTCCGTTGTCTTGAAGTTATAGGCTAGTTGTACCAGGATCATGTCGGCATTGCCAGAAATAATCAACAGATGCCATTTTCCACTCTTACTCTTCTCCAACACCCATCAGGTTGTTCCTAAGGTCAAGAAAACGGGTCCCAATTTCACACTTTCTGTCCAAGTCTCAATATTATTCCAACAAACCTCAACTTTATTCCAACAAACCTCAACTTGTGAGTACACGGAAAGAACAAGAGAATGGACTATCCAAGACTGTCTTTCTGGTTTCTGTTCGTTCTTAATTTCCTAGTGAGCCTCACCACTCCCGAGGCAGAACTCACATACCATCACTGTTCAAGTAGTGGCGACTACACCGCCAACAGCACCTATGCAGCAATCCTAAAAGACCTACTTTCCTCGATCCCCACCAGCTCTGACCTCAACTCGGACGGCTTCCTCAATGCTTCCATCGGCCAAAAAGAGGATCAAATTTACGCTACCGCACTCTGCAGAGGCGGTCAGACGGTCACCAGCTGCCGCAGCTGCCTCAATGACTCAATTCTAGCCATCGCCCAAGCGTGTCCTAATAAGAAAGAAGCCATTGGCGGGTACGATCTCTGCAGGTTAAGGTTTTCCAACCATAAGATACTTAACACCATGGAAGATTATTATCTTTACCGCGGTTGCAACGGGAATATGTCCCAGTTCAATAACGTGGTGGGCAATCTGATGTTCAGCTTGTGTGACCGAGCGGCGGCGGCTCCACGGAAGTACGCGGTTGATGAGGCCAACTACACGATCTTTCAGAACATTTATGGGCTGGCACAGTGCACCCCGGACATTTCGGAGCCGGACTGTCGTAGTTGTTTGGAGATGGCTAGGATTGACATGACCAACAACTGTAGTTGGAGTAATAGTGTTGTTTCTGTTAGGTTTAGCTGTCAACTGCAGTACGAGTTGACCGAGTTCTATCAACCTCCGGGTGATGGACCGCTGCTGCTGCCGCAAGGCAGTACGCCGGCTCCACCGCCGACGCAGTCTCCTCCTCCTCTGTCAACCAATACCCCTGGTACGCTGCGTGCTGTTTGATTTTCATGTTTACAATCAATGGTGATAAAAGTAACATGATGTAGAGATTCGTCAAAAAAATTAGCTCATAAACTGTTAAGGATTTTTTTTTTGTGCAATAAACTGTTAAGGATGTGGCTAATTATTGTAACGAACATGCATTCATGGGAATGAAATCTTGGAAAAGTTGGGGACATTGCACATGCGCTTCAGCCTTCAACGACTTCCTAGGCCAGGTTTCTATAGTTTGGCATTTGTTCTTGAAAAGTTAAAATTCGTAATTAAGATTCATAGAGATTTGGTTGTTGGCCCTAGAAAATGTGTATCTTGTTAGCAACGGTTTTAGTTGGAGAGTTCTAACCACACATGAGAGGCCGATAAGTGATAGTAAGAATTGCTTACAAGAGAAAAATTACGACAAGAAAATGTGTTCAGGAGGGTTCCGTAAATTGGGTCGAGACATTTTGACCATTGGAATGGGCACGACATAAGCAATGTGGACAGTATGAGGATCATCAGCTCTGCTGTAACAGCTTTAGTGATAAAGGATTGATACTAGAAATGTTTTGTCATTGTTTTTAAGATTTTTAGGGATGAATTTTTTGTCATTAAGATACAGTAGCAACAGTTTTCAATCACAGTAAAGGTGACATCCTAGTCCATATAGACATCACTTGTAAGAATGTCAAAGTAGTTGCGGTTACCTTTTATCTTTCCAATGAAATAAATGTAGTTGTGCAAATTTGGCATTTCATTCTAATTTCACCTGGTTATTGCAGGGGGCGCCACCATGCAATCTCCTCCTCCTCCGCTATCAAAGGATAGCCCTGGTACGTAGGTGCTAATTTACTTTCATGAGAAGTGGTTGCGGTAAGTTTTTATCTTTACAATGAGGTACATGTGATTGAGCAGTTAATTAATTTGGCAATTAATTCAAAGTTTATGTGGCCTTTGCAGGAGGTGCCAGCAATAAATCACAAAATATTATCATTATAGCCATTCCCACTGCTTCTACTTTGTTGATTGTGGTCCTTATTTGCCTCTTTTTAAGTCTGAGGAAGCGCAAAAAAAATGTTGAAAGTAAGTTTAGCACCAAGATTACTTTCTTTTTGTCACTCACAAAGCTAGGCTTCATTCCAATTAACAAACCTAAAGAAAGAAAGATGAGTAATTAAGTAGTACAAATTGTTTATCTACGAGTGCATGCATCCTTTCTTGCACGATACGATGCACCATTTCTAAATAAACCAGTTATATGGCCGGGTTTTGCCCTCGGGAACTTCACAAGACCCCCCTGTGGGCTCCACGCGGCAAACCTCGTGTTGGAGCCCACATTGTCGTGCACATGAATATTATGGTTTGCAAACGGATCCCTAATTTTTGCCAAAGAACTCGATGTAATTACATGCGCATAACAATGTCAAGAAACTCATTTTTGTTGGTGATAGATTCTTATGTAATGTGTTTGTATCGTAAGTGAAGTTCAAGATCTAAAATGTTTTGTTTTGTCTCACATTGTAGAGAAAAGGAAAGCACATGTTACATAAGTTTGAATTGTTTTGAGATGTTTTGGAGGGAAGATTGGAAATGCTATTGTGCGGTGCACCGCATCGTACCGCAAAATGCGCACGCGTGTGTGGTGCATTGTGTGCGCTTTAGGGGCTCACTTAGCACTTAGCCGCGAGCGCGTATCACGCGTTGATTTATATATGATCTAACGGCCCATGTTTTACCAATTTTCGGAATTGTTTCTTTCAGTCATTTATTTTTAGTGACACTTTAGTGACTTTGAAAGTAATTCCGGAAAGGCACCATAAATAACAGTTATTTCTGATTGGTTGTGTCCCTTCCTGAAATGATGACTGTTAGTCCATATATATGATTCTGAAAATTAGGAATAAATTAACTTTTGCATTCCAACTTTCGAATCTCATTTTTCTCAGTTATATACACAATTTCGAATAGCAATTCTGAAAGGAATCTTCAAAATTGCTATCTGCAGATTGTTGGTTTGGGTAATTCTGGAGGTAATTTGCCATTAACTCGGTAGCAAACTCGGAACGAGTGGGGGCAAATATCGCCTTAAAGACAGTGTCTTTAGACGCGCCTCAAGCCATATAATTTCGTTTTCTTCTTCCATTCTACAACAATTTTTAAGTTAAAGCAAACCCGAATTCTCAGTTTTATTTTTTCACATGTGACGTATAAAATTTCCTAGTTGTATTTTTCCCCAGTTCCTCGAGACGTTGGAATTATAACCACTTACGATAAAGCAAATTTGAGATGGCTACACATTGATAGTGGTAACTTCGTTTTTTATTTTTTTTAAGGTGAAGCTGTTGATGAAATTAGCAGCTTAGAGTCTTTGTTGTTTGACTTTGACACGGTGAGAGTTGCGACCGATAACTTTTCTGATGCAAATAAGCTTGGACAGGGTGGATTTGGTGTCGTTTACAAGGTAACAAGCAATACTCATAAATGCATATCGACAGCTTTTTATTGGTTTCAGATTTTGTGGTATAAAATTGGTGGGAACCACATGCATGCCGGCAAGGTAGTTTAAAGTTCATATCTTAACTGTATGTCGGTTCTTCTTCGTCTTCAGGGTAGGCTTCAAAATGGACGAGAGATAGCAGTAAAGAGATTGTCAACAGATTCAGGACAGGGTGATCTGGAATTCAAAAATGAGGTCTTGTTAGTGGCAAAACTTCAGCACAGAAATTTGGTTAGGCTCTTTGGTTTCTGTCTGAAAAAGAGAGAAAGGCTTCTTATCTACGAATTTTTGCCTAATACAAGCCTTGACAAATTCCTATTAGGTATGAAATAATGCTCTCTTACTACTATTCCATGAATTATAGTGCTCTTTGATAATTTAATTAGGCTAGCCCGTGCACAATGTGAGGAGACGCCTTAAGTTCATGAGACAATGCAAAATATAGAAATAGAAAAACTAGGCCTACATGAATTTTAGTTGGTTATGCTATCATATTGTGTAAAATGAAGTTTGCACTTTATATAATGTGTCTTCGAAGTTAGCTATTTTATGGAGACTTGACAAAGCTTTATGTCTGGTTATACTTGTAGATCCCGTAAAGCGGGAATGTTTGGACTGGTATAGGCGACATAACATTATAGGAGGTGTAGCCCGGGGGCTTCTATACCTTCATGAAGATTCTCGACTTCGAATCATTCATCGTGATCTCAAAGCTAGCAATGTTTTGTTAGATGAAGAGATGAACCCTAAAATTTCTGATTTTGGCATGGCAAGATTGTTCGAGTTGGATGATACCCAGATCAACACAAGCAGAATTGTCGGAACCTAGTAAGTATATATGTATGCCAACATGATATTACCTTGAAGCTCATTTATGCGTTCTCTATCAGCAAAGCAACATAAATATTCCAGTAAACTTAAACTCTATTCTTAAGTGAAATATTTGAAATGTAATCTTGGAATTGTGAAGTAAAATGACCAATTAACTGCCGCAGTGGATATATGGCACCGGAATATGCAATGCATGGGCAGTTCTCAGTGAAGTCAGATGTCTTCAGCTTTGGCGTGTTAGTCCTTGAAATTGTAAGTGGTCAGAAGAACAATTGTTTTACTAATGGGGAGAGTGTAGAGGACCTTCTAAGCTATGTAAGTGTGATTCCACAAGATGCATTACTAGCTACAGTAGATCTAACATAGCGTATACTTACCATTTTTGTTGCACATGTTGACTACTTTTAGGCATGGAAAAATTGGCGCGAAGGAACGGGTTCAAATCTAATCGATCCTTCATTGAGGGCTGAATCAAGTTCAATACGCGACATCAAAAGATGTATCCATATTGGGCTGTTATGCGTTCAAGAAAATGTAGCTTCCAGACCAACTATGGCTTCAGTTGTTCTCATGCTCAATAGCTTCTCAATGACCCTCCCGATGCCCTCCAAGCCTGCATTTTTTATGCGCAATAGTGTCGACCCAGAGGTTGCATTGCTTTCTAAATACAGTTTGGGGGCTAAAGACTCCAGTAAATCAACAAGTAAATCTGCTCATTTCTCGGAAAATGAGGCTTCAATTTCTGAGTTATATCCCCGATAGTGCATAAGGATGCATAGGTCGGCCAATAATGTAGCACTCCTGATATTTTCAGAACTATCTTAAAGCCAAATTTCATATTTTTCACCCACAAAGCATTATTTGTTTAGTTGTGCAGATAAAGAATGGCTAAATGGTCTGTATTATGTTTCGCGAGCATCATATTAAATCGATTATATCCTTTAAGAACGCAATGACGTTACCAGAATTGTAGTGATGATTTTTTTTTTTTTTTTTTTTTTGTAGTGATGATGATGCATAAAATAAGTGCATAAAAATGACGTGCAACATTTTTGAGGTGCCAAAATTAAACAAAATAACCTTGCATTTGCAAGTAAACACAAAAAAAGAGCGCTTTCCATGTTCTGGCCAACATTTCGTCAATATTTAGCAGCCCTTTTTGAGTGGTCGTAGGAACACTTGGGTAAGACTAGTGCTTCGAAAACACATGTTCTTCGTCATATCATATGGCTAACACCGATCACACTCTTTGAAGACCAATTAGCTGCACATGTTGTATGACATATGGGCCCCTATTCCCTCAAACTACGCCGTTCTTTACTATGAACCTAAGTAGTTTAAGAAAGACGCTTTCTAGTGGCAATTTGCCCAGTAGCAGAGTAGCAGCCTTGGTGCAATGCTGAACTTTCCAACCTTTTCACCCTTCTCGCTGTAGCTTTATTTTTGGGCAATAGGCTTAGCCCATTTTCTTACTAAAATCACACCACAAGAAATAAGGCTTTTAGCGACGGGAAAATCCGTCGCTAAAAGCATATAATCCGTCGCTAAAACCTTTAGCGACGGAACACCCGTCGCTAAAAGTCTCTCGTATAAAAGCTCGTCGCTAAAAGTTTTGCGACGGAATTTCAAAATCCGTCGTCTAATATTGAACTTTCAGCGATGGGTTGTTTTATATATTAGCGACGGAATTTCCGTCGCTAATTGTATTTTTCTTATTTTAATTTATTTTCTTTTTTTTTTAAAATAATTTATTCGGTAAACTTTTAAGCGAACGACGGAATATTCCGTCGTTAAAAGTGGAGATTTAGGTAAACTCTTTAGCGATGGAATAAAGCCGTCGTTAAAAGTCAATTTTTTTAATTTTTTTTAATGTCTAAACCTTTAATCAAATTCAAGTCTCAACAACAAGGCACAATCTCCCAAATGTACATTAGGGTTAAATAATTGTTGATTGATCAACAATTATTTAATCATACAACAGACACAAAACAACTAGTACAAGCTTGGAGGGCACGAGAACGGGAGGGGGGGTACAAGCTGGGAGGGCACGAGAGGGGGCTCATCAGGGATTGTCGAGTCCCGGATGGATCCTGCTAATCTGGAGCCGGCTCGGCATGTCCAGCAGCAGTGCCCTGTTAATCCTGCGCCCTGATCATCCTGAACACCTCCGTAGCAATGCGGCGGATCTCGTCCTCGTCCAACAGACGCTGCGCAGCCGGTGCTGGTGTCTGTGGAGGGGCAGCGGGGGGTGGGGACGCTCTTATCACGGCACGTGCAGTCGTGCTAGGCAGGCCGCGTATGCGGCCTTTCGGTCGGTTGACGACCTCTGGTGTGTATCCATCCATCGCTTCAATGCCCCAGTACTCGTACTCGTACTTGTGGACGCTGATGGCTGTCCGGACTACTACTCGGACCCCTAAGTTGTTCATACGAAGCCTGCAAAAATAGTGATTTAAAGATATGTTAGGGCATTAACGCAACAAACATTGAATACAAAGACAAAAATTCAATAAATTAAACAAATTGACTCGAACTTACATCGATTCGTCAGGCAATATCTGAAACATAGTCCCCCGCCCGGTGCGCCTCATCCTTGTCCTTCTTCCTCACGTGCGTCTGACTATACGTCAGAGCTACGACCTCATCCTCCTCCAGATCCAGGTGCTCAACCGCATTCTTGTGTCGGATGATGTCGTGTGCCACCGACCTCCCTGTGTGCGTCGGATCTTTCTCACGTCTGTTCTGGGCCCCGCTCCTACTCTTGGCTTCCCAGCCCGGATCTGTATCCCGCCAATCAATCATCTGCCCCCATACAGTCAGAGATATCCAATGAGGGGGATATTTCTTCAACTCTTGCATCAGGGCACCCTCGGGCTGCATCTTCTTCGCCCGGTCCTATGCGTCGTGCAGCCATCGACAATAATTCTTGCTGATATAGGCAAAAAATGCCTACCGCCCCAGCACCTGCTGATCAGACGAGTCAAACGCAAACCCTTCAAACAAGGCATCCAATTACACAAATTAATTTAAATACTAAATTCTAATTAAACAAATACTATCACAGAAAAAAATAGTTAATCGTACCAGCCACTCCTCCCATAGGGACTCCCTCGTCCCGGCATCCTAGTCCTTCCAGTATAGTCGTGGCTCGAAGAATCGGCTCTTCATAAGAACGCCGATCTTCGTCTTCGCTTGATTCTCCAGAATCCTGCCAAAGAAGTAAATAAATACATTAATACAATTCAAATATAATTTATGACACCCAAAAATTTTAATATAAGGCATGATGTGATTTTTTTTTACTTATTGGCCCTCCTGGGTGAGCGTAACTCTTCGTTTACACTTGGGGTCGATGCGTACCCCGCGTGTCGGGCCACGGCCTCGTCGAGATCCTACAAAACTCCGACATTAATACAGTTCAAATTTAATTTAAATATAAGGCTAGTGAAAATTGACTAAACACCGTTATCAACTATAACTGAGGTAGAACCCATAGAAGAAGGAGAATCAACGTGAGTGTGGGAGGAATCGGCATCGGGCTGGGGCGACGGCTAGGGCTGGGGCCCCGTCTACTGTATGTGAGCAATTTGTGCCTCATCATCAATGGGCAATGACGAGGTGAGACCCACTGGGGATGCGACAGCTCGGCATCCACCCTGGCCACGAATAGCCCGTATTTTATCCATAACTGACTTTGTATAGATGAAGTGCAAAGAAATTAACACATTAAAAATAATAATTAGGCAGAAAAATTCATCAGCACTATATATATGAGCCGAGTATAAAAACACAATATGAACCAAGTACTAAAATGTTACTACATATTTTTCGTGATGTTACAACATTACAAGTCAATCATTTTCAGTTTGGGAATCATCATCATCTTCATCGCTAGATTTTTCATCCTCTTCTTCGTGGGACTCGTCGTCATCTTCATCTTCTAACTCATCCTCTTCGTCAGTAGACTCAGTCACATCATCTTCAACACTTTTCACGTCTTCCGCGTCATCATCTACGACTTCTTCTCCTACATGAAGTGTTGTTGGAAGAGGAAGATCGTCATCCTCGTTGTTTACCTCAACAGGTAACAAGACATCACTACAAGGAATAAGGCCTTTAGCGACGGATTTTCCCGTCGCTAAAGGCCTATATTCCGTCTCTAAAACTTTTAGCGACGGAATTACCGTCGCTAAAAGTTCCTCGTATAAAAGGCCGTTGCTAAAAGTTTTGCGACGGAATTATAAAATCCGTCGTCTAATATAGAACGTTTGGCGACGGATTTATTTCTGAATTAGCGACGGAATATCCGTCGCTAATTCTGTTTTACGTACTTTAATTTATTTTCTTTTTTACGAAATTAGCGACGGGATAAAATGTTTAGCGACGGAATTAATCCGTCGCTAAAAGTTAAAGTCATTTTTTAATTTTTTTTTAATTTTTTAATGCCCAAACCTGTAATAAAAAATTCAAACCAATTGGGTCCCATCCTCCGTCAACAATCTCAATATATCAAATGCACGATTAACAATCTAAAATCATCGATTAACAAATCATCGATTAACAAATCATCGATCAATAATCACAATTAACAACCTAAAATTATCAAACAAATAGTCAATGTTCACAACATTGTTCAAAATGTACATATCCGATGCGATTAATTTAAAATATTGTCTAATTACGCCTCAGAGTTCAACATTGGGGGAAAGGCTTTTCACAAGTGCTTTGATCAAACACGCTGACTTGAAAACGCATTTGCCCCATGTGTTGAAAGACTACAAAGTCTCCTAGATGGAGGTCATGTTGTTGCACGAATTCGTTACAACCCTCTTCGAAGCAAAGAACCTCTTGGCCAACCTTCTTCTTCAATTTAACAAGCCATGACCCCTTGCGGCTGGTTAAAGTTGCTTCAAATCTCAATGTGGTAAGCAATCGCCAAAATGCTACCGGTATGGCCTAACATATTCATAATACAGTAAGACATGTAAATTTTTAACCAAAGATAAAACTTTTAACACACACGAAAACATAGAGAAAGCGGGATGACATACAAGTTCTGTATGAAAACCAGGCATCATGACCTTGAAGAAGTGCCTGTTGACTGAAACGTCCCTGTTCACCGAAGCAGAAGCCATTTAACCTACTTTAACATGAAAAACCAATCGATGATTATTCAATCGACGAGCATCAATTTCATAGCTGAATTAAATCTATCAAATTATGTTAAAGTGGTGCTAAAAAAACAGATCCACAGTGAGTTGTAGCTAAAATGACTACCACAAAAATCTCAACTACGCACATCATCATTTCACCACCCAAATAGCCACCTATGTCACGGAAAGTAAGAAGCAAAATGTTGTTGTGCGATAAAGTCCTGAGTAAGAGTATCAAGCTATGGCGCATGCTCCATATTACCGCTAATAAGACAGCTCCCGTAGTCTTATATAAGCTTGGTTTTGGAAATCCATCTCCTGTGCACACACTCACACCAAAGCTTTCAGTGCAGCCACAATCTCCTCCTATGGAAACAGCCTAGCGAGGAAGGCCCCATCACTTAAATCAGGAGAGCTGAATTCCAGCCCATCACACTTCGGCCTCGAAATCCCCTCTCTATTGAATAAAATTTGGTTACAGCCACAATGCCCTCGCGAAAACCAGGTGCACTACAAACATATGCGCCATCAATTTTGATTCTCTGTACTTTGGTTGTATCGGGGGGAAGTTATTATCTATCGTTGGCCTCTATGGTAAAATCAGTCGGCAGACCTGAGACCTTGTGAGCATTAATGTACACCAAAGTACACCAAAGACCTTGGCATGGATTAGCGTAGAAATGTAATATCATTTGATTTCAGAAAATACATGTGATTTCAGAAAATTACAAAATTTGGCCAGGAATTAATTCTAACTTGGCCTAAAGTATCCTACTATAAAATTTGACATGCTAATGATCATTGTGCGCCTCCCAACACACGCTTCAAACCAAACGCTAGTATGTGATACACCTATCCAAGCACAGGGTACCCCTCAAATCTAAACCACTGCATCCCCTTTCTTTATTCTCTGCACCCTCAGAACCTTAATAAATCCACCTCCTCACCTTGGACAACCACCATAAAAATGTTTATACACACCATACACTCACATATTCACACACTCACTCACACAAAACACATATTCACGCACCTGTACGTATACACCCACTCTTTTTTTGCACAGCACTTACACACACACAGCTGCGTCTTGGCAGCTTCACGCACATACCTATATTCACACCAACACACCACTGCACACACTCATACCCACATATCCACTCACCACTTACACACACACACACAACACACACTCATTTTCCCCACACCCACTGCCTTGCGGCAGTGGGTCTTCCCTGCTACTCATCTGGTTCGACACACTCACATGCACCACATCAATTTACTCACACATGCATATATATCATAAATAATTCAGATAATTTAGGGCAATTGACAAATTAACAAAAAATTGAACCTAAATTGACAAACAAATCTAAATAATTCAGATAATTTAGGGCATGTAACCTAAATTGAAGACAAATTAACAAAAAATTCAGATAATTTAGGGCAATTGACATAAAAATCTCGAGGTGGGTACGACGGCGGCGGCGTTGGTGGTGCGGCGGCAGTGGTGGGTTTCGTTGCGCAGCGACAGTGGAGGGCTTTGTGGCATGACCGGAGTGCAAGGCTAGGTGGCGCGGCGTCGGGTGGGGGACGAGAGTGTCGCCGGAGCTGGGTCGCCGTAGAGAAGGGTCGCCGGAGGTGAGAACGGCGGTGGGTGGGTGAGAGCAGAATTTCAGAGAGAGAAAGAAACCAGATCTGTTTTTAAATGGAGGATCTTTTGCGACGGAATAAAACCGTCGCTAAAACTCCGTCGGTGAATGTCTTATTATAAAGACTTTTTGCGACAAAAGTTTTAGCGACGGTTTTATTCCGTCGTTTAAATAATTTTTAAAAAAAACTCAAAATTACTAATTTTATAAAAAATATTTAGCGACGGAATTACCGTCGCTAAAAGTCCGCCGTTAAAAATCCATTGCAAAAATACTTTTACCGACGGTGTCTTCCGTCGGTAATAGTATTTTGCAACGGATTTTTAACGACGGTATATTCCGTCGCTTAAAGACATGTTTAGCGACGGAATACCTTCCGTCGCTAAAACTCCGTCGCAAAATACATATTTTCTTGTGGTGCAAGTGGTTGGTCGGCTTAAAAGGTGTCTACCTCACTGTCATATGTCACGGGCAATTTCTTGGACTTGATAACTGTATACCAATGAGATTTGGGATTTGCAACGTCCTCCGAGTAAAAGACTTGTGCAGCTTGACTAGCAAACACAAATGGCTCGTTCGATGCAAGTCGTGACTTGACATTGACATCTACAATCCCTTGAGAGCTAACACGGATTCCTCTACTGCACGTGACATAGAACCATGAACACTTGAACACTACTAGGCGATTTCTGGAACCCAAATATGTTAGCTCAACAATCTCATCTAGCTCTCCATAAAAGTTCATACAATTCTCGTCATAACAGTCGCTGTTGACCAAGACTCCACTGTTTTGGGTTTGTTTATTCTGTCATCATCTTTTACGTTAAACTTAAACTCGTTGATGATATAGCCTCCATGACGGGATGCTTGTTTATTAGGGCATTGAGCTAGTAATTTCAAGTAGGAGGCTACTGGTCTATCTATTGACTGAACATATTGTAGATGATGGTAAAAATTAAGGATAAATCAGTATACTAATTGACCACATAACTATTGTTCACAACCTATCCGGACCATACCCCGGGGCCCGCTAAGAGATCCCAGTGGCATGACACGTCACCCGTTTGGCAGTCAAGATCGCTCAACATCATTGCTCGGTCAAAGCGCTCGGCACCTCGAGCATCCAGACGGCGATCGAAAGTGTGCCTCCACCCGAGGGGTCGGCCACCCCCCTGAGAAGGGGGTCGGCCACCCCTCTAAAAAAGGGGTCGGCCACACCCTGAAGAAGGGGGTCGGCCACCTACTTTAAAGGGGTTTAGCCACCCACTTGGTAAAGGGGTCGGCCACCCCCCTGAGAAGGAGGTCGGCCACACCCTGAGGAAGGGGGTCGGCCACCCACTTGGTAAGGGGTCGGCCTCCCTTGTCCTTGGGGGGGGGGGGACCTACTTGTAGCTGTATCACCTCACTCAACGCATTCTGCAATGCTCACTCATCACCAGTGGTCGCGTGACGCCCGTTGTCGCCCGCTCAATCAACTGACGGGCTCCGGCCCTCGCGGCAGGACAGGCTCGCAACCCTAAAGCCCTCGCCGGCTCAATCAACTGACGGGCTTCGGCCCTCGCGGCGGGACAGGCTCGCAACCCTAAAGCCCTCACCGGCTCAATCAATTGATAGGGCTTCGGCCCTCGCGGCGGGACGGGCTCTCAACCCTAAACCCTCGCCGGCTCAATCAACTGACAGGGCTTCGGCCCTCGCGACGGGACGGGCTCTCAACCCTAAAGCCCTCGTCGGCTCAATCAACAGACAGGGCTCCGGCCCTAGCGGCGGGACGGGCTCGCAACCCTAAAGCCCTGCCGGCTCAATCAACCGGGGGCTCTGGCCCTCGCCCGCTTAATCAACTGAAGGACTCCGGCCCTCACGGCGGACGGGCTCACAACCCTAAAGCCCTCGCCGGCTCAATCGACTGACAGGGCTCCGGCCCTCGCCCGTAGGATGGGCTCACGATCCCGAAGCCATCGCCAGCACAATCAATCGACGGGCTTCAGGGGGTTCCGCTCGTAATGCTCCGGCACGAGGACCCCCCGCCACGGACTCTAGGTATCAAGCTGTGAGCATGTGCGCTCGTGTTACCATTGATCATCGATACCGCCAGGGCAATGACCCTCGGGTCACTCCGGGACGGAAGCATGTCCTCGGAGGGCATCGCGTCCGGCCCGTCTGGCTGTTAGCTGCAAGGGCAACCCTCACTGTTTCTAGGATCTCTGCGAGTCTCATGACGCATCTCGTGGGATTCAGTAAGGGCTTGGACTGGAGGCTGAGGCAACGGGCTACTCTGACCATGCTACCGCGGTGTGGTCAGCCTCCTCAGACAGGCAGAGGGACGCTGCAAGGGCAGAACGACACGAACTCGAGGACCGGCAATTTGACGGACAATCAATACTGTGGGACCCCCTACGGCGACGTGTCACTCCCAGAGGACGACACGTGTCGGCTGATGACACACGCGCATTTGTGCCTATATATAGTGGACTTTGGAGCTTATTCAAGGACTTCTCTCTCATTTGGCATTTTCACTTTCTCTCTCTAAAACCCATTCTCTCTGGAGTTCTAGTGAGAGAAACACATTTGGACCCCTGACATCGGACTCTCACGCTGCACCCTTGACACGGACTGTCAACCGCTGGCCCTGTTCGTCGTCACCCTGCCTGCGCGGCGCTGCCAGTTCTCGCGATCTGTCTGGGGAGCCTTGCTCTCAGCCCTTACTCCATCCTTGATGTCTCCCACTTTGCATACTTGGAAGCCAACTCAGACTGCATCATTTGTGGCACCTCGACGTGGCAACGAACCCTCTTTCCTCGGCAACAACTATATATAACACATAATATAATTTTGTTAAAGACTTACACGCCTTCTGAATCATTGTACAAATTGTGATTTCCGATGAGATTTAAGTCCAACGGCATCACTGATTAAAGATTTCACATCGAACTCACTGCAAACCAATATAGTTGACTCGCTTATCACACATTTTCAATTATGTACAACAATTTAGGTTTTAATTAAGATATTAACTTACTCAACGAATGCTGAAACTTCAACACAATTTAGAAGGGCATAAATTGTTGCAGCACTGTACTCTTAATCCGTTAGCCATCGAGTATAGGTTCGGCCGAACGGACTACCTGACTGCTTGAATATTGACAATTTCCTTTCCAAATTGTGCTTGATCCGGGGTCATTTCGGCCTAGTTGATTTAACATTGTATCAACATCAGGCCCAAAATATTGGCTATAAAAGTTTACAAGCTCTTCCATTACGTAAGCCTCCGCAATTGAGCCCCAAACACAAGCTTTATTACGAATTTTTTTCTTCAAATGGAACATGAACTTAGAAGTTTAGCGAATCGAGTTAGGTGGAATATCAATGATAACAGGTTTTACATTAAGTGTAAACGAACAACTGTAACAAGTTTAAGGATTATCTCTTGAATTGATACATCCACCAATATTGCACATTTTCGCCCATCTTAGCTTTGTATGCCAAGTGATCATGCAGATGCGCTCCATTGAATCAAAGAACGAAGGTGGGAAGATTTTCTCTAGCTTGCAAATCGTCACCATAATGTTCTTCTCAAGCATCTCCATCTTACTCACCCGGATTGTAGAAGAACATATATCTCGAAAGAAATGAGATAATTCAATCAAAGTCTCGCATACAACCCGTGGCAATAGTCCCCAGAAGGTAATATATAGGAATGAATCTCTCCATGAATACGTGCACTACAAGAAAATACATCTTTTGCGATGGACTTTTAGCGACGGAAGAAATTTCGTTGCTAAAAGTCATTTTATCGACGAAATAAACCCTCGGTAAAAGTCTGTCGTTAAGAATTTTTACCGACAAAAAATTTCGTCGCAAAAGATTTTTGCCGACGGAGTTCTACGGACAGACTTTTAACGACGGGCCATCAGTCGCTAAATTTTTTTAAAATTTTTGATGGTTTTAAAATTAAACGACAGAATTTTAAGATCGCTAAACATTCCGTCGGTAACAAACCATTTTTTCCGACGGGTTTTTAGCGACGATGTAATTCCCTCGCTAAAAACCTCTCTTAAATCGCAAAATGCCCTTTTCTTTCTTCCCCTTCTCTCTCTCTCTCTCTCTCTCTCTCTCTCTCTCTCTCTCTCTCTCTTATCTCTCACCCACCCACCGGCAATCTCACCTCCGGCTAACACCCTCTACGGCTACCCACCTCCATTGAGACCCCCGTCTTCCTCCCTACGCCCCTCCCCCCCGGCAAGTTGTTCAACTGCCGTCACCTGCAGCAACTCTGACCAGCACCTGCGGCAACTCCGTCACCTCACAACCTGTTGTATACAATTGCATGGTAGAACTCGTAATGACCAAAGAATATTTTGCCAAATAAACCCCGATCCAACTGACTCCTCCACCAAGGTATGTTATTTCTCCTTTGCACATTTTTTTGCGTTTCTTTGTTTATTGCCCGCCTCTTGTTCTCCGCAGTTTTATCGAGTGTGGAAAACTACTATCGGCAAGTTCTCATATGTTTTTTAATTATTTTTTGTTGCTAAAAATAATTGTTAACTTTTTAGCAACGGCCACAAGGTGAAAAGAGACTCTTCTTACATAGTTTAGTATTTTAAAATTGTACGACAGTGTTCCCGTCAAAATTAGTTTTGTTAAATATTGTAATTAATGTACGATTAATTCGCTTTGGATACCTAGAAAACATGTACACGTAAAAGCAAGTAGTAAAATTACATATCCAACGTGCATATACATGTTACACTTTTTTCTCTTATAGGTGATATTATCACATTATTTTTCTAATATGTTACGAACTAAAAATTACTAGAGAATTAGTAGAGGTTATCAATTTAATATCTTGGAATGAAGTTGATTTTATATAAATTTAAATTTTCAAGAGCATTGAACATATATTATAGCTATTTACGCACTACTATCATCACATAGTGCTACCAATTCCATTGAAATAATTTATCATAATATGTTCTGCATCACAAGTCAAGGAAATAATTATAAAACAATTTATCACATTTTTCATTTTATATGTGTTCTAAACATAAATAAAAATTATGTAATTTAAATTTCTTTTTGTTTCAAACAAAAAAAAGTAAATTGAATTCTAAATTTAATTCCATAGAGTGGGTGAAGTGTCAAAAGGCCTTGAGCAATAAACCCAGGATTTCGAAAGTGAATAACAAGAATTTTTTTTGGGGGGGGGGGGGAATTGTTGGGCCTGGCCTGGCCCTATATATTGGGCCTAGGGCCAGGGCTTAAACTGGGCCTGGATATCCCTCTCCCCTGGCCCGGCCCGGTTCCCCACCCCTTCGGCCGGGCCCCCGACCAGTTTTCTCGGCTGGCCCCGGGTTGGGCGGCCCAAGCCCGGCCCATTGACATCACTGGGTGCTTGACTTATTCATACGACCACTGTGAGTTTTCTATTTCACTTTGATTGGACGTGTGATATAGACTTATTGTTGGTGCTTCTTTTTCCACTTTGAATGGGTGTTCATTTTATAGGGAGGCTAATACATCTGGAGAAGACGAAGAAGGCAAGGGATACCACCACTGCTAAATTGATCCTGGGGTATCGAAGTTAAGAAGTCCGTAGCGGTTCTCTTATTCGTTGCTTCTGACGGAGGAGTAATTACCGGTCACCCCGTCATCGGCAACCCTAAGATGAACCCTACATCTTCTAGGGTAATTGTCATCTCTCCGAGCGGGAAGTGAAACGTATTCGTTTCACTTCTCCACCTCTCAACAAGGGCACCTATCAAGGCCCGGTCAAGCTGTTGAAATATCTGCCCATGCATGAAAATCCCAAACCCAATTCCACGCAGTATCCTCTTTTGGGCGGTGTTCAGTTTTCACGATGTGAACTCGCGAGATACTTCTACGATGTTGAGAAGTTCTCTTTCCTACGAATTAATAAATACAATTTAAGCAAAACAAACGGTATATACAACGTTCGTAAGAATAAGAAAGTTGATAAATAATGTATCTTACTCCACCATCCCATATGAGCGTACTGATATGGTTGGTTTGGTCGTATAACACGGATGGGTCTTCTGGTCCAGGGTTAAATTCCATTTTTTGCAACTGAAATTATGGAAAAACCTTCTCAGTTTGGATTTTACGTTTTGGATTTTGATAATCGCTCGCAAAAATACGACGCTAGCACATGCATAATACATATAACGCAAGCACATGCATGATGCATACAATGTTAGCATATGTACTCATATGTATAATAGATATATATACATATACGGAATCGAATTTTACAAACGCTAGCACATGAACAAAAACATAGATATATAAAACGCAATATTCATCACAATTATCGATTACAAACAAAAAAAGTATAGATTTTGTAAACTTACGTGATCGATTTAGGGTATTAAAGGTGTTCTTAAGACGGAATTGCGTCGATCTGCTTGCCAACGCCGCTGGGAAATTTTGTGAGTAGAAAGAGTGGAGAAGAGTGTCGTAGTTACTGTTTTTTGAACGTATATTGAACGTCCGCTATACAGTATCGCGGATGGCTATTAAGTCCGCGATACAGTATCACGGATGGCTATAACGTCCGTTACACTGTGTAGTGGACACTGTTGACGAGACAGATAAGGACAAGATAACCGTCATTGCCGAAAAGGACTGACGGGACATGACGTGACAGGTGTCGGCCTGGGGGACGTCCGCTATACAGTGTCGCGGACGTCTTTTTGCTGTCTTACATCAGGACTTTAATGATGTCCGCTATACAGTGTAGCGGACAGGCGCGGATGGGCAAAAAGGTAAAAAAGTCCGTCCGCGACACTGTATGGCGGACGACTGACAGTTTTCAAAAAAGATGCGATCTGGGCCGTCCATCTTTCAGGATGGACGGCCAGATCGAGCTAGCAAAATAGCATATTCTGCTAGCGCTCTCAACGGATCAGCTCCATATATATATATATATGTGTGTGTGTGTGTGTGTGTGTGTGCGTGTATTTGTACAAATACATATACATGTATATGTACAAATACATCTACATGTATATATACAAATACATCTACATGTATACATATACATATATATATATATACATATACATATATATATATGGAGCTGATCCATTGCTCGCGCCAACAAAATGAGTTAAGTTGCCCACGCGATCTGGCCGTCTATGCGCGATATGTGGACGGTCCAGATCTGTCTTCTACATAGTGTAAGGGTCGATTTTTTGACAAAAATATCCTGCAGTTTAAAAAGAGCCAATGTAGCGGACAAATGTTTTTAGCTTTTTTCTCTTTCTCTCTCCTTTCCCTCGTTAATGTTCTGACTTTCTTTCCTTTCTCTCTCTTTTCTCTCATCATTTGTTTCTCTTTCTCTCTCCTTCTCTTATTATTAATTTTCTGACTCTCTCTCTCTCTTGCTCTTCCTTACTCAAAAGTAGACCTAGCAAACGGGTAAACCAGGCGGGAACGGGTAAAATTGGATCTGGTAACTTTTACACCATTTTTTCCGGTAACTTTTCACTGGGTCCGTAACCTACACTTACGGGTAGGGTATTACCCGCGGGTAAATACCAGTTTTTTTTTATAATAAAATTGTAATACTCATTCTGCCGGAGACTAGAGTGCTGGTTAGTGGTTACTGCTTGCTTCATATGGCGATGGCCTGAAGACTGAAGATTGACGGAGCTTGAAGAGTGAAGAAGCTTGAAGAGTGAAGATTGAAGACTAGAGCCTAGAGGTACAGGAGCTGAAGAGCTGAAAACTGACGGAGCTTCTCGATCGGCGGTGGCGACGCGGGGCCTTGAAGCGTGACGATTGACGGAGTAACGGGTGACGGGCTGACGGCCCTTGATCGACGGTGTCACGATTTGCCGGATCTGGTCGCCGGCGGTGGAGAGACAAATGTAAAATCTGCTGCGGCAGATTTGTGCGGTGGTGTAAGAAGAGAGAAATGTGTGAGAAAAGCCTTGAAGTGTGACGATTGACGGAGTAACGGGTGATGGGCTGACGACCCTTGATCGACGGTGTCGCGATCTGCCGAACCTGGTCGCCGACGGTGGAGAGACAAATCTGAAATTTGCAGCGGAGTAAGAGGGAGAGATATGTGTGAGAAAAGAAAGGGTTAGGGCAGTGATTTTTTTTCTATATATACTCCAGAAAACGGATATCCGCGGGTAACCCGAAAATCGATCCGGGACGACCCCAAAAACTACGGATCGATTCGGGTACGGGTCAGAATTATACGGATAGGCTATATAGGTACCCATACCCGGGGTTTTTGAACGGGTACGGTTCGACTCGCAGGTACGGGTAAAAAATTGCCAAGTCTACTCAAAAGTAAAACCCATTACCAGAGTGTAGTAACTTCACTCAACAGTGATATTGAGGGAACAAAGATATAGCCGCCTAAAGCTTTGGCATGCCTTCAGTCCCCGCGACTCTCTCGCAAGCCGCCTAGGTTGTCTCCTTTACCTTTCCATTTCTGTACTGGGGTATGGCTGCGAATATCTACCAAACCCAAACCCTATGTTGAGAGAAATAAATTGGTTTAAGCCCTTTTCTTGTTCATGTTTGGTCAAAACTAGGAATTACCTAATCCGGCAGAGACTTAGCTGATCCAAGGGAGATCCAGATTGGTCATCTTTTTTAACATGCATTTGGCATTATTGGTGAAGTAACTTTCATCAGATTTGAACTTGGAAACTCAATCTTATGAGCCTGCGCATACACAACATTTTGATTAAGTGGCAAAACAGGAAGCCAAAAAAACGTCTACAGAGGTGTTCTTAAATTCGATCTCTTTTTAAGACGGATGCAGCAACATTCTTATCAAGCCAATACAAGAAAGCATAATTGGAACATTTTGAGACTTCATAATGCATTTTCAAGTGACATACCTGAAAGGAAAACATGTGTCTTAACTAGAGGAGATGAGAAAAAGGTGCACATGCACACACGTACTCTTCAATTTTGCACGAGTCAGGTTATGGGTTTTACTTTTGAGTAAGGAGGAGCAAAAGAAAGCATAATGTTGCATGCTTTACTTTTTGAAGTATGATCGAGTTTAAAAAAGAAAAATTTTAAGAAGAAAAATTAGCAATTTGACTTTATCTGTGCTTTCGTATATGTATAGTTTATTTGAGAATATCAAGGCCATGGAGTTGAATTGCACAATTAGAAGTAAGGCTATACTGTTTTCTAAATATAAAATCAGTGCGTTGGCCGATGAATCTTATTTATAGTTGAATTTTAATTTCGAAAGATTTGTGTTTCTTTAAAATTTTATCATCATTGCACACAAGTCTATTTTGCCTTTGTAAGGATTTCGTTGCTTGTACGTCTAGTATTTTTGACCCATCAACTACTCTGGAAGATTCCCGGTCTGTGCTCCAAGGCCATTTTCTTCCGAGCATAGTAAAATAGACTTGACTTGCATAGACTTGACTTCCAAAAGTTAGTGCTAACATATTTTAAAATAAAATTAAAAGTATTATCTGATATGGAGTAATTTATTATTTATTGCATGCTTTACTTTTTGAAGACTTTACTCAGTGCCTTCAACATTAATGCCGGTAATAATTTCGAGTACAAAAAAAATATTAAACTATTACAAAACTATATGCAAATGTGATTTAATTATAATTTTGTACTTATGTGTCGCCCACCAAATTTCACAAGTCTTAATTAAAAGCCATTAAAAAGTCATAAGAAATAAAATATTAGTATTTTTTTTTTTTAGTTTTTTGTACATGTGTAAGTATGATAAGCAAGGCATGAACAAAAATGTTACTCCGTTTGACATTTTTTCTAATCAAATCACATAGTAATATAGTATTTTAAATTAAAATAAATGTTAATTTTGTTTTCTCCGTTTGGGTTTGAATAGCCTCAGCAAGAACGTATTAGGTGATCCTGATATATGACTGTACAAACGATTTCAATATATTCTGTAATACATAACAATTAAAAGATGATATTAATAACTAGAAAATTAGTATGTTAGTGAAAAGTAGATATTTTTACCTTGACAGTAGTTCTAGATATATTGATATTATATATGAGTATAGTGATGCACCAAAATGAAATACAGCTTCAGTATTTTACATAGTTGTCTTCAATATAATTCTAATCGTCTTAAGTAGTGGATTGATATATTTTATGATATTTATATACATGAGTCATTTTAAATATTATGTTTTATCATGAAGATATGCATTATCTCAGTGAGAGTTATTCTATTTGTTATTTTTTTAATTTAAAATATAATTGACTATGATATAAATATGATTGATGAGAAAATTAAATTTACATCTCAACCCGACTAAATTACATCTCAACCCGTATATTTGTACGGATCCACTAGCTAGTGACCACAAAGAAAGGTCACGGTCATCGTTGGGCTTCACCCTTCCTCGGGGCTTGTCCTTAACCACTCACGTCTTGATCAATTCCATCGGTTCTTAAGGTCAAGAAATAATCAAGAGATACCATTTTCCAATCTCACTTTTCTCGGACACCCATGAACCAGTCATTCTTAAGGTCAACAACCATGAACCATTCATTCTTAAGGTCAACAAAGCAGTCCCAATTTCACACTTTCTACGCAAACAAGTTTATATCAAAGTCTCAATATTATTTGAGCAGAATTGAGTGACACGTTCTTACATTTTTTATTGTTCTTAATGTCCATCGCCATATAATATCGTGAATTTCCTTAAGATGATAACATCTTTTATGGCGTTAATTATTTATATGGATAACACGATAGAGACTTTTCAATTATTTCGTTTCCCCACTCACTAAAAAAAAGGGAATTGATAACTGCCACATGCTTAAAACCCTCAACGTGTGAGTACACAGAGAGAACAAGAGAATGGACTATCCAAGGCTCTCTCTCTGGTTTCTGTTCATTTTCAATTTCCTAGTCAGCCTCACCACTCCCCAGCCATTGGCATACAACCGCTGTTCAACTAGTGGCAACTACACCACCACCAGCACCTACGCAGCAAACCTGAATGAATTCCTTTCCTCTATCCCCACCAGCTCTGACCTCAACTCGGACGGCTTCTTCAACACTACCATCGGCCAAAGCCCAAATCAAGTTTACGCTATTGGACTCTGCAGAGGCGGTCAGACGGTCACGAGCTGCCGCAGTTGCCTCAGTGCCTCAATTCTAGCCATCATCCAATCGTGTCCTAATCAGAAAGAAGCCAGTGGCGGGTACGATGAGTGCAGGTTAATGTTTTCCAACCATAACGTACTTAGGTCGACGGAATATTATCTTCTTTACTTCCGTTGCGGGAATAGTGCGGGGAATATGGCCCAGTTCAATGACGTACTGGACAATCTGTTGTTCAGTTTGCGTGACCGAGCGGCGGCGGCTCCACGGAAGTACGCGGTTGATAAGGCCAACTACACCATCTTTCAGAACATTTATGGGCTGGCACAGTGCATGCCGGAAGTTTCGGAGCCGGATTGTCGGAGGTGTTTGGAAATGGCTAGGATTGACATGACCAACAATTGTAGTGGGAGTGTTGGTGTTATTTCTGCTAGGTATAGCTGTCAACTGCAGTACGAGTTGCGCGAGTACTATCAACCTCCGGGTGATGGACCGCTGCTGCTGCCGCAAAGCGGTACGCCGGCTCCACCACAGATGCAGTCTCCGCCTCCGCTGTCAACCAATACCTCCGGTAAGCTGCTTGCTGTTTGATTTTCATGTTTACAATGGTGATATTAAGAATTGCTTACAAGAGAAAAACTTCCACAAGAAAAAGTGGTTAGGAGGGTTCCATAAATTGGGTCGACCCATTTTTACCATGGGAATGGGCATGATGTCAGAAATGCAGACAGTACGAGGATCATCTGCTCTACTATAACATTTTTAGTGATAAACAATTGATGTTAAAAATATTTCGTCTTTGTCTTTAAGATTTTTAGTGATAATTTTTTGTCATTAAGATATAATTAGCGACATTTTTCAATTGCAATAGAGGTCACATCCTAGCCCATGTGGACATCACTTGTAATAATGTGAAAGTAGTTGGGCAAATTTGACATTTCATTTGAATTTCATTTGGTTACTGCAGGGGACGCCATGCAGTCTCCTCCTCCTCCGCTGTCAAGCGATACCCCTGGTACGTAGGTGCTAGTTTACTTCCATGTTTACACTTCACATGGAATAATGAGAACTAGTGGTGGTAACTTATTATCTTTTCAATAAGGTACAGTCGTTTGAGTAGTTAATTAACTTGACAATTAGTTCAAAGTTTATCTGGTCATTGCAGGAGGTGGCAGCAAAAAATCACAAACAATTATTATTATTGTCATTCCTACCGCTTCCACGTTGTTGATAGTAGTCCTCATCTGCCTCTTTCTAAGTCTGAGGAAGCGCAAAAAGAATGTTGAAAGTAAGTTTGATATCTAGATTACTTTCTTTCTTCCATGATACGATGCACCATTATAAACAGTATTTCCAAATAAGGGGAGCATTTCTATAAGACTATAGGACACAAAAACATTTCTAAATACAACAGTTATATGGTCGGGTTTGACCTCAGAAACTTCACTAGACCCCCCACCCCCCCCCTGTGGGACCCATATTCGTACACATGGGCTCCACCCGGCGAACCTCATCATTTTGGAGCCCACATTGTCATGCACATGATTATTATGGTTTGCAAAACGATTCCCTAATTTTTACTAAAGAGCTCGATGTAATTACACGCACACAACAATCTCAAGAAACTCATTTTTAAGTAATTAAACCAAGCAGTTACTCTTAGTTTTATTTTTTCACATGTGACATACAAAGCTTCTTAGCTGTATTTTTTCCCATTCCTCGAGATGTAGGAATTATAACCACTTACGATAAAAAAAAACTTGGAGATGGCTAAACATTGATCGTGATATATATATATATATATATATATATATATATATATATATATATATATATATATATAATTTTTTGGTGAAGGTGTTGATGAAATTAGCAGCATAGAGTCCTTGTTGTTTGACTTTGACACGGTAAGAGCAGCGACCGATAACTTTTCTGATGCAAATAAGCTTGGGCAGGGTGGATTTGGTATTGTGTACAAGGTAACAAGCAGTACTCTAAATGTGTATCGAGAACTTTTTATTTGTTTCAGATTTTGTAGTATAAGTTGGTGGGAACCACACGCGCGTCGACAAGTTAGTTTAAACTTCATATCTTAACTATATGTCGGCTCTTTTTCATCTTCAGGGAAGGCTTCAAAATGGACGAGAGATAGCAATAAAGAGATTGTCAAAGGATTCAGGACAAGGTGAATTGGAATTCAAAAATGAGGTCTTGTTAGTGGCAAAGCTTCAACACAGAAATTTGGTTAGGCTCCTTGGTTTCTGTTTGGAAAAGACGGAACGACTTCTTATCTATGAATTTGTGCCTAATAGAAGCCTTGACAAATTCCTATTTGGTACGAAATAAAGCTCTCTTGCTTCTATTCTATGAATTATAGTGCTCTTTAATAATTTAATTGGGCTAGCACGTGCACGAGGCATGACTAATTAAGATGTCTGATCGAGGAGACGCCTAAAGTTGTTCATGAGACAAAGCAAAAAATAGAAATAGAAAAACTAGGCCTACACGATTTTTAGTTTATTGGTTATGCTATCATATAGCATAAAATGAAAGTTTGCACTATATAATGAGACTTCGTAGTTAGCTATTTCATGGAGACTTGACAAAGCTTATGTCTGGTCACACCTGTAGATAAGGCCAAACGGGGATGTTTGGACTGGCATAGACGACACAAAATTATAGGAGGTGTTAGCCGGGGACTTTTATACCTTCATGAAGATTCTCGACTTCGAATCATTCATCGCGATCTCAAAGCTAGCAATGTTTTGTTAGATGAAGAGATGAACCCCAAAATTTGTGATTTTGGCATGGCAAGATTGTTTGAGTTAGATGAGACCCAGGGCGACACAAGCAGAATCGTCGGAACATAGTAAGTATATATTTATGCCAAAGTGATATTACCTTGAAGCATGTATGCGTTCTCTATCAGTAAAGCAACACAAATAGTCCAGTAAACTTAACTTTTATTCTTAAGCGGAATTTTTTAAATGTAATGTTGAAATTCTGAAGTAAAGCGAGTATTTTAACTGTTGCAGTGGATATATGGCACCGGAATACGCATTGTATGGGCAGTTCTCAGTGAAGTCAGATGTCTTCAGCTTTGGCGTGTTAGTCCTTGAAATTGTAAGTGGTCAGAAGAACAATTGTTTTGGTAATGGAGATGATGTGGAGGACCTTCTAAGCTATGTAAGTATGATTCTAGAAGATACATTACTAGCCACACTAGATCTAACATAGCGTATGCTTACCATTTTGGTTGCACATGTTGGGTGCTTTTAGGCATGGAAAAATTGGTGCGAAGGAACGAGTTCAAATCTAATCGATCCTGGATTGAGGGCTGAATCAGGTTCAATACGCAATATCATACGATGCGTCCATATTGGGTTGTTATGCGTTCAAGAAAATGTAGCTTCCAGACCGACTATGGCTTCAATTGTTCTCATGCTCAATAGCTTCTCAATGACCCTCCAGGTGCCGTCAAAGCCTGCCTTTTTTATGCACAGTAGTGTAGACCCAAAGGTTGCACGACTTTCTGAATATAGTTCAAGGGCTAGAGACTCCATTAAATCAACAAGTAGATCTGCTCATTTCTCGAAAAATGAGGCTTCAATTTCTGAGTTATATCCCCGGAACTGATTAAGGATGCATGTCCCCTACTTTATCAGATTACTATCAAGGATAGGTTGGCCAATAATGTAACACTCCTAATATTTGCAGAACCATTTTAAAGCTAAATTTCATATTTTTGAATTGCAACGCATTCTTTATTTTGTTTTGCTGATAAAGGATGGCTAAATGGTCCGTATTATGTTTTGCGAGCATCATATTAAATTGATTATAACCTTTAAGAAGACAAATGACGTTATAGAATTTTAGTGATGATGACGCATAAAATCAATGAATAAAAAATGACGTGCAACACTTTTGGGGTGCCAAAATTGAACAATATAACCTTGCATTCGCAGATAGACACAAAAAAGAAGCTCTTTCCATGTTCTGGCCAAAATTTTGTCAATATTTAGCAGCCCTTTTTGCGTGGTTGTAGGAGCACTTTTATAAGACCAGTGCTTCGAAAACAGATGTTCTAGTGCCCAGTAGCAGATCAATCAGCTGCACATGTGATATGACTGTTGTTCTAAATATATACTTTGTGTATACTTGTGCAGAAAACAATTAAGTACGAAATACAGAAATGTAGTTTACTAAACAGAATATATAGTCTTTGCAAGAACAATTAAAATGAACTCACAACAGGATTGCAGAACAGTAAAGGAAAAAGGGGCCGAGGCGTGAATTTGATTCACTGTCCTTAAGACTTTATTCGTCCCGCAACGGTGCTGACGGTTCTTGACGATAGTCTCCCAGGATACAACGGCTACGTCTGAAAATAGTAGCACACCAAATTTTCAGACCCGGCGAACCAAACAATGGTAGAACTCTTTCTTCTTTTACGAACACTTAAACCTGGACAGACTCTTGTACAGAAGAAAAGAAAATTCGGGATTTTAATTCGTACATAACTTCTGTAAACTGACTCGGTTTTATACACAGAGTATTCACTGGGGGGTGCAACTCTTCACAGCTGGTTGGTTGGAAAGGAAAGGTCACAACTTTTCGGAAAGGAAATTAAATAAATAAAATTTATTTGTCCCAAAAAGAATAAAGCCTGATTGGGCCTAGCCCAAGCCCAAGCCACGGCCACGGACCGGACCGGGACGGGGCGGGGCGGGCGGCGCGCGCGTGTGGTGGACCTTGGGTCAACCTAGGTCCTCCCTCCTTACAAAACATGGGTACCCCCAAGGGGCCCATCCCTTAGCTCAAGGCTAAGCTTTATAAGGAGACAACATTGGCTTTATCTCTTCAATGTGGGATACTCTTTTCCTTTCAAGGTGAACCACTAACTTTAGCTTCAATTTTCTCATTCACTTCTCATTCGTTTTAAACATGTGAATATACCACGATCATCTATTCCAATAGATGAACGTGAATTAATTTGTTCCTAACCAAGCTATGGTTTGGAACCCATTTGAAAATTGAGTCAAAGTTACTTCTCCACAATGGGTTTAAAACCCAATTCCAACAATCCCCCACATGAATAGAAAATTGACTGGACTCTATACGCACAGAAACACTGACATAAGAAAGAGTTCTTTAGAACGACACTGCATCGGGATAGGTAGCCGATGGCCTTGAACCTTCCCTAGTGAGAACTATCGGATTTACTGGTTAACCAGTGAACATGATGTCTTGAACTGTTCAACCCTTAGTGTAAACCGAGACAATAGAACTTCACACAGTATCGCTCAAACATTGTTTTGAGGTTCTCATTGTTGTGTTCATTTTGGCCCTGAACAACTCCTGGTTTTCATGAGTACTCTTTGAGAATTCAGCCTTACAATTCTCATAGAAGCGGCCCCACTTCTTACTCACATAGGTGACTTCTTATTAAGAGGTTCCTACCGCACCCCCACTTAGATTTCCAAGATATAAGAGTCATTAAAAGCATAGCTTAACCTAACCTTTTGTAGGTGCCACTGTCTTCTCATCATAGGAATGGATATGAGGGTTTTAACCCCCCACAGTGCTCTGTCTGAGTCGCATTTACATAATTCGGTTTTCCCTTTGAACCTAGATCTTGGGATCTCCAGTCAGCTAGGTAGGGTTTCCATTATGGCAACTCTTTAGTTCATAGGCTTAAGACCCATTCCCCTTGATGACACATTTACTTTCTCTCTAGTCAAAGCTTTCGTTAACGGATCCGCAATATTATCCTTTGACTTCACATAGTCAATAGAGATAATTCCACTAGAAAGTAATTGTCTAACGGTATTGTGTCTGCGACGTATGTGTCTAGACTTGCCGTTATACATACTGCTTTGTGCTCTTCCAATTGCAGATTGACTATCACAATGTATGCAAATTGGTGGCACAGGCTTAGGCCAATTTGGAATATCCTCCAAGAAATTACGAAGCCACTCCGCTTCTTCTCCTGCTTTATCTAAAGCAATGAATTCAGATTCCATAGTGGATCTAGCAATACATGTCTGTTTAGAGGATTTCCAAGAAATAGCTGCTCCTCCTAATGTAAACACATATCCACTTGTGGATTTTGTTTCATTAGAATCTGATATCCAGTTGGCATCACTGTATCCTTCTAATACAGCTGGATATCTTGTATAATACAGCCCAAAGCTTAAGGTATATTTTAAGTACCTTAAAACTCTTACAATAGCTATCCAATGATTCTTCCCTGGATTGCTAGTATATCTGCTCAGTTTACTGACAGCATATGCTATATCGGGTCTCGTGCAATTCATGATATACATTAGGCTACCAATTATACGCGAATACTCTAATTGAGATATTCCTTCACCAGTATTCTTTGTTAGATGTAAATTTACATCTAGTGGTGTCTTAACTGGACTATTATCATAACTTTTAAATTTGTCTAGCACTTTCTCAATATAATGAGATTGTGACAAGACTAGTCCATTTGATGTTTTGGTAATTTTCATACCAAGTATAACATCAGCCACACCCATATCTTTCATATCAAATTTACTGGCCAACATTTTCTTTGTAGCCTTAATGAATTCATCATTGCTCCCGATAATGAGCATATCATCCACATAAAGGCAAACAATGACATATCCTTTTTCCGTGCCTTTAACATAGACACATTTATCACATTCGTTGATTCTAAAGCCATTTTCGATCATGACTTTATCAAACTTTTCATGCCATTGTTTCGGAGCCTGTTTTAGTCCATAAAGTGACTTAACAAGCTTGCACACCTTCCTTTTATGATCAGGAGCTACAAACCCCTCGGGTTGCTCTATATAGATCTCTTCATTAAGATCTCCATTTAGGAAAGCTGTTTTCACATCCATTTGGTGTATCTCAAGATTATTAATAGCTGCAATAGCTATCAATATTCGAATGGATGTTATTCTTGTAACTGGTGAATATGTGTCGAAATAATCAAGGCCTTCCTTTTGTCTATATCCCTTGACAACTAGTCGGGCCTTATATTTCTCGATCGTTCCATCAGCTTTCATCTTTCTCTTGAAAATCCATTTACACCCTAATGGTTTATTTCCAGGAGGAAGATCCGCCAGTTCCCATGTATGATTTAGCATGATGGATTCTATTTCACTATTAATAGCCTCTTTCCAATGAGGAGCTTCGGGACTCGACATTGCTTCACTATAAGTACGAGGCTCATTTTCTAACAAATATGTTAGAAAATCAGGACCAAAAGATGTAGACGTTCTAGCTCTCTTGCTACGTCTTGGCTCATCTTCCTCTTGTGAGGGTTCTTTGTCCTTATTAGTTCTTTCTAAAGAACTTCGTTCTTGTGCAACTTTATAAGGAAATACATTTTCAAAGAAATGTGCATTCCTTGTCTCCATTATGGTGTTGACGTGTATATCGTCAACTTCAGATTTATGCACTAAGAACCGATATGCCGAGCTATGGCTTGCATATCCAATAAAAATCCCATCGACCGTTTTAGGTCCTATTTTGACCATTTTAGGTGGTGGGATAGCTACCTTTGCTAGACACCCCCACACTTTAAGATATTTGAAAGAAGGAGGACGACCTTTCCATAGCTCATAAGGTGTCTTTTGCAACTTCTTGTGAGGTACTTTATTAAGTATATGATTTGCGGTTAAGACCGCTTCCCCCCACAAGTTATCCGGTAGTCCAGAATTTATCAACAAAGCATTCATCATTTCCTTTAAAGTACGATTTTTCCGCTCAGCAATTCCATTTGACTGAGGCGCATACGGTGCCGTGGTCTCATGAATGATTCCGTGATCGGCACAAAATTTTTCAAAAGGGAAAACATATTCTCCGCCTCTATCACTTCTTAGTACTTTGATTTTCTTGCTAAGTTGATTTTCAACCTCAATTTTGTATTGCATAAATGCTTCCAAGGCTTCATCCTTGCTTCTAAGCAAATATACATAACAAAATCTCGTACAATCATCAATAAAAGTAATAAAATACTTTTTTCCTCCTCTAGATTGTACCACCTTTAAGTCACATATGTCACTATGAATTAGACTTAAAGGTTCCGTACTTCTTTCAATTGACTTGAAAGACGTTTTTGCCATTTTAGCTTCAACACAAATTTCACATGCTTTATGTGAGTCAAAATTCATTTTAGGCAAAAAACCATTTTTCACTAGCTTTTGTATGGAACCATAATTTACATGACCTAATCTACGATGCCATAAATTAGGAGATTCCAACAAGTAAGCAGAAGAAATAATTTTATTAATATCGGAATTTGGTACAACTTTAGGCACGATGGTCATTACATTTAACTTAAACAGACCATCACATAAGTACCCTTTTCCTACAAACATCCCACTTTTAGTGAGTACAAATTTATCGCTCTCAAACACTAGCTTGAAACCATTCTTACTCAACAATGAGCCTGACACTAGATTCTTCCGAATGTCTGGCACATGAAGCACATTGTTGAGACTCAATTCCTTTCCGGATGTCATCTTTAAGACCACCTTGCCCATTCCTAGCACCTTTGAAGAAGAAGAGTTTCCCATGAACAGATTCTCGTTGTTGGCGCTCTCATATGTAGTAAACATACTTCGCTCGGAGCACACATGTCGAGTAGCGCCTGTGTCTACCCACCACTGTTTGGGATTTCCAACCAAGTTGACTTCGGATACCACCGCAGATAAATTCAAATCTGTCACGTCCTCGGTGATTTTGGTAACTTCGGTCACATTGGCTTGAGAATTCTTTCCTTTAAAGTTTCCTTTGTTCTTGCGACAATCCTTAGCACGATGGCCAGCTTTGCCGCACCCAAAGCAATTCCCTTTGAACTTCTTCTTCTCACCGCTTTTGAAATTTGAGCCGCTTGCTCCGCTTGGACCATCGGAATCGGAAATTTTCCTCCTCTTTGATGGACCTTGCTCGACCACATTTGCCTTGGCCTCATGATGATAATTACCGGCCTTCTTCTCGGACTGGCGATTATCCTCCTCAATCCTCAATCTGACGATCAAATCCTCGAGCTTCATCTCCTTGCGCTTATGCTTCAAATAGTTCTTGAAATCTCTCCAAGTAGGTGGCAATTTTTCAATTAGCGCAGCCACTTGAAAAGATTCTCCAAGTACCATCCCTTCCGCATGAATATCATGGAGGATTAGCTGAAACTCTTGGACTTGACTAATCACAGTCTTGGAATCCACCATCTTGAAATCAAGGAATTTGCCGACTACAAATTTCTTTGAGCCGGCATCTTCCGTTTTGTATTTCCTTTCCAAGGATTCCCACAATGCTTTCGCATTGGCCATTGGACTGTATACGTTATACAACGCATTGTCCAATCCATTGAGGATGTAGTTCTTGCACAAAAAATCCGAATGCTTCCAAGCATCCACGGCAGCCACTGTTTGCCGGTCAGGATTGTCACCAAGATCTGGTGCATCCTCGTGCAAGAACCTTGCCAAGTTCAAGGTGGTAAGATAGAACAACATTTTCTGTTGCCATCTCTTAAAATCCTTTCCGTTGAACTTTTCCGGTCTTTCACCAAGTCCAACGGAACCATGAGCAGGTGCAACGTAAGGTGTCGCATACACAGTCCCACCGCTGGGATGAACCGGTCCACTTTCCGAATTGGTTTCGCTAGTAGCCATTGTTATATCTATCAACAGAATATAACAACTATTAATAAGCAAAATAATCCAGTCTAGTACAAAAAACTATAACGAAAACAGTGTATAGTAATCACTAAAATTAAATTCAGAAACTGAAAATAATTTTAGTATAAAGTACTGCAGAATCAAAATATGAAACGAAATTTTGAAAACGCTGTTTTAGAAAAACTATTACGAAATTCGAAAACAATGATTCTACACATGCAACACAAAGTGCGGAAAAATAAAGTCTTAACCTTGTTGCTCTAAATATATACTTTGTGTATACTTGTGCAGAAAACAATTAAGTACGAAATACAGAAATGTAGTTTACTAAACAGAATATATAGTCTTTGCAAGAACAATTAAAATGAACTCACAACAGGATTGCAGAACAGTAAAGGAAAAAGGGGCCGAGGCGTGAATTTGATTCACTGTCCTTAAGACTTTATTCGTCCCGCAACGATGCTTACAGTTCTTTACGATAGTCTACCAGGATACAACGGCTACGTCTGAAAATAGTAGCACACCAAATTTTCAGACCCGGCGAACCAAACAATGGTAGAACTCTTTCTTCTTTTACGAACACTTAAACCTGGACAGACTCTTGTACAGAAGAAAAGAAAATTCGGGATTTTAATTCGTACATAACTTCTGTAAACTGACTCGGTTTTATACACAGAGTATTCACTGGGGGGTGCAACTCTTCACAGCTGGTTGGTTGGAAAGGAAAGGTCACAACTTTTCGGAAAGGAAATTAAATAAATAAAATTTATTTGTCCCAAAAAGAATAAAGCCTGATTGGGCCTAGCCCAAGCCCAAGCCACGGCCACGGACCGGACCGGGACGGGGCGGGGCGGGCGGCGCGCGCGTGTGGTGGACCTTGGGTCAACCTAGGTCCTCCCTCCTTACAAAACATGGGTACCCCCAAGGGGCCCATCCCTTAGCTCAAGGCTAAGCTTTATAAGGAGACAACATTGGCTTTATCTCTTCAATGTGGGATACTCTTTTCCTTTCAAGGTGAACCACTAACTTTAGCTTCAATTTTCTCATTCACTTCTCATTCGTTTTAAACATGTGAATATACCACGATCATCTATTCCAATAGATGAACGTGAATTAATTTGTTCCTAACCAAGCTATGGTTTGGAACCCATTTGAAAATTGAGTCAAAGTTACTTCTCCACAATGGGTTTAAAACCCAATTCCAACAATGACATGGGCCCCTACTTGCTCAAACTACAGCGTGTCTTTACTATGAACCAAAGTTTAAGAAAGACGCTTTCTAGTGCCCAGTAGCAGACTAGCAGTCTTGGTTTACTTTAAGTCACGTTATCGCTCCTTCGTTTACCTTAAGTAAATGGGGTTACCCTAGGTTAGGGCAGATTTGTTTGTCTCATCCAAATAGTCCCTGAAGTGTATCTAATCTTTGAATCGTGTACTTTGTACGTTCAAGGTGTTATCATTCTAATATGCCGCTCATATGCAAATACTATGAACGTAAACTACATGTGTTCTTTTATTATTTATGATTGGTTTGAGTTGGAGTAGGAGTAGATTAAGTAGGAGTAGTGGTAACTTAAATAATACTGAAAATTCCTTAAGCATAGGCCAAAAGAATTTTTTAGAGTATTTCCAAACCCTTATAGATAGTTTGAGATAAGTTAAATGACGCCCACATCCTCTGAATGCCACACCATTTAAACCATAAGGAATTGTGTTTCACACATGGTCACGTCAGCCCTAGCCCTGGAACTCTTACATACTATTACGCATTCACACCTACGTGCGTGCTCAAGCGTTTTGATGGCAAACACTTTTCAGCACACCGAAGGGACAGACATGCTATGTTCTGAAGGAAAAAAAAAATGGTTGTTACTAATGCTACAAAAAATTCTATAACACCGCAAATTCTAACATGTCTTAAGTAAGACGAGGGTGTTCAAAAATGTCCAAAGGAGTGGGTCTGAAAGCATAGCCGTGTTTGGAGACTTTCTCAATAGGCTTGGAACTTGAGACACAAAACGCCAACAACTGGCCCATGGGGGCAAACCAGAATGATGTTGACTATAAAGCTCGTGATAACCCACAAACTGACCAGACCATGCAAATTGCAAGGAAATGACTAAGGTTGGAGACGCCAAGGCAAAAACTCTCACTTTATACACCTCGATTTACTCAGCGGCGTTATGGGCCAAACCTACCATGCATTCCAACGTACTACCCTTAAGTTTATACCCCTCCGCATCAAAGAGCAACTGATCGATCTCATGAGAGAGGAGGTCGGCCCAGGCCTCAAACGGGTAGGCCGACCATGTTATTCCAAACAATACCGTGAATTTGCCACCTTCAGGGGCGACAGTCAGTCCAACATTGCACACATAAGCCGATTCACATTCCAATATAGAGAGCCGGCCTTAGTTGATTTTTCAAGCTGAGATTTTTTGCTAACTCCCTTTGTAATACAATTTTTTGTTGGAATATCGATCTACCACCCAATCCGATGTTCACGTGGGCTTCTATCGCTGATATTTTTAATGCTCAGTTCTACCAAACGACCCCAGAGGTTTCTATCACTACTCTGGCTAAAATTGCACCAAATGGCAGAGAACTTGACACTAACTTCATTGAATGATTCAAGCAAGTCAAACATGGAGTCAAAGTCTACCTACCTCTATTCTAGTTTGTGAAATTAGCCTTAGAAGGTCTCCATTTTTATTAAATAATCAAATTCAAGAGGATGGAATTTCAAACTAGTTCGAGCTAAGCGACAAGACCTCAAGATACGAGGAACCACAACAGAGTAAGAGAGATACGATGAATTCTCAAAGGAGATCTACTATAAGGAAACCCATGCTTGGATTTATGATATAGAAGATCGGCCTGAGGTTGAATTGGCAAAAATTATTACCGTAAGACTTTATACGTGTATGGCTGCAGTTTGGCTTGAGAAAGGCCATAATTTTACACTACAAGATAGTTAACATTTGGCGACATTCTTTCTCGATAAAGCTAAGTTCATCAACAAAGGTAGAAGAACGTTGACAAATCTAAAGTTCGTCAGCATTAGTCTATGCTTTCTTGGTGAATGCGTTTCTCCATCAAGAAACGTCAAGAAATGCATATTTTTGTTGACAAATATCATAATTTGTCAAAAAGTTCACAAAAAAATTTGGGCAAGGGGACCGAGACAATTGAGTGTGCAGGTGAAATGACTGAATTTATTAGTGACAAATCAAGTTCGACTAAGAATGTAAAAAATTCAATACATTACACATCCAGGGTTATCAAAGGCGCGTGCCTAGGCACAAGGTGCAGGAAGTGCGCCTCCCCTGGGGCTAGGCGTAGCCCTTTCAAAAAGGCGGGAACCTTGACCGCCCAAGCGCAAGGATGTGGTGGAGTCGCAAAAAAAAAAAAGTCCAAAAATCGAATCTTTGATTTTGCATCGTGGCATCATCTCAACCATTATTTGTGTTTGATTCTTTGTTTCATAACATAATAAATCAATAGATGTTGCATATATATTTTAACTTTTTTTAAATGGTTAGTAGGATTTGAATTGGTCCAATATTTGAACTTTTTTTGAATGGTTAGTAGGCTTTGAATTGGTCCAATTTAGTCCATTATCATAAGGAAATAATTTTGCTAGCAAGTGGTGCTACAACTCCTCATATAAATATGATCAATGAGGCATAGTTAGTGACATCGAAAAATACTACTAAACTTTGGAACTAATTATACTCTGGCCCGGCCCGGTTCCCCACCCCTTCGGCCGGACCCCCAGCCCGTTTTCTCAGCTTTCTCGCTGGGCCAGGGCTGGGTCGGCCCAAGTCCGGCCCATTGACATCACTAGGTGCTTGTCTTATTCATACAACAACTGTGAGTTTTCTATTTCACTTTGATTGGACATGTGATATAGACTTACCGTTGGCGCTTCTTTTTTCACTTTGAATGGATGTTCATTTTACAGTGAGGCTACTGCATCTGGAGGAGGCAAGGGAGAAGGAATTTCGGGAGATACCACTCTTAGATAATGTGTATTGCTTATCCATATATTTATAGGCGGATATGTAAGTTTTACAGTTGAATAAGGTAGTGTTTGAAATCATATATTTTTTAGTTTTTTTGTCCAATTTTAGAAACTGAAAAAAATATCGACATTTGGTTTACATTTTTTATTTTTTTCCCTTCAGTTTTATAAACCAGTTTTTTATATTGGGTTGTTTTTGAAAACTCTATTTTGGAGTTTTCGATTTTCAGTTTTGGTTTTTTTATTATATATCCCACCTTCAGACCCCCTCATCCTTGTCGCCACCGAACTGCTGCCAACGACCGCTGTCGATAACCCTAAAATCGAGACCAACGCCGCCACCCCACCACTGCCGCCATCCCTGCCCCACAGCCGCCACTGCACCGACAATTCTATCCCACTTTCACAAATCTATTCCACCTTTGCAGATCTGCTCCATCCAACGCCACTACGGTCACCTGCTTAACTATCGCCATCGTACCAAAGATCTGCCCACCGTCGCAGCCTCACCATCACAGATCTGCTCCACCCACCGTCGTAATATCTGCTCCACCCACCATCACTACTGTTGCCCCACCGTCGCCACAGCGACATAGTATTAACCCTAAAACCCAACATCACCGTACCAAATGTCATTTCTCTCTCTTCAACAGATCCCTCTCCAGATTTGCTAGATCTACAACGAATCGCGGTGGATCTGCGCTTCGTAGTGGATCTGTCATCGACAGTGACATTGTGGCATTCAGTTCGTCAATGGGTTTGGGTAGTGGTGATGTCGGGTGGTTGAGTGGTGGTGTTGGGTGGTTATGGCGAGTGGTGGCAGTGGATGGTGGTTGGTGGCGGGCGTGGTGGAGGGTTGGTGGCAAAAAAAAAGGTTACGGTCAACCGTGGGACTCACCCTTGCTTGTGGCTTGCCCTTACCCACTCGCCTCTTAATCAATCTTCATTCCCGCGTCTAGAAGTTAAAAGGCAAGTTGTAGCAGTATGATGTGGGCAATTCCCAGAAATAATCAAAGAGATACCATTTTCCACTCTTACTTTTCTCGGACACCCATGAACCTTAAGGTCAAGAAAACGGGTCCCAATTTCACAATATTATTTGAATAGAATGGAACTTTCCATTCAAAGAGGACAATTCCAATAGATCGGAAACCCTCAACTAATTGCTTAAAACCTCAACGTGTGAGTACACAGAGAGAACAAGAGAATGGACTATCCAAGGCTCTCTCTCTGGTTTCTGTTCATTCTCAATTTCCTGGTGAGTCTCTCCACTTCCCAGCCAACTTTGGCATACTACCGCTGTTCAACTAGTGGCGTCTACACCACCAACAGCACCTACGCAGCAAACCTGAAAGACCTCCTTTCCTCCATCCCAACCAGCTCTGACCTCAACTCGGACGGCTTCTTACATTCTTCCATCGGCCAAAAAGAGGACCAAATTTATGCTATCGGACTCTGCAGAGGCGGTCAGACGGTCACCAGCTGCCGCAGCTGCCTCAGTGACTTAATTCTAGCCATCACCCTAGCGTGTCCTAATCAGAAGGAAGCCATTGGCGGTTACGATGAATGCAGGTTAAGTTTTTCGAACCATAACATACTTAACTCGATGGAAGATTATTTCATTTTCCGCCGTTGCAACGGGAATAGTGCGGGGAATACGGCCCAGTTCAATGACTTGCTGGGCAATCTGTTGTTCAGTTTGCGTGACCGAGCGGCGGCGGCTCCACGGAAGTACGCGGTTGACGAGGCCAACTACACCATCTTTCAGAACATTTATGGGCTGGCACAGTGCATCCCGGACGTTTCAGAGCCGGATTGTCGGAGGTGTTTGGATATGGCTAGGATTGACATGACCAACAATTGTAGTGGGAGTATTGGTGTTATTTCTGTAAGGTATAGCTGTCAACTGCAGTACGAGTTGTACGAGTACTATCAAACTCCGGGTGATGGACCGCTGCTGCTGCCGCCAAGCGGTATGCCAGCTCCACCGCAGATGCAGTCTCCTCCTCCGCTGTCAAACAATACCTCTAATACGCTGCGTGCCGTTTGATTTTCATGTTTACAATGGTGATAAAAGTAATATGATGTAGATGTTAAGGTTCATCACCAACCAAAGGCTACTAACGAGGAGGATAGTTTGGAGTAATCACATTAGACCTGGTCTACAGGAAGTAGATAATCATGTGGCAGGTGGTTGCTATTTCTGTGGGATGTTGCTTTATTTTTGGAGTTTGTTGCTTTTATTTAGGCAGTTAGTTTAATTTGAAGTCTATAAATGTAAGTCCTGAGTTCTATTTGTCAATTATCAAATAACAATAGAGTTCTCTTAGTTCTTCAGTAAGAGCAATTTGCAACAATTTGGCATCAGAGCCAGGTTCAAGTAATCCCCTTACTGAAATAGAGAGTGTTTGATCAAAGAGTACTTTGCTGTCATGGAGTTTGCTAACTCTGTTGGTGGAATTGAGAAGTTGACTCATACCAACTACAATGATTGGAAGTCATGCCTAGAGTCGTATCTCCAAGGGCAAGATTTGTGGGATGTCGTCAACGGAGCTGATACAACTCCACCAAATGCTGCTTCAGAATCTGCCGAGGTACTGAGAAAATGGAAAATTAAAGCTGGAAAAGCCTTGTTTGTACTGAAGGCTTCCACACAAAAGGATCTGCTTGATCACATCCGTGATGCAAAATCTCCTAAAGAGGCATGGGATGCCTTTGCCACTTTGTTTTCGAAAAAGAATGGAACTTGACTACAAATGCTGGAAAATGAGATCGGGTCATTAAGCCAAGGTACTATGACTATCTCAGATTACTTTATGAGAGTTAAAATGATTTGTCAAGAGATTTCTCAACTCAACGAGGAATCAAGAATCTCATATGCAAGGCAACGGCGGATTATTATCCGCGGATTAAAGCCAGAATATAGTGGTTTTATTACTGCTATTCAAGGGTGGCCTAGTCAACCATCTTTACTTGAGCTAGAAAGTCTTCTAGCAAATCAGGAGAGTTTGGCAAAGCAAATGGCGGGCCTATCTGTCAAAGATAATGAAGAAGCACTCTTTGTGGGACGAGGGAATAAGTCCAGAAACAAGAATAAGAAAAACCAAGGAAGTCTCCAAACATGGGAAGCTTCAAATGGTCGAGAATCAGAAAAGCAAGAATCCAACTTCAAAAACAAAGTGACCTGCTACAATTGTGGTAAGGTTGGCCATTTTGCTAGAAATTGTCGTGCACCTTGCTACAATTGTGGTAAAACCGACCACCTTACTAAAGATTGCCGCACACCAATGAAGATGTTTGAGGAAGGTAATGCTGATGTTGATAATTATAAAGCGGGTTCTAACAAATCTCATGATGACAGTGAAGAAGAATGGGGAGCATTCATTTCAATTGTCGAAGATCAATCAATTGAGTATGCATCTGAAGATCAAGAATGGGAGGAGTTCGTGCTTCGTAAACATCAACATGATGTTGTTTTCACAGCGGTTGATGAAGACGACATTACTAGCTCGGCAGAAGCAAGCAGACTGAATAATTCAATCCACTCCAAAGAATGGATTATCGACTCCGGCTGCTCCAATCACATGACAGGTGATGAAAGGAAATTTGTTTGCAAGACTAACTACAAAGGGAAGAGGAGTGTGGTCACTGCAAATAATGCCAAACTCTCCATTGCTCATGTCGGTAATGTATCCTGTACACCAGCATCAACTCAAAAAGATCTTGTGCTTGAAAACGTATATCATGTTCCAGATATGAAGAAAAATTTTCTTTCAGTGTCTCAACTAACCAAATCTGGTGGTTATGTTGTGTTTGGGCCTGATGATGTAAAAGTATATGAATCTGTAGAAATTTCAGGGGAACCTTACATGCAGGGAAGAAGGCTTGAATCTGTCTATGTTATGACAGCTCAAGAAGCATACGTTGACAGAACAAGGTAGCATGAAATAACTGATCTATGGCACGCGAGGCTTGCTCATGTTGGCTTCACAAAACTCAAGGTAATGATGCAAAGACAGCTGGTGAGAGGGCTTCCTCAACTGGAAGTACGATCTGATGTTGTATGTTCAGGTTGTCAATATGGCAAAGCCCAACAATTGCCATATGTTGAGTCAAAGTTTCAAGCGAACATGCCGCTAGAACTGGTACATTCAGATGTGTTTGGCAAAGGCAAAACAAAATCTTTTGGAGGCAAAAAGTACATGGTAACTTTCATTGATGATTTTTCTAGATATGTGTGGGCGTATTTTATTAAAGAAAAGTCTGAAGTGTTCAAAAAGTTTGTAGAATTCCAGAATCAAGTTGAAGCTAGTCTCAAGTGTAAAATAAAATGTTTGAGGTTCGACAATGGTGGTGAGTACTCTTCTCTTGAGTTTTCAACGTATACTGCAAGAGCAAGGGATCTCAAGGCAATTCACTTGTTCGAACACACCTCAACAAAACGGGATAGCTGAAAGGAAGAAACGACACCTTGCCGAGGCAGCAAGGAGTATGATGCATGCCAAAAATGTTCCAACAAAATTCTGGGCAGAATGCATGAGTACTGCCATATACATCACAAATAGGTTACCCCAACCAAGACTTGGTTTCGTGTCGCCTTTTGAAAAATTGTTTGGTCATACACCTAGTGTAAACCATTTTCGGGTTTTTGGGTCTGTTTGCTATGTATTTGTACCTGATCATTTACGTAGTAAATTTGACAAGAAAGCCATTAGATGCATATTCACTAGATATGACTCCGAGAGAAAGGGATGGAGATGCATTGATCCCAACACGGGACGCGTACACATTTCAAGAAATGTAGTGTTCGATGAATCATCTTCGTGGTGGCCATCTGATCAAGCAATTGTACCAGAAAATAGGCAAGTCGAGATGGAGATGCTAGAGAAAGCAAGTGCTCTGACAGAACACGTATCTACTCATGAAGATACGAGTAGTCATGACGAAGAAGAGATGGTCAAATCATCAGGAGGTCCTCAGGACAATACATCTGATGTGGAAGGTGTTAGTGAAGGACCACGACGATCTAAACCATTTCAAAACCGAATCTAAGGTATGCAAATTTGAGTGTTGCAGCTGCATTCACAGCAACAACAAAAGATGAGCCAATTTCTTTTGAAGATGCACAAGGCAACATCATTTGGAGAGAAGCAATGATTGAAGAAATCAAGGCTTTGCAACAAAATGAGACATGTGATCTTGTGTCACGACCATCTGATGTGAAGACCATTTCTTGTAAATGGGTATACAAGATTAAGACGAAGGCGAATGGTGACATAGAAAGGTACAAGGCGCGACTTGTAGCGCGAGGTTTTTCTCAGCAATACGGGCATGATTATGATGATACTTTTAGTCATGTGGCTAAAATTACAACAATTAGAGTTCTTATTGCTCTTGCTGCTTGTTTAAAATGGAGGTTGTGGCAAATGGATGTAAAAAAATGCATTTTTGCATGGTGAAGTTGATCGGGAAATCTTTATGGAACAACCCAAAGGTTTTAAGAGCACGACACATCCGCACTATGTATGCAGATTGCGGAAAGCACTTTACGGGTTGAAACAAGCTCCAAGAGCTTGGTTCGGGAAAATTGCAGAATTTCTTCAAGCAATTGGCTACTCAATGACTGCTGCAGATTCTAGCCTGTTTGTGAAACTCGTAAATGGGCAGATTTCTGTCATTTTAATTTATGTTGATGATCTGATTATAACAGGTGATGATAGTGAAGAAATTGACAGAGTTCAAGTCAATCTTGGAGTACGATTTCATATGAAGAAGCTAGGAGAGCTACATCATTTTCTTGGGCTTGAGCTTGAGCAAAATGAAGAAGACATATTTCTGTGTCAACAGAAATATGCAAAGGATCTACTTATTCGTTTTGGGATGTTTGGAAGCAATGTTATTGAAACTCCAATGGAAGTTAATGCTAATCTTCACATGGATGAAGGGGAAGACATCAAATATCCAACTAAGTACAGACAATTGATTGGGAGTTTGATATATTTGACACTAACTAGGCCCGATATTGCTCAGGCAGTTGGTATGATAAGTAGATTTATGCAAGCTCCTAAGAAGCCTCATCTTGAAGCTGCTCGACGAATACTAAAGTATCTACAAGGAACTATTGATTTTGGTATCATGTATAGAAGATGAGGTTACAAAATCAATGGATTTTGAGATGCTGATTATGCAGGGGATAAATCAACAAGAAGATCGACAACAGGTTATTGTTTTAATCTCGGATCGGGAGCCATCTCATGGTGCAGTAAAAGACAACCAACCATGTCTTTGTCAACCACAGAAGCTGAATATCGAGCAGTAGCAATGGCGGCACAAGAAAGCACATGGTTGGCCATGTTATTTAAAGAGCTTCATCAACCTGTGGATTGTCCAATCACCTTACATTGTGATAGTGAAAGTGCAATCAAACTTGCAGAGAATCCTGTGTTCCATGCCAGGACAAAACATGTTGAGGTACAACATCATTTTATAAGGGAGAAAGTTCTCAAGGGAGATATCAGATTGATGCCAATTCGGACAGATGATCAAGTAGCAGATGTACTGACCAAAGCTCTCTGCTATAATAAATTCTCAAAATTTAGAGATTTATTAGGAGTAACGTGTAGAAGGTTGGCGCTGAGGGGAAGTGTTAAGGTTCATCACCAACCAAAGGCTACTAATGAGGAAGATAGTTTGGAGTAATCACATTAGACCTGGTCTACAAGAAGTAGATAATCATGTGGCAGGTGGTTGCTATTTCTGTGGGATGTTGCTTTATTTTTGGAGTCTGTTGCTTTTATTTAGGCTGTTAGTTTAATTTGAAGTCTATAAATGTAAGTCATGAGTTCTATTTGTCAATTATCAAATAACAAAAGAGTTCTCTTAGTTCTTCGGTAAGAGCAATTTGCAACAGTAGAGAGTTCGTAAAAAAATTAGCATTCATTGGCATGACATCGCACATGCAACGTCAGCCTTCAACGACTTCCTTAACCAGATTTCTAAAGTTTGGCACTTGTCCTTGAAAAGCTAAAATTCGTAATTAATATTCATAGAGACTTGGCTGTTGCCTCTAGAAAATGTGTATCTTGTTAGCAAGGGTTTAGCCATAGAGTTCTTCCAACACATCAGATCGAGGCCGACATGTGATAGTCAGAATTGCTTATAAGAGAAAAACTACGACAAGAAAATGTGGTCAGAAGCGTTCCGTAAAAGTTGGGTCGACCCATTTTGTACCATTGGAATGGCCACGATGGCAGAAATGTGGACGGTATGGGATCATCAGCTCTATTGTAACAGTTTTAGTGATAAACGGTTGATACTTAAAATGTTTTGTCGTTGTTTCTAAGATTTTTAGCAATAATCTTTTGTCATTAAGATATAATTAGCGACATTTTCAATCACAGTGGAGTGACATCCTAGTCCATGTGGACATCAATTGTAATAATGTGGTAGTAGTTGCGGTTACCTTTTATCTTGTCATTGAGGTACATGTAGTTGAGCAAATTTGGCATTTCATTCGAATTTCACCTGCTTATTGCACGGGGCACCACGCAGGCTACGCCGGCGCTGCAGGCTTCCACGCAGATTTCATGTTTACGCTGTTTCAACAAGAATAACAAAGCTGTTACAGGAGGTTAGGCTTACAGCTACAGTATGGACCATTCATTCATGGAATAATGGAGTCTTGGAAAAGTTGGGGACATCGCTTTCAGCCTTCCACGACTTCTCCTTGGCCAGGTTTCTAAAGTTAGGCATTTGTCCTCGAAAGAAGTTAAAATTCGTAATTAAGACTCATAGAGATTTGGCTGTTGTCTCTAGAAAATGTGGTATCTTGCTTGCAATGGTTTTAATCGTAAAGTGCTTATCACAAGAAAATTTAGTCAGAGCGTCCCGTAAATTGTGTGGACCAATTTTTACCATTGGAACGGGCAAGAGGACATATGAAGGTGAACATTTTTGGAACAGGCAAGAGGACAGATGAAGGTGAGCATTGTGAGGGTCATATGTTCTACAGCACCTCTTCTGTAACAACTTTTGTCATATAGGATTGCCGCACAAAATGCTTTCTCGTTGTTTTTAAAACTTTTACTGACAATCATTTCAATGAGGCACAAGTAGTTGAGCAAATTGTACATCTCGTTCGAATTTCATCTGGTTCTACTAGGATGATGTGGGCATTCCCAGAAATAATCAAGAGGTACCATTTTCCACTCATACTGCATTCAGGTTACTTTTCTCCATCTGGTAGTTCTAAAAGTCAAGAAAAATGGTCCCGGTTTTGTGCTTTCAGTGCAAACAAGTTTATGTCTAGGTCACAATATTATTCAAATAGAATCGGGTGACGCGTTCTTTTATATTTGATTGTTCGTATGGCCCATCACCTTATAATATGGTGATGAATATTTCTTTAATATGAGATTATTAAACCTTCAGTGGCGTTAATTATGCTTTTATAAACGACTTTTTATTTCTGTTGTCTCCCACTTAGTAGAGAAATAGAGAAATGATATGCAACTTTCCATCATGCTACAATTCTAAGAGGACATATCCAATAAATCTGAAACCGTCAAAGCTAATTGCTAAATCTCAATACCCCAAGATGTGAGTACACATAGAGAACAGGAGTATGGACTATCTAATACTATCTTTCTACTTTCTGATCACTGCCAATTTCCCACCAGCTCCGACCTTAATTCCGACGGCTTCTTTAACGCTTCCATGAGCCGAAACCGGACCAAGTTTACGCTATCAGACTCTGTAAAGTAGCTGCGGGAGCTGCCTCAATGACTCTAGTCAAGCCATCACCCAAGAATGTCCTAATAAGAAAGAAGCACGGTCGCGAGTACAATAACTGCATGTTAAGGTTTACCAACCATAACATACTTAGCTCCATGGACGATGGTTTTGTTTAGGCCAGTTGGAACGTCAATAACGCGACAAATGAGGCTGACATGCTGGGAAACCTATCATTCCATAACGTGCTTGGCCAATCTACTTTTGAATTTACGTGACCGAGCCGCCGTGGGTGGTCTACGGTAATATGCGGCTGACGTGGTCAACATCACGAGTGTTTGGAAGATTTCTAATAACCGGAGCACTTAACTGTAAGACCAAAGGACACTGAAAGATTTCTCCGTAAAAGAGTCATGTGGTTGGATTTGACCTCAGAAACTTCACTAAACCCCCATGTGAGACCCATATTCGTATATACATGCTGGCTCCACCGAGGGAACCACATGTGGAGCACACATTGTCGTGCCCTTGAATATTATCATGAGCAAAAGGGGAAGGTCGAGATTAAGCACGGTCAGCCTTTTGTTTTAATGTCCAGAAGCCGGTCTTTTAAGTTAAACCAAGGACGAACTCTAGGCTTCAAAATGAACGAGAGATAGTTGTAAAGAGACCGTCAAAGGATTCAAAAAAAGGTGAACTTGAATTCAAAAATGAGGTCTTGTTAGTGACAAAGCTTCAACACGGGAATTTGGTTAGATTCCTTGGTTTATGTCTGGAAAAGATAAAAAAGACTTCTTATCTACAAATTTGTGCCTAATGCAAGCCTTGACACGTTCTTATTTGGTACGATACAACGCTCTCTTGCTTCTCCACCATTCTATGAGTTATAGTGCGCTTTGAAACTTTAATAGGACTAGCACATGCGCAAGGCGTTACGACGCTGTATGAGAGACCAATTGCAACTGGGAAAAACTAATACATAGTCTAAAAGTATCAAAACATAGTCTAAAGGCTGATACATATATATGCATCTAATACAGGCATCAATTGCAACTGGGAAAAATTAAGGGCGGGGTAATTGTTCTTTTCTCCCTTGTACCTTGCCCTTTTTTTGTATATCAATGTGTGTACTGCTAAATCCTTGATTTTGTATAGGTTCCTACTGAATCCTTGATAATGCCCTTAATTTTATCATTTCTTTTATTTCAAAACATAGTCTATCAATGTATACTAACCTATATAAAAACCTGCATATTTAGATTAAACAAATCACATTTGAGATTTGGAAAAGAAGAACAAATTTTGTAACATTTTTTTCTAAAATATCACATAAAATGAAAAAATCTGAATATTTGAAAGAAAATCTAGGTAAGTTTTTTATATACAGTATTGTGATTTGTCGTCAAAAAGTGCAATAGCTAATATTTATTTATCTTCTAGAGAAGAAAAAAATGTGTGGAGGATAGACAAGCACACACAGGTGTAGAGATCGGTGGACCCACCGATAAATCTAATATTATTAATCCACAAAGGTTCAATACACTATAGTAGACAAAGCATGAGCTAAATTGAATAATCTTTACTCGGAAGAAACTATGAACAAATATATTTTCTTATGGTGTCCTTATTTTTCTTCTGATGTTCTACATAACAACATACCTACATATCAGGACTTTATTTTAATTATTATATTTGTAAAAACAATCTATAATATGAAAAGAAAACACTAAGTATATATACACAAGCACATGTATATCTAAACATGTTGGGTGAAAGTATTGGTTACAATTGTTGTTAGTGATTTGCTTGCTCTAAAGTTTCTGGTGCTATTCATTGGTTATGTGAAATATCGTAACATATAAATTTTCTGAGATATATAAAAAGGATAAAGTATCATTAAAACCTAATGATATTTGAAAATAAATGTACAGAAAGATTATTTTTACACCATGTTTAGTCACGCTTCTTTTAGCCACATAATTTTAACTTGAACAAATGTAGTTACATAATATAGTGGATAAAGCATGAGTTAAATCCATATCCTTTTGTTCGAAGAATTTTAAACAAATATTTTTTATGGTGTTCTTATGTATTAAGTATTTAAGCTCATAAGCATTCTAAATTCTACCTTAACACTATACCAACAGATTTTGATTTTATTTTAACTTTTATACTCCTAAAGACACCCTCTTATAAGAAAAGATAAAACTATATATCTAGATAACAGAATTGCAGATAAAATCAAAATGATATTAGCTATGTTATAATTATGTTTGTCTCCAATTTAACTTATTAAGAATGTCTAATAAATAATTTGTTAAATTTTGGTGAATAACTTGTTTGCTATGAGGTTTTGAGCTATCATATTTAATCATGTTAGCTAAATTTTTTAAACCATATTTAACTCCCTCATACAATATTCTCTATATGTTTTTATTAGCGGATTTGATATGTTTCTAAAAGCATTATGTTTGTTAACTTTATAAACCATACCGTACAAAGGAA